>JAWLRI010000912.1:1814456-1833108 GCA_034781795.1 Crypturellus tataupa | reverse complement strand
CTTTTAAACAAAATACTTAGACCTTTCTCCCTGTCTAAAAAAAATATGTTTTTCATTCTGCAGTGGAGTAGAAACTTATTTACTGTGTAAAATATTACTTATTTTAAGGGCATTAAAGCTTTGGAGAGAGAGGCTAAATAGAGTTCTGCATGTTTGTAGAGGCCTGTTCATGGCTGCAAATTTTCTGGAAATAAGAAGCTGCCTATGGTGATGATAGACAAGGACAAGGCATTCTTTAAAAAATATGGTTATTTGAGTTATTAATTTGTACTGTATTAATTGTACTGTTTTTTTTCCCAATAATAAAAGTGTTTTTATTATTTATTATTTTATTATTTATTTATCAACATGGTTGATAAATGACAGTCATTTATTTTGCTTATTTTTTGAAAAAAAAAAAACCCTATTGTTGTTTACCCTGGATTTCAGAGTTTGTTCTGAAATTATTAGTTCATTTTCAAACCTATAAAGCACAATCTTTTTTTTTTCTGTCTAACTAGTTTGTGTGGGAGCATCTGGAATTCATACGATCATGCCCTTCTTTTACTCAGTAAAATAAATCTCATAATATATACTTGGAAAGCCAAAGTGTCTCCAGTTTGTTGCTG
Source organism: Crypturellus tataupa (assembly GCA_034781795.1). Taxonomy (NCBI): domain Eukaryota; kingdom Metazoa; phylum Chordata; class Aves; order Tinamiformes; family Tinamidae; genus Crypturellus; species Crypturellus tataupa. The sequence goes on along the minus strand of JAWLRI010000912.1, from coordinate 1,832,500 downwards.
ATCTCCTCACTTCCACTGTTCAGCAAGAGAATATGGAGGGAAACATCTCCTTAAGTTGCAAAGGGCTGAGGAAGGACATGCTGGAAGCTTTGCACAGCATTTTGTACTTGATGCTGGACAGCTGCTGGCCATGCAGAGCCAATGGGCTAACCTTTTTCTTCAGTATCCAGAAACTCTGGGAAGCAAACTGTGAATAATTTTATTTTTGCTCAAGGAGACAACATGATTCCAAGGGTTACTCTGATGTTATTTCTTGGGAATTCTAGTTTTCTCTTTCAAATAAATTTCTAGCTGTACTGGTTTAGAAAATCTGAAAACAAAGGACTCACTCAAAAAAAACTGGAAGGCAAACCAAAAGGACCTTAAACATGCTGTTAAAACATCCTAAAACCCCTCAACTACCTTTTTTTTTAAGACAACTGTACAATGTGAAGGGGTCTGGCCAAACTGATAACTGGCCACAAAATTCCTGAGCACTGTAATCTGGGAATTCTGAACCAAAGAATGAAGAACACTACGAAACCAAGGATAACAAAAGGCAAGATCTAGTTTGAGATTTCCACAGGCCAGACGGTGAGCGGGTGCAGAGACAAGTAATGTGTACAAAGAGAATGGTAGAAATTCTTGCAATCATATCCTTATTCTTGATCCTGTCATTTCCATTCCAGCTAGGGCAATCTTCACTCTTGACCCATACCAGTATCCACTGGATTTAAAATTCCCTTTTCTCACATCAAGTTTGGTTACTTCTGCTTAATCAAATTAATGCATCTTCTTGAAACTGTGGGGCAATTTCAAGAGCTCATACTGTACCAGTGTTCTTCAAAAAGCAAGGCACTTGGTGTGTTTCCTGGAGAAGATGCCAGTGACTTTGCTTTTCACCCTATGTCAGACCCAGTGATTGAAATGTATCAGAATAGCAACACAGGAAATGGTAGATGGACCCTTTTCAACTGAGATTGCAGTTATATACTTTAAAGCAGTATGAAACAGGATGAAGCTATAACTAACTTCCACAGTACTCAATGGGAAAAAATTACAATGGGTATTTTTAGGCTGGGTTGATTGACATTTTTTTTGTAAATAATTAATAGAAGCTCCAAGGAACATCTTGTAAGTATGGATTTAAGCACTCTATCCTCTAGGGCCCTCCTTATTTTTCCCTTTTTCTCTCTTCCCCGAGTGCTGCCAGTCTCAGAGGCTGCTCTGCTGACAAGGTTCCTCATTTTCCATAAGGCAATGCTCCTAATACGGTAGAAGAAGCAGTGCTGCAAGCAAGGCAAAGTCGAAGCTGCCCTGGAAAGGCTGTGCTAGATGCTTATTATTACACCCTGAAAATACACCTCAGTGTCTTGACAACAGAATTAACACTATGTTTGGGGATTTAAGCCCCTCTCACTATTACACTCAAGCCAACTGCTTATCCACAGCTTATTCACAGCTGTTTGCTGCAAATTTCTCACATCTTGAGTAAGATGGGGACCACGGTCCTGCAAGAACCATTAACTGAAGTCCTAAAAGAGTTTCTTACACAAATCGCCACACTTGAGGACACCAGTATGAAGGGGTACAGAATGAGGACAGAGCCCAATCATGAGCTTGGAAGATCATTGCAGTTAATATACACAACTACCAGTAGTGCTCAGTCACATTTTCAGGCACAATCACCACACAAGTTGTCACATGAGATATTACTACAATCAGCAATCAGCCACAGCCATTTCATGATCCATTTGTCACAAATAGCATGCTTCTTACCAGTACTTCTTCAACAGGAAGTGTATTTAGCTGATCAGTATGTGTTATTTTGTTGCTATTTTATGTTGTGTATGTTTGCCTGTTGTGCATGTAGAAATGCGAGAGTACCGAGGGAATAACAAAAAAAAATCGTAGCTGAATACAAGGAAAACAAATCAGAACAGAGCTCATTTTCTATTTTGGAATTAGCTACATCAACCTCATCATCTACAGTTTAATGGAAGAAGAAGATCTTTATAAGAGAATATGCGAATTAATTTATTATAGAAGACAGATCAGCAACAAGGGATGACAGAGGGAATATCTTAGCTGATAAGCACTTTATGACCTAATGGATCCAATTTTTATGACATCTTACTAATTATATGCCTCCCACAACCTGTTAGACTCACAATTATGATCTAAGTATGCCTATCCGTGTCTGGTGATTCAAACTGGTGAAAGAGCAAAACTAAGGATATTTAACACAATTATTCTAACTGGCAACTGAGGTAGCAATGAATTTGTAAATAATTAAGGTTTGCTGCATTCAACATTATTTTGACCAACTACCTTCCTGTTTTTCATGTTTCTTATTTTTGAATGTGTTAATACAGCAGGTTATAAATTCATAGTATAAAGGAAATTATTTTAAAAAAATGGGATTATTTATCAGTTTTGGTGGATATTATCTACAAAGCACCTGAAGAAATATAAAATTATCAGCAAAGGTAATCCCTCAACTGTACATGTTTGATAAGCACTGGTTGTACTGATGTGAGAGAGAATTAATTTCCAAATTTTAAATAACTAAGAATGCATTCATCCATCCAGTATAGACTCTTCACAGGTATATTCTGTTGATCAATGATTTTTGTATAATCAATGATCTTATGAAGTGGTCATGAAGTAAGCACGGAGCAGATGTGAGCGTAAGTTTCTTAAAAATAATCATCACTGTTCTGGCATTGTCATTCACACAACAATTCCCTAACTATATCAAGACTTGAACAAGGCTGCAGGTCATGGATAAAGCAAATGAACTAGCTAATGTTCCCTACAGGGGACAATCCTTAAATTTAGTACCTCTCAAGGATGCTGAATGAGGCAAGCAATTGCTTTACATTTCAGTTTTATTTAGAACTTATGTACATGCTTGGTTTGGTTTATTTAGCATTGAAATTGATTGGTTTCTCCTCTAGGCCTGAATCAGCAAGTTGTGAACCCTTCATGGTCAATTCACCCAGACTATCCAGTGAAAATTAAATGCGAATAAAGTAGCACTTGATTTCTGAGCAATGATCAAAATCAGTCAAGCAAGTTGAGGCAGGGGACTCCAAGTCTCAGCTCTTTTTTTTTTTTTTGTGTGTGTGTGTGTGTGTGAGAGAGAGTTACATGATAGATTCCAAATAGGGGTTTTTTTAGTGTTCTTTAGAATTAAATTCTCACCTGTTTCAGATGGCCAAGATTAGTCTCTTTTAATACTACCAATTCTTTGGAGTTGTATATGCAAATCTGAGACAATCAGAGAAACTGAAAGCAATGTAGGACCTACAATATAACAATAAAATACTTAACTAGATTTCTAAGAAGCTGTTGGGAAAAGGGTTCAAGCTCAAATTTAGAATTCTCTTATTCGTTAATAACCTGCTCACTGATAATTTAGCAAGAAGAAGAATATTAATTCATCCACAGTCAGGTTGGTCTCTATATGGCACTGAGGAATAGAAGCAAGAGAAAAATAACAGAAGATTCTGTCCTAAAAGGAGTTTAGTGCATTTCTGCATATAAGGATTCTAAACCTAGTATCTGTGTAAGAGAAAAGCAGTATTTGAGCAGATTTTCTTGTCTATAGTATAACCAAATAATAACGGCTATTAGCCTTGGTGGATTTGAGGACTAGATAAAAAACGTACACTGTATTGCTGCCAATGAACTAAAACCAAATTCTCCATCTCTATTAAGTACCATGTCTGATACTATTTTGAAAATTGATGTTTCAGATACTATCTGTGACTCTACTATCTAAAATGCACAAAGCAGTATTTTCTACAGTAACAAGATGAGTAGGTATGCTGCAATCATATTTAGCCTAATGTGTAAATCACTACAGTAATATTTGGGCACAAAAATGCCTGGATTTTAGTCCCCCTGGAGGACAGAGGGGCAATCTGTCACTCCCTACCTCCTTACAACAGGCAGGAGTTTAATGGCTGAGCATGTGAACCCTCTGATCACTTGCTGCTTTCTGCTGAGCAAGGCTATTTCCTACAGCCTTCCCTTTGGGGGTGTTTTCACTCTGCCTTCCCCCAAGGGATGTGATGAGCCCTCCCTTCTGTGTCATCCTGACAGTGGAGGCAGCCTCATGGGAAGGACTGACAGAACGGACCTCAGGACGACCTCACAACTTTCAAGATCTCCTCTGCTTGGGTAACCATTCCCACGGAAACCTTTTTTTAGAGTGAACCTCTGTGCATGCCATAATGGTTCTGTCGGATTCTCGACAAACTACTTACAAAATAACGATTGTAAACATTGAGAATAGCAGTAATGTGAAACTAAATATGGAGTTATATTCATGTCCAAGTATCTCTTACAGTATCTCTTTAAAGTCTCATATTAAAAATTCTCTGGGGACTGCTTTAGTGTGATCACTATAAATGTTACATTTTCCAAAATGTTAATTTTTACCAAATTTTCTGAGGAGAAAGACTCTGTTGTTTCTTTAAAATAACAGGAACATTATGACACACCAGGGTAAAAACAAGAAAAAAAATGATCATTTCTCCTTCTAAATGGCATATTTATGCTGTTCATAAAAATAAATTAATGTTGAAATGCGTATTGGGGCAATTCATTCTGATTATATGCCATTGCTCTAATGATCCCCAGTCCATAACATTTCTGTGCTTGCAGAATCCTTTTGCATTGAATTTTTATTTTCCTTTGTTCTTCTTTTAAGTTTTTGTGCAATAAATTCAAGATGATATTTTTTACTCAGCCTAACTCTTCTGCCTCTCTTCATATAAAAAGGTCTTGTGTCAATAGACACAATTGGTACCTCAGGTGACTACTATATGACACAAATATCTTTCTCTTATTGTAGCCAAGTTTTTGTACTGCCACTTATCGGCACAGCCGATGTTTCATTGTTACAGCCTAATGGATCTTCACTGACTCAGGCTTTTCAAAGAGAATTAGATGATAAGTTCATTGATGGAGATGATCATTAATTGTTTCAAGGTTCAGAATGTAGGACAACAGAGGTTTTAGGCCTTGTATGAAATCAAATGAAAATAATTCTGCAATTTGTAATAAATTGATGAATATTTTAAGAGAAAAAAAAAAAGAGAGAAAAAAAAAAAGGTGACATACGTCGTACTTGTCATAGACCAGTGGCTTAACTCATAGGTGTCTGGTGCAGTCTACAATGCCCAAGGATCACTGCCTGGTATCCAGCTGCCTCTCTGCAGGAGCACAGATGTTCCCCCATGCAGTATGAGCTTGGTCACTGTGAGAATCACTAGGCACATTTGTGTTGTCATGTGCATGGAACCATTAGCATGTCAGTTCTGAGTTGCAGAAGTAAAACCAAGATCAAATCTTTGAAGTTTAATATTCTAAAGGGGCTTTTTAAAAATACTGACCTACTTGTCCACCATTATAATAAATTTCTTTGTAGTTGTATGTACAAATAAAAGTCCTCTATTTATTAAAACTGCTCATGAAGCAAAAAGCTTAAACTGGCTTCAATAGTCATAGCAGCTAAATACATTTTGCTGGAGGGCAGGGTGAGTCCCTTCATGCTCTGGATTTGAAAGAATGCAGAGTTCTAAGGATTATGACATTTTTCTCTACAGATTATATTCTATCTTTAAAATACAGGGTGCAGTTCCAGATCCTCTGGGGTCACTGGAAAGCCACCCTTTGACAAAGAAAATTTCTGGATCCACCTGTTTTCCTCAGAGCCATGAAAAAAACACCTCTTACTCACCTGTTTGTTTCAACTACTGTTCAGCTTTGGGGACAAACTTCAGCTCACTCTTAATGTTCTGAATCTCTGATAAGTTGACAGCAGGGCCTGGAAGTTTCTTAGCTCCTGGGAGATGCTTCTTTTCTTTCTCCTCCTCTGTGGAAGCAGGAACACTCTGCACAAGATGAAATCAGTCACCTCACTGCTGCTCATGCTCAGAAATTTTGTGAGCATGAACACAGGTTGCCTACTTGGGAAAACAAATGGATTTTTTCACATTAAGTGCAGTCACAACCACAAAGGTACAAGGAGGGGAGAATGGGTGGACTGTCTTGTTGGCTGTTGCCTTAAAGTGTGCAGGCACATTCTGAAAGGAAAATTAGAAAATACTTGGTGCAGAAAAGTCTGGATCTTTCTAAGGGTAGAAATTTGCAGTGTCATACAATTAGCAGGGAGTTAATTGAGACGAGTATTAAAGGCAACTCTCCGGTCTTTTATTTTAAGAGATAAAAAGGCAGAAAGATCAATTAATCTTTTATGGAGTCTCATAGTTGTTGGCCAGTTGTAGAGGGATAATATCATGCAACTGCACAACTTTGCAGACCAGTTACCATTGTAGGTAAGTTCACCCAAGTTCAGCTTGAAATTATATTTAATTTTTTCTTAACACCAGTCATAAGACCAGAAGGATTTTTGTTATTTAACATTTGATTTAGGGTAGTGTCTAAAGGAAATTCTGCTGACACTGGAAAAAAAATGCATGCCAAATTACAGTTGTTATACAATAGAGATCATCTCAACTAGTCTTCTGATGGACCACAGTATTTCACTGCTGGTACTTGTTGAATTGTGCTGCAGCTCCAGGGTGGGGTAGGAAATGTATTTAAGACCATTTCTATTCCAGACTGAGCAATGTTTTGAAGGTGTTATTTTCCAGGAAGGAGTTTAAGGTTTACCTAGCCTATTCTGCATTTTGGAAGGAATATATGCAAGGTTAAAGGAGAGTTCCACAGTTTTCTTGCATATCTTGGTAATCTGAATAATCAGGAAAACCAACAAACCTGAAAACCTCATTCTTCTCATTAATACTTAGCAGATTCCCGATCAAAAATACTGCTTCAAGCCATCTACTACACCCTTCCTTCGTGTAGTACAAATGGTGTGAACTTTGGCCATATTTTGGAGACCTTACACTCTATAAATTCATGTTAGCTTTCTGCTCTAATTTCAGATCTGTGAGAATTATAACCGTGCGCCTGTATATGCTCCCCACTGCAGCTGCACTGCAGCTGCACTGCAATGTGCAGCTGAGGTCAGAATTTGGCCTTCAGTTGCATTGCAGGAAGTCTGAAGAATGACTTAGATATGTGGCAAGAATAAGCAAACACATGCAAGGAAATGCTTTGACTGATCAAGGAGTGTTATTTTCTAAAATTCCCACCTCTCTCTTATTTTGCATGTTAACATGTCCTCTCTCTTGACCTTCAAAGATAGGCATTCCTTTTGACTTCACCTGACCTTTCAATATGACCTGCATTTCCCTCGTTTCCTTTGCCAAGATTTTAAAATGTAGTGAAAAAATGCTAAGGAATATTAGCAAAGTATGCTTGTCAAAAGCCCATCCATCTAAAGAACTACTGAAAAAAATGTAACAATATGAAGAGGCTGAAAAGGCAAGTGTGACAAGTGTGCTGGTAGCATTTGTATTCTACCTCTTTTTTAAGATCTTATTCTGTAATCTTTACTCCCATTTGTTTGGTTGAATATTGGCTATAAAATCCAAGAAATTTTCATCCCATAATGTCCGTATCATATAAAGTATTCACACAATTGAAAAGCAAGGCAATATTCAATTACCCAACCAAATCTAATTATCAGCACTAGTCATTTATTTTATTTCTCAAATACTACCAGACTTCACATATACCATATTAGTTTCTGCTTAACAATATGCATTCCTTCAGCATTTTAATTACTGCAGAATACGTTTTGATATCTTTCCAGGGGAAAAGCCACAATATGTGTTCAAGGTCACTTTGTACACTCTTCCTTCGAATTATATCTTCTTAAGAAAATAGTAAAATCTGTCTGGTTTTGATCTCTCCAGAAAATTTTTCTGTAAATAGAGTACTATTTATAGGATGTACATTCAAATTCAGAAAAGAAAATCTATCTTATTTAGACAGCAAAGAAAGAAATAGCTATCGTGTACCTAAGGTGGCACATGTTAAGTGTTGTAACAGGTGGGAAGAAGCCGATGATTTGTCCAGAGTTAATCTGGCTCTTCCTTAGATGAGGATGAATCACCAGCACAGTTGTTGCATGCCTAGAGTGAAGAGGCTAATTACAACCCCAAAGGGGTTTCATGGTCTTTGGGACTCTGCTCTGTGCTGGGCTCTGCCTCCCTCCAAGCCCGACTGTTCAGCTTCGTGCTCAGGGCTGTGAGTGCACAGGGCTGAGTCTTGCAAACACTCCCTGCTCTTGGCTCCAGGAGCACCATGTGGAGACCTGTGCAAGGTAGTCTGGGCCCAGCAGGATCTCTTCTGAGCTGGGGTTATAATAGCTGCCCAAACTAGGGTAACTGGGCAAGCAACTCTGAGCCCCCATGCTACGTTGGCAGTGTGCTTTAGTTGGTATGTTCTTCTAGCTTGTTTCTGCACAATTGGTTTGGGTTCTTATTTATTATAAAGTTCATGGTGAATAAGATGCTTTAATATAATTCAGAATATTGTTAACCTGTAACAACAAACTACACAGGGCCACACGCAGTGAAAGATTCTTCAAATGCCTTGCTCTATCTTCTGTATTTCATTAACTCCAGTAGATAAATATTGTTGGTTAAACCCTGGCTCTCCTTACTCACAGTAGTCACTGTCCTGTTATTAAAGTAGAGCTAAGCATCCTTGAAATGGTTTAAATCAGCATGCTATACATGTCCTGACTTCAGAGGCAGAACTATGTATATACAAAGTGTTTTGTAGGTGGCTAGTTATTTCCATGAGTCATCCGTGTAGGAATAGCTGTGGTACTTATGACTGGTAAATTGTGCTATAAGATTGATTTAAATGGGTTTGTACCTAAACTTCAGGGATTCTCCACCCCTCCAAAGAAGCAAAAAAAAAAAGTGTTTTCTTACCTCATCCACTTCAGGTGTAAATTCTTTTCTTTTATGAGGATGACCTGCACCAGGTCGAAATGCTCCCATTGGGATGTTAATATTAGCCTGTGAGAAGGAAATTATGATATATATATATATTAGTGACTGATAATAAAATGCAGAGTTGGTAATTGACAAAACTTTCAAGGGATGCAGCAAGATTATTCAGATTATCATAGTTTCTGAGCACTTACGCCTTCAATGTATGCATCATCACAGCACTCCCAGGGCAAAGGGAAGTGTTTTCAATTCCTCTTTAAAGATACAAAGTGAAAAAAAAAAACAAAGCTATGTGGAAAATTTTTGACGTTCAGCATTTTAGTCTACTACCTCCTACTTCACTGGACATTAAATGAGTGAGTTCTAAACAGCAAAGTGTCTTCAGGGATCCAGACCCTATTTTACCTAGTCATGGCCAAACAGAAAGTAAGTAGCAGAATGAGGATTAAAGCATCCCTCAGGAACACCAAAGTCAGTGGAAGCAAGTCTCTCAGTAATACCAAAACCACTGGAACACTCTTCCTCAGCAGTGACACCAGTTTGGACTTCATTTAATATCAGAAGCCATTAGGAATTAAAGTTGTATTGAGCTATCTTAAGCCAGTGGTGTTTAAAATATGATTTCATGGGCAAAATTCACTCCCAGCAACTACAAAGTGCAAATCGCTTTGTCCCAGCAATGCATTTCTCCACTGCAGAGAAGATTCCTTGGTGGGAAAAGGCAGCTCCAGTTCCAGATGGGTTTTGCTCAGCTTTCTCATCTGCACAGGGGTCACTAGTCAAAGCAGGCTGATCCTGCTCAAAAACCTGACAGATCATCAGCGCCCTGAGTCGTAACACACCTTCTCCAGAATGGTTATCTGTACAACTAAATGGGTTTCATTCCTTGTCTTTGTGGGAGGTCAGTCAGCCAGTAGCCATAGCAAGAATAGGTTTCAGAATAGGTATCTCCAAAGTAAATATTTTTGACAAAAAGAGTAACAGAAAAAACATCACTTACAAAAGAGCAGTTAACATATTTATTTCCTGATGTGACCTAGAATGGATTATTTTAAAAGTCAAATGGCATGATCAACTAAATGCACAATTTATACTATTCTTATCTCATGATCTCAGAAGAGAAACTGCTCCTAGAAAATGTCATCAAAATATCATGACTCCCACTTGTAAAACCAGTGGGTGAATTGATAATGTTATTGAGTGGAAACAGAGAAATTTCAAACAGTGAGCTATTTTATTGTAGTTTGCCGTCTGATTGATTTGCGTAGAATGAATAACTTTATCCATCTGTTTAATTCATGATCCTGAAGTTCGTGCATCATGTTGAGTAACCACAATAAAAACAGCTCAATTTTTTTACTAACAGCAAATGTCCTGGAATCTGTAATAAAACACTAACACAATCAAGATGCTGTTTGCTGAGAAATATGCACCTTTCCTTTTATCCTTCTTCCCCCCCCCCCCCATAATACTAATGCAAGATAATGTAACAATTTCAGTGGGCCTGGCTATTATCTGCAAGACCAAGTATTTTATAGACAACGTAGGTATTCATTTCATATGCTCTTTCACTGTGCATTAGCTTAGGTACTGTGAACCCTTTCATCTGCACTTATTAAATTCCCCAGAGATGGGACATTTTCAGCATCACAGTACTTAACCCATTAGCTCATTTTCCAGTGGAAAAAAACAGCTTTGCTATTCTTGATTTACTCCTCTCACCAGCCAGGCTCTGTACACTGACTCAGCTACTTTTCCTGGAATAAAAAAACTTTTATTCACCTTACAGATAGTTGTACAAGTTGTACAAGTTTGCAGACTTGAGACATTAAAGTTATTTCCGAGAGACATCTCCCTCGATACTCTTTCTGACCTGAGCCTCTCCATCGCCTTGGACTGAGTAGCAGAAGTCAGTCTCCCACAGCCACCCAAAGCATGACAACAAAATGTAATTCTGAAACCAGTTCCTTGCATTTCCTGCAGTGACTGATGGACTACAAAAAGGATCCAGCAAACAAAAATGATCTACTAAGTGACAGACTGGTAATTAAATTAAATTAAATTAAATTAAATTAAATTAAATTAAGCCATTCTTTGCTCCTCTTCAGCATTTTCACAGCAATCTCCATCACGCTAAAGTGTTTTGAAGTATTTTGTCTGCATTCACTCTAGAGTTTGGACAGAGATATGCAGATACTAAATATTAGCTAAACATTAAGCCTTTCAAACATAATTGAACATGGTCTAGATCTGATAACACGTACTACATGATAAAATACTTCCAGTATATGAGATAAAACTATGACTAATTTCCTAACATTTCCCCCAAAGAGGGGGCTCTCTCTCTCCCTCTTAATCCAGTGCCCCACAAATCAGTAGCTGCATCATGGTGAATACTGCACCAAATCCTGCAGGCAAACGGAGCTTCATGAAGCCCAGGTTGTGCTGAGACCAGCACATGGCTTCAGTTCTGTCCTTAAAATCCTCATTTTCATCGCCTCTCTGCCCAGATGGACGTACAAATCCCAGTGACCGCTCTCTCCTTCCCAACCCAGGCATATGCTGAAGAGGCATATTGTTTCAGACTTCTGAAGCTGTAATTTATAATTGCTTTACACCTACAGACTGTAAAGATTATTTTTGGTTTTAATTATTAACAAATATTGATTATTAAAATTATTGGGTTTGCACTTTCCTTTGGTCTTTGGATAGTGCCTACCACATTTTGGATGTCCCTGCAGTTTTTATGAGTGGAAGTGATTATTTTTGTACTAAGATCTTCCTGAATGGATCGAAGGAAAAATATTTGTCAGTGTGAAATACAATATATATATAGATTTCTGGCTTGACGCCATTAGGGGTGTTTAGGGATATGTGTACGTTCTTCCTTCTGTTTAACAGAGACAAGCTACTCATATTAGGAACACTGCACCCTGTATTACCAGCAGCCATGCTTAAGTTTAGGACTCCTCCATATAAATTCCTCATGGCCATTCCTAACCATCCAGAAGGCACACTGAGCAGGGAGAAAGCTGCTTGAACTGCATGCCCAAAGCATGGAAAACAGGGAACTACAGAGTTCTAAACAAAATTCAGAAAAAGCAAGGTGGTCCCTCACCCTTATTTGTGGGGAAAGATGAGAGTGGTGTCTGTAGAGAGAACAACTGTCAGCTAGAGCTAAACACACCTTTGACATCTTGATGGGATGAGGGCTCTCGTGTTGTGTGAGTAGCAACAAATATTACCAGGACTTAATACTGCTTTGGTCATTTGACAAGCAGGAGCCACTCCCGGGATCCAGTCATTTCCCATAAGTGACTCCAGTCATTTCCCCATGTTTGTATCTGGTGCCTGTTGGCATGGAAGATTTTGGTGTGTATCTCCTAGGGTCAGAAGAAAGCCACTTCTGACACAGAAGTACCCAGAGACACCTCAGTCAGTGAGGATTCATTGTATTTCCATTGTTGTGGCACGATGTATATTACCCAGGTGGGATGCAGGTCCTACTGCAATAACACATTATGGCAAAGGTGTGTGATATATGAATCATGAGGTACAAAAGCAATCTGACATTTTGTGTCATGGTCCTGAGAATGTTTAAACTATAATAGGCATATTCAAGTGCAAGTTTCCCTGCTGGAGAAACCTCTGACACAGAGTTGAACAGATTTATTTTAAAGTCTGTGAAGTATTTTGTTTTCCAATGAAAAAAGTTTTCATTGATAAAAACATATATGTTTTTAATAGTAAACAGAGCTTAAACTTAATGCTTTAAAAGTACCTATTTAAATGGATAAACTAGAAGCATTTTTTACATTTAGAAGTTGGAAAGTAATTGTAAATCTGAAAAAGGAGTCAATATCTACTTCTTTACTCTATGGAAAAAAGTAAACCAAATTCATTCCTTAGAAAATGGTGGTATGTGTCCATGAAACTTAGAGGTAAACTGTATGTACTTACACATTATAAATTACTTAATTTTCAACTAGTCATATAAATGTTTCCAAAATCAGTGTATAAGAGGGATGAAATTTTAAACTGAGTGAAATCAATGATAAATTTGCATAAAATTTCAAGAGAATTGGAATACAATAGCTTGTATGCCCGTTCCAGTACACTTTATGATTACAACCAGAATTAGCACTTATACAGTGCAGTGCTGTCTAGCATACTAGGTAATTAATCTTCTTGATATCCCAATCCATTAAACTGATATTATCTTGGGGGTAAGAGAGAGAAGATTGGACTCCGGAAATGCTGTTTTGTGGTTCTTATGTAATTTCAAGGGAACTTGCACTCCTGGTAAAACTGGATCACAGGTGCACTTAGCAAAAACATGGCAAAATTCAGGAGTTATTGTGTCCTTTTGACAAGAAGCAGTGGTAAGATGAGCTTAATCCATTGTTTAGCTATTTCAAAATGATGGTGGGAAAATTGCCCAACTGTTCTTTTCACTAATGTATACCAACCAATTCCATCCATAAGAGCATACACTATTTGAGGGTACATATATATATTTTTTTTAATCAAAAATCATTTTATTTTGGCTATATATTTCTTGCAAAAGAGATGTAGAAATGAAAAATCTTAATAGATATGCCATCATTTTAGCCTAAAGCTCCAGAAAAATTATATTAGTTCTATAGAAAGTCCAATAGTTGCAAAAGTAAGTTTTAAAATAATAAGTCATAATGCTGACTAGCTATGCCTATTTCATCCACAAACAAGCACAACTAACCTGGTAGACACCATATCAGCAAGCATATTGTTAAACAACCTAACTGCCCCATTCTTTTCTCAGATTATAGGACAATCTTCAGGTGAACACTGTGGAGTGCTTTCACATCTACTAAGCTTTTTCACTTTAAAGAAATGAACATTTCTGTGCTGTTTTATGCAAAGAGAATGCAGTTTGTCAAGCAACAGAGGTTAAGGGTTGTTATTTTCTTATAGTACAAACATAAATACTGTCTCTTACCTGAATGGCCTTGACATGTGATGCTGGTTGTTTTGACATTTTTACGAGAGAGTCGTATCCCTGCAAGCAAAATGGGAAAGTGTTACAGGCTATGACATTCTGATAGCTATGGGAGATAAGCTAGAACTTAACCCATGCTGCTTCTTGACAGGCTTCCATTTCATCTGCCCGTCTCCTGTTTCCATCTCAGTTTCAGAGTTGCTTAGTTATTCCTCCCGCATACCTGAAGGGGACAGAACACCTGAGCTTCCCCAATTAATCTTTCATAGCCACAAATGGAGCTAGGCCTTTCACATTAAAAACAATAATGGGTAAAGATAAAGAATCTTTCAAATATTAATAGCCTTGTAAAATGAGCGAGAATTCAAGGAAATAGGTGGGGATAAACAATGTACGACTCTGTCACACTATGCATTTGTGAATTATTAGAACTCTAAACCTTCTTTCAAAAGAAACAACTCACAAAATACAATGACAAATGCAGACATAACTATCTTCTCACTCACAAATACTTGAAAATCTCTAATCTATACAGAATGAAAATGACTACGGTGATTAAGTTCTTCTTGACAGATGCTAGGGCACAAACTAGCCTCTCTTCAAAGCTCCGTATCATAGATTCATCGACTTTCTTTAGCAATAAGATAAAAAGTAACAATGTTTTTCGCAACACTTTATGCAGGTAAAAATACAGACTGCTATAGAATTAATATACAAAAGCAAAGGCAAACACCCCCAAGTCAAAGGATTCCTTAAAGGTCAAATAAAAAGCAAATACAAAACTTTATAGTAGCTTAACTAAAATATCCCCTTGGCCTTTTACTGTCTTCCACCGAGATTTAAGATTTAAACTGAACTTGCCTTTCACTAAAGTCTGGGTATCTAACCTATCTCACTATAATAAAAAACAAGATGGTAATATTAAAGGATGAAAAATAAGTGTATGTTCACCAGAGGATTAACTGATGACAATATAGCATATTTTGGCTACAACATTTTACCTGAGATGAAAAAGATGTCTGAGAAAGAATGGCATAGGAGAGAAGAGCAGAAATACACTGAGAAATCAAATGTGGATCAAAGGTTTTGTTACAGAAAAGCACACTGCAGCAGTGTTAAGGGAGAGTATAGATCCCCTCCTTGTAGTATGGCTTCAGCCTGGAGTATCAGTCTGAAATGATACCGCTCCAGCTGCATTGGAGATGTGTCCTTGCCTACTCTCATCTTTACACAAGAGCTTGAAAGCTGTATAGGATTCTGGAGAACTTAAAGCCAAAACGATCTGCCATTAGAGGTCCCTCTACGCTTGCATCTCAGCTGTGCAGCGTGCTGTCCAAACCACCACAGGGTAAGGCAGAGGACTTGTCACAGGTGCCTTCAGGTCTACATTGGTTCAGCTCAGTCAGTAAATCAGCACAAAGTCCCACCCCATGAAAACAAACCCACATAGTTACAGTGAGTTTTACATTGCAGTAGTAACTTAAACAGCTTAAACAACTTCAGGATTCAGTTCTGGGGCTGACATCCCAGCCAGTGATGTTCATGACAAAACTCACATAGATTTCAAAAAGCCAAAATTTCAGCCCAAGTATTTATTGAGCTTTCTTGCTTTCAGAAAATTGCTAATACGCATAACAATAAACATTTTCTTGTGATTTCCCCTTTGCTTACACTCATGCACTGTGCTCCTAATCAGTGGTTGTATTCCAAAGTTAAATACAAAACAATCTCCCAGCCTATCAGAGAGAGAAGATTCATAATACAGAAAAGCTTTTTTTTCTTCTTCTTCTTTCTAATCAGATTGATTTATCTTTTCCTCTTCCGATCATCTTTTCTTTTTTCTAATCAGAATGAAAAATATAAACAAAACCACAAGAAATAACCATAAAATATTTTAAAACGCAGTGGCTCTGCTTTATAAATACTGTCACAAAGAAATTCAAGCTAAGATTTCTACAAGGTGCGTAGTGTACTCCTCCATCTCCTGCGTTTATGCATTTCAGAAAACCCATACATGCCTCTCTTGTCACTTACAGCTATATGGGCGAGCATTTACACTGAATCTCTCTGCTTCAAAACAAGCACAGAGGTATCGTTCCTCAGTGAGCTGCTCGGAGCTCACGCGAAGGCTGTGTTCAAAATGATTGCAATCAGACACTGGTTACTAAAGACAGATGTATGATACAATGGTGTAGGGCTCCTTTAGGAGGAGGTGATTTTCCTACCGGTTCATGCTGTCCTCATTACTGCCACAGAAATCAGGACAACAGCACGTTACTGAGTAAAAATAGACAATCTTCCCTGGCTCTGTTCCCTTCTCTCCATTTCCTGAGATTCCCTCTAGAACAGCACTGCCCATCAATCATAGCAAAATAAACCTCAGATTACTAGTGTACTTATTACTTCATTTTTATAAATACCTTTTCTCTTTCAGCACGTCTCAGAGAGAGTCAAGAGCACTACGCTGCTTACATTATTTCTGGCGTCCCAAACAGGTCTGCAAACTTGAAGAAATGACTCCTCACCTTAACCTCCGCCTCAGAATTTCACACGTTCCCCCAGAGCAATGCACACACGCAGAGCCTTATTCCCCAGGGTCTTTCTGGCCTCCCCACACCTTACCTCTTACCTTTTATGGTCTGCATGCAGAGCCAAACTTAGAAAGCAATGGCAACGCTATTCCCGTTTGGAGCTATTTAATGCTGGACTTCCAATGCAAATGCACTCGCTTTCCTTACTTCATAGTGGAAATACTCATGAACAGGACTACTCGACAGATTGAAAGAAATCAGTGTTTTGAGAAGAGCCCTCAAAAAACAAAGAACCTATCTTCTCTCTCTCTGCTAAAAATAATTTCTGAAGGGGGTGCAGAAAGATAATAAGGTTATTCAATTTGCTTTAAATCCAATGTGATATCACAATACTGTCTTTTGTAATCTGTACAAAAGATGTACACGAGTATATAGGCGACAGAAAGAGTCCTCCCCCCAGCTGAAAGCTGTCCTCTCCCCCACTGCTGTACTTATGGCATCAGGCACAATGGGCGTTTTGGACAGAGAACTGCAGTGTATTATCTTATAAAAAGGCTTTGACAGGGACTGCCCTACTGCGAAGCCCAGCTATCGCACAGAAGGAAGAGAAGCCCCCACTTTGCAGCTTCCAGGCTGACATACAAAAACTTACTAGATGCTCTAGGCGAGAGCGACACTATTTGCTAAACTGCAGTTGTCTCCCCTACAGCTGCATGTTAGGCTTACGCTGAAAGAGCACATCCCTCATCGCTAAAACCCAAACGTAGTTTTTCTCTAGCTATAACAAACATACAGAAAACATTAAGCATGTAGGTAAGCACTACAGCATTCAGGCTAATACAGTTATGATTCTTACAAGTCACTAGGCATTTACGTTGCTTTCTGCGTTAAATCTTTTAAGATCCAAGTAGACTTTAAAGCAATAACAATCTGCTCTGCACACACCGATATGCTGCACAAGACGTTAAAATAAGCAGAATCCCATAGTTATCCCAGTCACCTCGCAGCATTAAAGTTTTCAAGTTTGTAATCGACCCCTTCAGGACTAGCTTACTTATTTACTTATATAAGAAAAGTTCCAAACCGTGATGTGACTATATACACCTCCCTTTGACGCCGAAAGAGGTACCTTCTTCTATCAGCAGAGATATTGACTGCGATCCTTTTAATGTGTCTGAAATAGCTCCGATGCTTTCAGCCGGGGTGGCACCGAGAGCTGCTCCGGGCTGGAGGGGAACTCGGTTTAGAAGCAAAGTGTAAAAGAGAATTCCTGTCATAGCTTCCACTTGTTCTTCCTAAATATAGCTTTCGATTCGCCCTGTAACTTGGTCCCCTGTGACACTTGACCATCGTAAAGCCAGGGCTCGAGTGTCAAGCAGGAGGTGCTGAAGAAACACACCTTTGGGTCCTTCTCCTGCCCTCCCTCTCCCTGCAATCCTGGGGAGTCCGCACAAGAGCAAAGCACGGGCCGGTAGAAGGAAACGTATAATAACCTGAAACTTCTCCCGCGATATTTGGGGCAGAGCATCCGTCTCTGCTGCGACGCTGGGGAAGGAAATAATTACGAAGACATAATTATGAAGAGCTCACCTCGGCGGGACTAGCGCGGGCGGCGAACGCGGCGCCGCTGCGACCGTCTCATCGCCGGGCTGGCAGCGGGCTCGCGCC
>JAWLRI010000912.1:1770979-1804056 GCA_034781795.1 Crypturellus tataupa | reverse complement strand
GCGGCGCCGCCGTGCGGCCCGGCCGCGGCTCCGCGGCTTCGCGCCCAGGTGCCCCTCCGGCCCCCCGGTTAGTGCGAGGGAAAACGTAGCTGTGGCTCCTGCTCTGCGGCGTTCCCTTAGCTTTAGCGGAAAGAGAAGGTGGAAGGGGAGCTCTGGAGCTGCTTACCAGGGGAATGAACTTCAGTCTTTGAGCGTGTTGTAAGACTCGGGTTTTTCCCCTAACGGGGAAGGGAAGTTTTGAAAGAAGAAAAATAGATCAGGAACGCATCGTTTGTTATTATCTGTGAATGTGTTTGTGCATTACACAAGCTTCTTTATTCTTATTTTAGATTAAAATAAAAAGATGTAGTCTCTTGGAGACGAGTGATGCTGCTAAGTATCCATGACGAATAGGATGTCTGCTGGTTAAAGTAGCGTGAAGAAAAAGTAGCCATGAAAGATTTGATCTGTAATTCTTCTTGTTTTTTTATTTGTTTTTCCACGCAAAGTTATTGTTGCAATTCAGGAACTGAATTTGTTTCTGCACGTGTTAGGGCTTAGCGATATCAAAGTGACAAACACTTTTCCTTCCCATTTCTTTAAATTACAGGAAGAAATATCATCAGGGATGTATCATCAGCAAAAAAGAAACTTGAGCAGTAAGTGGCTCCCCCTGCTGCTAATTGTTAGAAAACAAATGTGGCTCACTAAATGATGAGAGCTATTAATTGCTAAATATTAGTTTGTGCACTATTCATTTAATCCTATAAATGACAACAAAATTCCATTACGATTTTATTTTCTGATTTTTTTTTCCAAATTTTACTACTCCAAGTCTATGTTAGGCATTTGGAGAGAAACACAGCTGTTTAGAAACACATTAGAAGATTGGCTGAATACAGTAGAAACAAAGTCTTTAATATGGTGAGACACACTGAAAGTCATCAGAAAGGTCAGTTAAGTGGCCGGGTGCTGAAAGTAAGTTTGTGTCTGATGAAAAATCTTAAGACTATACAGGGGTACCAGAATTTGTGTAGTAGTGTTGTGCTGAGACCCATTCATAGCCCTCAAATTCCAAAGATCTCTTTTAGAATTAGATCTTAAAATCATTCACTTTCATAGGTAGGAGTAGCTGCTACTTTTCTTGTTAGAATCTCTAGTAGAGCTCAACATTAGCAAAGGGGAAGAAAAGAAAGAGCAAATGATTTGGAGGCAACTTAGTGTCTGATTTATGTTGAAGAAGAAAGGAGTGTCTGGAATGGAAGCAGGAGAGTCCAGGAGTTAAATTTTGACTTTGATCTTTTAATCAGAAGTTGACAAATGTTAGTTAGTTAGTTGACAAATAGTCATTAGGAGTTGTTGGGTTTCAGTAAATCAAGTGGATCATATATGTGTATGTCTCAACGGTAAGTTCTGTTTTGAACTTGTATTTTTTGCATAGAATAGAATATAATTTGAATTAAATAAGAAGATTTACATGATTGCGATACTTGGGCATGTTTATTTTAATTGCTAATATTGTAAGTGTCCCACCACATTTATAACACTAACGTGGACCTCAAACTTTAGATACACCAAAAAGACATATGTGAAGCCTCAGTGAAAATCATATAGGAATGCTTTTTCATACATAATCCCATTAATATTCTTGGCAAGAGAAAGATTTGTGCTCTAACTTTTGCAGTTGGTGCTTTAAGGTCCCTTCTGTTGCTGTTCGGTAATGCGTTAGCATGAGAGTCACAGAAGCTCGGGTCCTGACAGCCCCCAGATCCCAGCTCCTGTGCACCCTAAGCCACCCTGTTCCATCCTTCCTGGAGAACCAGGAAATGTGCAGGAGGTTGTCCCTGTTCCTGCCTTCAGCACTGTAAGGTGCATGAGGCTCATTCTCCCAAGGTCACCCTTCAGCTTCCAAGGTCGGGAGCTAAGAGGGTTCAGAGCTGTTGAGCAGGCTTTGTCAGCACAAAAGAATGTTAAGGACTCCTGCTTGCTGACAGGTATTTATGGCACTCCTGCAATATTGAGCTTCAGGATGCTGAGGGCTGCCATAAATAATAATAAAAAAATCATACTGTTTTCATAGTAAAGTTAATATAACAAAGATCACTTAAAGCTTAAATTAGAGAAGCAGAACCAAAGCTTCAGTAAAGGAAGCATGAAATGAAACATAACATAAAAATGCTTGAGGCGTGAGAGTGCATTTGCACATGCTGATGTTGTGATCAGAACAGTAGGAACAAAAGTTTGTATAAAGACTTCAATATATCTTGCAAAGGACTAGCATAATTTAGTTCTTTAAATGATTTGGTGATTATTCTTTATGAAGACTGTTTACACAACAGTTTTCCTCACAATTGTGATGAAAGCCCAAAAAGTTAATTAGTTTTGGTGTCTTTTGATATAAATATATTTATTTTTTCCATTCAGTAAGTATATAGACTCTGAATTTCTTATGGAAAATTTATTATTTATTTATGCAATGCTATTAGATTGGGGCTGTCAGGTAGCTGAAATGTGATACAGAGATTTTTTTTTAATTTTCTCAAAGAAAAAAACAGTATTTTTTTGCACATGAGCAAAAAGGAACAGATATTTGGTATTTGAAAATACCAAATTTTTCTTTTCAGTTGACTTTTTTATAATAAATATTTTATTTATTTGTTTATTTATTGAGTCAGTTTGAGTAGAATACGTGTGCTTACTTATTTCCCAGAAGACGATTTCTTATTTCAGATGCATTTTTATTCTTATCTCCTAAATTAAGTGAGGAGGTATTTTTTTTTGTTTGTTTCTCAGTCATATGTGTTATTTGTAGAAGTTTACTCGTCTTCATGGTCCTTGCTGCTAAAGTTAGGTTGAGTTAGCTGACCTGGTTGTGGAAGTCAAGTATAGCAATGCTGTAGGAAATGGCTAATGTTGACTAAGGAATGCGTTGTGATGGAAGTTCCTACAGGGGTCTTCAGCTGCCTGAACAAAAATTTGACTCAAATCAGGAGGCTGAAAAAGAAGGAAATTATACAAACATGTGGGTAAAAAGGATAAAATAGTGTTGTGGATGAATAAACGAATGATAATCTGAGTAAACCCATCTCATATTCTCAAAGACTGTTATTGAAATAAATATGTAGTATGTTCACATTTAAATTAATTTAACGAAATGTGGAAAAAATATGCAAGTGTAGGTGTCCGAGAAGATGGTCTCACCCCCTCACACTGTGAAAGGACGGTAGGGATGCAAAGAAATGAGCTATTTTAAATTTGTTTAAAGCATGATGGAAGATAACTAGTAGCTTCTGAATTTCCTTTGTGGAGGCAGAGGGGAGCTCCCTGTGACACCCACAGTCCCGATTCCTTTGGTAGACATTGCTGCTTATACGGAAGATCAGGAGCTGAGCTGTAGTTCAGGCAGCTGTGAATACTCGTCTGGATTATGTTAGAGGCACTCAAGCCTTGGAACAGCTAATCCCAAATAAACAATTCCTCTTTATTATCATTTTAAAAATATTTACTAGATATTAATTTCACATGACAAAAATAACATGAACAGCCTGTTCTTTCTGTAGCCTTCTAAACAGACAGTTAAAACCTGCTGATAGTGATTTAACACTAGGAAACACCATATAACATCTTATTTGCGAAGCAACATGGGATACTTGCTCTCTTTTGCAGTTCTAGAACTGCTGTGATTTGCATCACAAGAGTATGATAACTTTTTAGTATTATATGTCACACTTAAGTATATGTCAAATATATGGAGGATATTTACCTGAAGTTACATATCCTTTTATGTAAACTGAACGAGTTTACTGCTTGTGTAGTAAATTATGTAGTATGTTATGTGTGACATAAAATCTTCCTGAGAGTTTTGGCTTAAACTACTTTTCTACTGTTTTGCAGTCATCCAGCTCTTTGAAAGCATCTTATGAAGACTGGCTGCTAACATATGGCCTGAGTGTGTCTCCTTTTCACATGCGATGGCAAACTGCTCTCTTCAACCGCCAGTTCTACACCTGGGGGCGATGGAAACCCAGATTTCTTTACCTATGGTATAAATCCACTCTTTATTTTTTTTCTGTCAAATACAGAACTTGTATTTATCTCTATGTCTGTGCCTTTTGCCTTTGGAGTGCAGTGGATATACATGGTTATTTCAATAGGTTAACCGAAAAACACTGTAACTCTGTTGTTCCAGAATAAGCTTTCCTCCTTTGCTAAAAAGTTTGCATCTCTAATATAGGTTATATACTGTGATACTATAAACACTGCGAATCTGTATGCTGTGTTTTTGCTCATAGGTATTAGCATGTACTACTGCACATAGGTATAGACCGAAAAGCAGCTTCTCATATCTTCAGTCTGTATGCTGAGTTCTCCCCAATCGTTAAAGTGTAGGAGCTATTCAAGATGTCTGTGTTGTCAGTCATTTCCCAGGCATTCCTTCCCCTGCTAAGACTTCATAGGCTTGATAAACTGTGGATGCTTCTGGACTGATGTATAAAATTATTGCAGAATTGCCTTCTTGGTGTTACTTTATACTCACCCGGAAAATAAAAACACATAAGACTAGATTTTTTTTTTAATTTCCTGTACTGTTGCCCTTAGTGAGAGAGGAGTGAAAGTCTGTTTCATATTGGTTCCTCCAGTATGTCATAATTGTATCTCAATTTGTAATAGTTCTGTATCAGTCATGATTTTTAATGTTTATAATTTATTACAGTGTAATATTTCCATGAGTCTCCTTAATTAACATTACAAGTACATGCTTCTTAAATTTGCTAATTCCCAGTGAGATTCATTTAGTATGGTGGAAGAAAAGAAAATGGTATAATGAGGGAAAGGGACTGCTAGTGAGCTGAAATATTATAAGCAGAAAATAAACTTTACCACATCCTCCCTATAGGATATTGTGAAATAATAATAATGACTAATAAAAATTCTCCATTGAATGGACGGATGTAAACTGAAACATTTTTCAACACCAATTTTAATCAAAAATAAATTGATGAGAAGAAAAGTCTGTTTGAAGTAATTAATTTTAATATGCATTTGCATTTGTATCTTTTATCTTTCCCTCTTCAAGGAAGGTTGAATTTCATTTAGTGTTCTTTAGTACTGAAGGACACTATATTTTGCCAGGAAGATACATGATTTATTTAATAAGCTTTTATAAATACCTGTACTACCCCCTAATTTGATTTTTTTTCCCACTAAATTTGTAGTAGTAAGTGCAACATGGTAAATTATACATTCCTTACTCTGTTATGTTTTTATTCATAACTACTATCCAGACATATTTTCCATCAGGATTACCTCAGGATGTAATACTGAATATAAAACATTTGTTAAGCAGGGGGAATATTATATGTTTTAAGTGAATTAGTTAATCAGTTTCCTTTAGCTGATATTTTTCTACTTTATTGTTGTTACACAAATGGCACTATACCAGGCAAGAGCAGAGTGACCAGGTAATCATAGAATCATTATCATTAGAAAAGACCCTAAGGATCATCAAGCCCAACCATAAAGATTTGCTCTGTAAGTTTCTGACTGTGTTAAATTGCTAAAATACTTATTTGCTTTGTAGGTTCAGCATAGGAATGGTGTTTGGTATCATTGCCATGTTTGGATCTGTAATTCTTCTTGGAAAAACACTGATGCAAACACTGACCCAGATGCTAACTGAGGCCCCCAAAGCCCAGAATGACCGTATGCTGCAAGTTGTGGTAAGTGTTGTCTCCTTGGGCCTTCCTTTGAGAACTGTGTACTGATCTTAAACACCTTATTAATGGAGTATGATAGTTAATGTGATGCTTAAATCCTTCCATACAAAAAAACCCTAACTCCTGATACACATTTGCATGAAATTTGTTGACTTTTACCAACCTTCAAAAAGGGAAGTGGAGGTAGTGTAGAAAACAAGGGAAGAAAAAAGGAAGGCAAACATTTGGAAGAGTTTATATTAAAAATACGCAAGAGTGAAAAATAGCTGGTAATTTTGAAATGCCAGAAATCATCACAGTAGGAAGAATACTAGCTATGCAATTTAGAGTCACTGCCAGTCTTGACGTTTGCAAAACAAATCCATACTCCACAGAGGAGAGGACTTTAATTTCATTTATTATTATGATGCCAAACATCATCAGTGGAAGATAAAGTAGGGACACAACATATTTTTGAATTGCTCAAGGTCCTCTGCCTAATTTGCAGAGTGAAGTGGAAGATTCTCTTTCTGTAGCTGTTCACAGGGTGATAACAGTTTGTTGAATTGCCTCATGGATTTCTGATGCTGCACAATATATAGTGTGGTTTTAGAAAGGAATGCATTTTAGAGAATGGAGAAATTGCAGATATTGCCCTTTTTTATCTGTTGCATCAAAATACCTTAGGCAATATGAAGGAATTACCATTATCCTTAAAACAGTTTTAACTTGCAAGGATTCTTAGCGAACCTCATTTACTCAAGAATGCTGTCCGATCAGATTGTATGGTGATCTTCCAGAGCACAGAAAGCCTCTGAGGTTGCTTTGCCTTCTGCTGTGTAGCTTAGAACAGTGGTTTCCAGTGAGTTTATTCTATGTGATACCTAGCTAGTCTAGTGTCAGGTTGAAGGTTTATGTACTACCCTTCTCTGTTAGATGACAGACCTTCCTGTAGGTGCTAAATTTACCGTATGCAGCTAGACTTAAATGTTGCAGAACCACAGGAAGCTTGATGGTTAGCATATGCTTTAAATCTAGTGCTTTTCAAATAGTTAGGATTTTGCACATGCAGAGTGACTACAGCAAGTGCAGCAGTGCTTGCAAAAGCAGACAGTGTGACTCAGGGGAGAGCTGCTGGTGTTGCCACTGGTCACCTGGCCTGCAGCCTCTTCCTGAATTGTGGAGTTACTGGAGACTTTGGAGACAGGAGTGAAATTTTTTTATGTTCAGGTGAGTCAGGTCTTTCCTAAGTGTGTGTGTCTATTAGATTATGGAGTAGGAGTAGCTCTCATATCTTTATTTTTGAGATCATTAAATGAATTTATCCTCTTTTGGGACGCCACAGTGAGGCAGTCATTTGCAATACACTGCTCTTTTGAGAAAATAACTTAAATAACCAGGGGAGAAGACAAAATTTGGGAAGTCATCTGATTTGAATTGAAACTAGGAAAGCAGAACTCTAGGCTGATATCCGCAGTTTCGATGTGAAGGAGAATTCCTCAGTGACTACTAGCAGCGTCGCTGCATTCAAAGCAAGGCCAGATTGGTATTGAAGAAGATATAATGTATAAGGATAATGTAGCAATATTGTTACTTTTACTAAGTTGGCCTGTGGTTCTCTGTCTTTCTTACCTTATTCTTACCTTATGTGGTCACAGTTGCATCATTCTGCTTCTGAAGAATTTGAGTATTCTTTTTGAGGGAAACGTGTTACCATAAAGTAATGTAAGGAACTGGCCCAGGTGTGATTGCAAACATGTAAAGAGCAAGTTTTATCAGTATCTGACTGCCTGGGGGAGAGTTATGTTAAAGATGCAAACTTTTTTTTTTGTTTTACTCTGCATTAGTTAGCTATCATTAGCCTTTATTTAACCTTCAGCTTTAGAGTGGAGGAGCCATAGCCCTGCCTATGTTACACTGATCAAGATTTTTTACCCCTCCTCTTTGTGCAATTGTGTACTTTATTTAAAATACCTACCTGTACATAACTGAGTTGTTTTTCTTCAGCTGCCCTCAGTTATGTTGGTTGCTTCTTGACAAAAGTGGGAAAGAGGCAGATCAGTTATTAATAAAGGATTTTTTTAATTCAAGATATTTTCAAAAGACCATAAAATATAACATAGCAATGCTTATTAACAAAACAGTGTTCTTAATTTCAAGGTCCATCATGAGCTTCTTTTTTAGGTGAATCTGAAAGCATTCAATGCTCTATTCTAACATGCTACTGTCATGGTAGAATTAAGATAGAAATTTTAGCTGCTACCGTCTCTCTGCATCTATATGCAGAACAGAGGGTCACTAAGAATGGCCATTAAGTGATCCATTCGTGTCACTCCCTGATAATGTAGTGTTACCAGCAGAGACTCTTAACAAATCAAGAACAGATAACTTCGTATAGAGAGGTATAATAATTATGGCAGTTAAGGTAAACCAGATACCTTGGTAATGGTCACACTCTGAATAGGATATTTGGAATGTTTCAGTTCAACACTACCAAAAATGGTCTTCCGAAGGATTGCCTTTATCTAGACTGCTCACCAAGCTGCTTTAGAGTTCTGCCACATGGACAGTTGAATCACGTAGTGGAGGAATGAGTGGGGTTGAATGAAGGTAGGGTGAGGTGGCAACTGCTCACTGGGGCCTACTGCCAGGAGAAATAGTGCATCTCCTTTCTGCCACTATTGACAGCATGTTCACAGCAGTGGTAACAGTGAGGTACTTTTTGCCTTGAGGAGGAGGAGCAGACAGGGCCTTTCCTGAGTCAGTGGCAGCAGTGGCCTTACCTGCTAAAGCAAAAACAGCTAAAGGAAATGGGGAATAAGCAGCCTTCTCTGGGATAGAAAAAGGAAAAGCTTCTCCCTTTCTCGCTTTTGACTGTCTTGAAGCCTACTCAACAGGAGATGATGACTTAGAACTAGCACAATAAGGGATTTCAGGAATGGTGCACATCCGCAGGGATAGCAGAAATGTGAGGGGCCTATGTGTTGTCTTATGTAAATCAAAATTATTTCTTTTTTTGTCTTAAATTATCATATATAGACACGCAAAACATCATGAACAAGTGTTTTTTTATCCTTTAAATAGGGACAGTCTCACAATTTGGGTTAGGGAAAGAGAAGAGAGCTCCAGTTGTAGTCCTTTTGAGCTGTTTTCATGATTTTAAGTGCAGTGTAGCTTTTATCAGAGAGTGGATCTCTATAGCTACATGGCTAGCTGCAGGAAATTGTAAACTAATGCTTACAGTTGTTGATCTGTTAAAGTCTGTGTGCATTCTTACGAACTTATGGAGCTTAATGTAGGGTAGGACACATTCTGTCATGCTTAAGAGGACTGAGTACAGAAGGGAGAGGACTTGTGGTCTGTACAGCTTCTCATCCTTCAATAAAAGATTATATATTCAGTATATTTTAAAAAATACTGTAAAGATTGAGGGAAGAGGCACAATCTGATAGCACTGTATGAAAATGCCCTCTGTTCAGTTGCTTGTCCGAAGAGGCCATGGAACTTACTGTGAGACAGTAAGTTTAGAGGCAGCAGGACTTGTCTTTCTACCTCTTGGTTTCCTAGTGTTTTGTTTTGTTGTCATGCCCACACAAACAGGTGCCTGGTGTAAATTTGCCTGTCAGCCAGCTGGCCTATTTCTTCTCTGCAATCCTCATCAGTGGTGTGATACATGAAGTCGGCCATGGGGTGGCAGCTATTCGGTAATACAAATTATTTTTCTCTTACTGTGTGTCAACAAAGCCTAATATTCCAGAGTGTTTAATTACAGGCAAATATTGTTAGCATTTCATTGGCTTATTTGGAGAGTATGTTTATTCTGTTTTTAGTAACATTTTCTGGCTTATTAGACTAATTTAGGAAGAATGTGCCATTGAGGATAGAGTTTTAATGCAGTGTCTGTACAGAACATGATAAATGACCTTTTATTTGTAAATATACTATACTGCGTCATATTTACGATTGTGCTTCTTTAAAACTATCTTACTTTTACACAGGAGTTGCATTCTTGTAGCTGTAGCATTTGGAGAGGACCTGTGCACCCTGGCACAATGGTATTTTGTAATAGATTGTAAATTAATTTTTTAAACATACCTTGTAAAGCAGTATGCCAGCAGGCTGAAACATGAAAGTAACTCCAGCAGTTATGATTTTTGCCTACTAATTTCAGTGGTATGTTAATTTTGATCATAGATGAGATTTTTTAGACTTTTAGTTATGATGATTACTTCCCCCAAAAATACTTGCTATGTCATTCTAGTATAAGGGGGTTAAGTGGTAGCTATTGGGAGGTGAACTTGGTATTCAGGTGCCCTCCACATTTCTCTTGGACACTGGAGGCATTATATGCCCCAAAAGCACAAAGCCCTAAATTGTTTTTATATATTTCCTTGAGTGTAGGAAGTCCTGACTGTGTCTTAACTAGTTACTGTCTAACTATGGAAGTTCTCAATTAAAGGAGAACTTTGGAACTAGAATGTTTTTTGTCAGTCTGTTTAGCTTGTTTTCTCTAAAATTCACTGTGATTTTTCTGTTGAGAATGAAACTCTTACTCTTGATTGTCCTGCTAGAGGAGGTTGTACAGTGTTAAATTTTATTTTTCCTCTCGTTGTTCAGGTTGGTCTACACTGCTCTTAGGGTCAGTCCTCAGGGTTCAGACTGTACTAAGTAGCTGCTGTGGGAGAATTTCATTATTCTGGCAAATCATTTTGACTCCCTGAAGTCTGCAATATGCTTTTTCCAAGTGCAGTTCAAGGTATATTTCAGCCCAGGCTTATGCAAGAAGGGCATTTGTCACCTTATAAAGCTGTAGCCTTTGAAATCAGTATTTACTTTAACCTGCAATGGGCAGGTTTATGGCAATGGGGATATCTCCTCAGAACATTAATTTTGTAATGTTCTAGATCCATTTTTCATAGATGACAATCTATTTAAACGATTGGCTCCAAAACCTCTTTCTCTTCAGTCTGTACCTCTTATATATGTTACAAAATCTCATATAGGCATTACAACAGCTTTCATTAACTTCTACTATGAGTAGATCCGATGAGTTAACTGCAGGGAATTAATGTATTGTTTCATTCGGAATCAGTTCATATTGAATAATGTTTTTTTTTTTTACTGTGTTCTTGCAGCTAAGATTATATGAAAAATGAATAAATAAAATGCTATGCCTAGAGTGCTGTCACAGAAAAGATGTGGCATTAGCTGATCCATGCCTGGTTTGCAATAACCAACTTGGAGTACGATTATAATGACTATAAATCTCTTGGGAAATTTCTAGATTCATAAAACATTTATGTAGTTACTCAAAAAAAAGTGCTATTTAAAAACACTTACAGAAACTCAGAAAATAATGTAATGTATGACAGTATAAGGTGTCTCTAAATACATAAATGACATGTGTCCTTCAACGCTATTGAATTTTACCTTTTTTTTTTTTTTTTTTTAATGACATTTACCCTCATTTTTTGTTAGTTTACAAATTACTTCAAATTTCCTTATGGACAAAGAGAGAAATGATAAATCCAGACAATGTATAGGTGCTTCTTGTAACTGTTTCCAGATTTTTTTTGAGAAATGAGTCTGAAGTTGAGTCCTATGCTGCTATGTTTTACTTAAAATATATATATATGTGTGTGTGTGTTAACTAAATATATAGGTTAACTTGAAAGTAAATAGGCTTCTATATGATAGTCTTACTAGGAAGAAGAAAATAAATGGAAGTGTTTCATAGCAGTCTTGCAAATGTATGTTACTAAAAGTTAAGTTACAAAATGATAATCGTAGTTATTCCAGTAGTCAAAAATGTATGTATTTTGCAGAATCACTCATTTCTTGCGGTTGTTTGTTTGTAGTAACATCACCTTTTTTTTTATTTTTTGTTAAGAGAGCAAGTACGGTTTAATGGATTTGGGATTTTTATCTTCATTGTCTATCCTGGAGCATTTGTTGATCTCTTCACAACTCACTTGCAACTTATATCTCCAGTCCAGCAATTAAGGATATTTTGTGCAGGTAATAGTTTGAACTCTTTTATTAAAGCTTCACTTAGAATAGTTATTACTTTTATATGTCTTTGTTGACATGCGTCGACATGACCTGAGTCATCTGTGTATCTGACTTCGTATTTTTCTGGACAAATTTGGGCATACACAATAACACCTCTAAAATGGGCGTAATGTACAAGTCCTTCATAGAGAACTGAAGGCTTAAAAAGACATCATAAAATCTTCTCTATGCTTAAAATGATCCTTCTGGACATAAAACTGTTCGGCCAGTGATGTCCAAAAATCGTTTGAATACTACTGTTGATTATTATACTGTTTTCTGGGGGAAGAGACTTCAGTTTCTAGGAGCTTGAATGAGTACCAATTTCCTTTCATAAAAAAATGTTGCCATATCCTAGATCTGACTCAGAACAGTTGTGCATAGGAAGTTTCAGCTGTACAATTGGAGAGCAATGCAGTTTCTGACCTTCCTCTCGCATTAGATTAGGCTCTTGTACCTGCCCAGGTACAGAAGCTTTTCTGCCTGTTTTCTGTATTATATGCCCTAATTGATAAAATTTTGGAGCATACAACCTGGAAAATTCTCAGCCAAAGACTGATGATATGAAAACAGAAGTAGCTTTCAGAGGTGAACAATCTTGAGCAAATCACTTCCATTTTCTGCAATAGGTGCTATCTATTATTTATTTTTTAATAGTAGTTTCAAGAAAGTGTAAGCTATGTTATTATACAGGTCACTGCTTTGATGTTGCTGTCAGGGAGAAATAAAGGTTAAAGCACAAACATTCAAATAAGATCACAGCTTATATTTCCCAATAACCTCCAAATGATGTTGGTGGGATGTTTTTTTACTGAAGAGAAAACTGGCGACTATGTAAGTGTTATTCTTCCTGGACTGCTTGCACAATTCGTCTCTGGGAACAGAAATGTTTCCTAACCTATTGAAATAAAGATGGAAAAGTTATCATTTTGATTTAGGTTTTTTTGTATTATTTTTTTTTCAACTGAGAGGAGAATAGGACAGCAGCCTACCTGTTGTATTGCTCACATACTAACGTATTGTAACCATAAAATATTGCAAGGGAGGCTTTAGGAAGGGAATGCAGAACCAGTTAGCAAAGCATATTTTCAAGCTTTTGTAAATCAGGTAAATGATAATAAATGCTATGTAAAAAAAGAGAATTAATATTCCAATACCTAACTAAGCTAAAATTATTCACTGAAATAGAGTATCTTTTGTGAAGCCCTATTTTTCAAGTTAATCGGTTCCCTTTTGCAACTGAAAGGAACATATCTAGAAGAGAAGACACATTAATTTTCCAAATGAACTGCTTAATGTCTTTCTGCAATTATATAGAAAACAAAACTGTAAACTGTAACAGGAAGTAATTGCTTGCTTATTTTAAATGACAAGAAAATGCCTGTAATAATTCTTAGGAAACCTAAAATAGGGAGATAGAAAGTGGTAATTGAGATATATTGCAGGTTTAGGTGTAACAGATATCTGCAGTTTAATGCAGCATGATAATTTTACTCATTGAGTAAATTCAGTAATTTTTACTCATATTTATTAATTGCCAGAGATCTGAATTTAAAGACCTGAATTTATAGAAACATGCTTTCAGATTTTGTATTGTAGCTAAGTAAATAGAGAACTACACTGAGTTGTCCTCTGTAGGCCACCTATACTCTGGAAATTAAAAAATATCTTTGTTGTACAGCAGATGGCATCATGAGTTCAAGAATAGTGAAAGAGCATTCTTTTAAGACAAGTGATATTTTTAGCACAAATTTCATGCCTAACACAGAAAGGGTATTCCTCTGCAGTGCTTATGTATTTTTTTTGTTTTATGTTTGAGATCCTTTTAGTGCTATTTATTTTAGTATAAAACAGAGTTAAAGATTTTTGAAGATGTTATGGTAAGGTATTGTAAGGATTGTGTGAAGTGTGCCTTTCTAAATACAAAGAATAAGTTTTCCAAGGATGAGGCTGTTGTAGCAAAATGAAATTGATAGTATATTGAATAGTGCACCTCTTCAGATACTCTCTCTCTCACAGGCTTCTATTTTTCTTTTCCTATGGATTGCCTGGGATGGATTTCATGTTTTTTTTGCTTTAAATTTCTCTGCCATATTCCACACAGCAATCTGTAAAGATTATAGTAATAAGGTCCATGTTTTCCAGCTATTTGAAAGTACTCCTTGTCATCTTCCAGCACTTCCATCAACTTCCTTTTTTGATGTTTTTTTTGGTTGTTGTTATTTTGTTTTTATCCTCTTTACTTTCTCTAATAGCCACGCTGTTACCAAGTAATCTTAGTTCTGTCTTAACTTTTTATCCTGTATTAAGGTGGAGGAAAAACAAGTTTATTTTTAAGTTTAAAGGATTTTTTAGATTAAGTTAAAATCTTTACTTAATGCTTCATTTTTATTGTACTGGTTTGTGTGTGTGTGTGTGTGTGTGCAGTAAGAGAGAAAGAGAGAAGAGACTTTAATGCTGAAACGCTGTATTTATCTGATCGCTTTCAATGCGGTACAGTTAAAAACTTGCAGGAAGGGATATTACTTTAAAAAATAGCTGTGTGTGGAAATGACAACAAACCCTTAATTAGAATACTCAAAAATATTTCTCATTAGAAACCTAGTAGAAGAAAAAAGTGTTTTTATAAAACTTGATGACGTGTGTGAACAGCTGGGAAGAGTCTGTCATATATTACACTAGTTATCTTACATTTGGTATGGGGTTATTTTTTTTTAAATACATTTACTTTATATGGCCTCATGAATCTGTTGCATACTGAAATACAAAGTTGAATCAAATCGTTCTTAACAAGGTGAAGCGCTGTAAGAAGGAAAAAAAAGTCTTTCCAATGTTTAAAACTCCTTTTTACATGGGTCATACAAACTGTTTGTCCAAGAACAGAAATGGAATGAGAAAATTTTTTGTAGGATGGAATGTTAAAAGAAGCGAAGTATGTCTTATGGGGAGTTGTTTCCATCCTATGGAGAACCATTTGCTATAACCATTATAGTTGTAAACATGAAACCAAAAATAATGAGTAAGCAAATGCTAGTTATACAACATAGTTTCTTGATGTGGTTTTTAGGCCCATATTTTAAACATGATTTTAAAAGAAGCTATTTTTCTAATCTTATTTGGCACACATGCATGTAATTATTCTCATTTTAAAAGGATTGATCCGATGTAGATAACCATAGAAAATTTTCGGTTGCAGCTAAATGTACTGCAACAGTACATCTTGCTCGAAACGAGCACATAGTATTTCATATTGGTATTTAAGTCCATTTATTAAAGATTCTTAAATTTGACATTTTACTATTGTAGAAAGTGATGAATGATATATTTCTTTCCCATCTTTTTTTTTTAAATATTTGTAGTTTATGGCAATTCATTCAAAATCAATATTAGATTCAGAATACCTGTGTTTTGCATATGGATACTCTGCCCAGTACATACTCATGAAAATAATGTTATGTGATGATAAATCAATATGATAGAATGACACCTTAAAATTGGATCTACCCTTTTCATGTATTTTCCAGTACAAGCATACCTGGGAGATATTGTGGGTTCAATTCAAGACCACCACAATAAAATGAATATCACAATAAAGCAAGTCACACTATTTGTTTTGTTTCTGACGCATATAAAAGTTGTGCTTGCAATATACTGTAATCTATTAAGCATACAGTAGCATTAGAGAAAAAAAAAGTATATGCCTTATTTTGCAAAACTCTTTATTGCTAAAAATGCTAACCATCACCTTCAGCAAGGTCTTCAGCAAGTTGTAAACTTTTTGCTGTTGGAAGGGCTCATGTCAACACTGATGGCTGCTGACAGATCAGGGTGGTGGTTAATGAAGGCTGGAGTGGCTGTGACAGTTTCCTAAGATAAGACAGCAATGAAGTTTGCTGCATCATTTGACTCAAAATGGGAGTCAGTTCTCTCAAGCCTTGCCGCTGCTTTATCAACTAAATTTATGTAAAAAACTAAATCCTTTGTTGTCATTTCAACAATGTTCACAGCACCTTTACCAGTAGTAGGTTCCATCTCAAGAAACCACTTTCTTTGCTCATCCATAAGAAGCAACTCCTCATCCATTCAATTTTATCATTCATGAGATTATCATGAGATTGTAGCAATTCAGTCACGTCTTCAGGCTCCACTTCTAATTTAGGTTCTCTCGCTACTTCCATCACATCTACAGTTGCTTCCTTCACTGAAGTCTTGAACCTCTCAAAGTCATCCGTGAAGGCTGGAATCAACTTCTTCCAAACGCACATTAATAATGATATTTTGACCTCCTCCCATGAATCACAAAAGTTCTCAATGGCGTCTAGAATGGTGAATCCTTTCCAGAAGGTTTTTGATTTACTTTGCCCAGATCCATCAGAGGAATTGCTATCTATGGCAGCTATAGCCTTATGAAATGTGTTTTTTGAATAAGGCTTGAAAGTCAGAGTTACTCTTTGATCTATGGGCTGTTGGATGGATGTTGTCTTAGCAGGCTTGAAAACAACATTAATCTCGTTGTACACCTCCATCAGAGCTCTTGGGTGAGCAGGTGCATTGTCAATGAGCCATAATATTTCAAAATGATCTTTTCTTCCAAGCAATAAGTCTCAACAGTAGACTGTAAATATTCAGGATAGTTTGTTGTAAACAGATGTACTGTCATCCAGGCTTTGTTGTTCCATTCATAAAGCACAGATAGAGTAGATTTGGCATAGTTCTTAAAGGCCCTAGGATTTTCAGAGTCATAGCTCCAATTCAGCATTGACTTCAGCTTAAAGTCACCTGTCCTTGGAAACCACTCTTAACTTCTCTCTAGCTATGGGAATCCTAGATGGCATCTTCTTCCAGGATAAGGCTGTTTTGTCTGTCTTGAAAAGATGTTGTTTTGTGTAGCCACCTTCATCAATTATCTTGGCTAGATCTTCTGGATAACTTGTCGCAGCTTCTACATCACCACTTGCTGCTTCATCTTGCACTTTTATGTTATGGAGGTGGCTTCTTTCCTTAAACCAGTTTCGGCAAGCTTCAGGCTTTTTGTTTGCAGCTTCCTCACCTCTCTCAGCCTTCATAGAATTGAAGAGAATTAGAGTCTGGATTAGGCTTTGGCCTAAGGAGATGTTGTGGCTGGTTTGATCTTCTATCCAGACCACTAAAACTTCTTTCATAACAGCAAGAAGGCTGTTTCTTATCATTCATGTGTTCACTGGAGTAGCACTTTTAATTTCCTTCCAGAACTTTTTCATCTGCATTCACAACTTCTCTGTTTGGCACAGCAGGCCTTGCTTTTGACCAGTCTCGGCTTTGACATGTCTTCTTCAATAAGCTTAATCATATCTAGCTTTTAATTTAAAGTGAGAGATGTGCAACTCTTCACTCAAACACTTTAAAGGCCATTGTAGGATTATTAATTGGTCAATATTATTGAAATTAGGGAATGGAGGGTGCAAGGGAGTCCTATGAAATTAGGGAGTGGAGAGACTGGGGAAAGGCTGATTCGTGGAGCAGTCAGAACACACACAACCTTTTATCATTTGTCATCTTATACGGGCATGGTTCGTGCCCCCCTTCCCCCAACAATTACAACAGTAACATCAAAGATCACAGATAAAATGTTTTCATTATTTGAAAACATTTGAAATATTATAAGAATTACCAAATGTGACAGAGGCGTGAAGCGAGTATGTGCCGTTGGAAAAAAAAAATGGTGCAGATAGATTTACTTGATGCAGGGTTGCCACAAACCTTTAATATGTAAAAATAAAAAACACAGTCTCTGCAAAGTGCAATAGACCAAAGTGCAATAAAATGAGGTGCATATATACATGTGTGTGTATATATATAAAAATATATATGTGTACACACATACATATATATATAAATATATATATGTAATATTATTTTCAAGGGTTTAGAAGATTCTCTAAAGCTACCTCCTGTACAAGTTTATAAAGTAATACACATACTCTTCTTTATGCCTGTATTCATAAATTAACTTTTCAACTATTCTTACAGTAATTATTTCAGGAAAATTTAATTAAAAGATAACAAACATCTACATTTCAGAAATGCCTTTTTGTTATTTCTATTAGTGTTTATTTAAAAACGTTTTGTTTACCTTTTTTTTTTTTTTTTTTTTTTTAACATATAGGAGTGTGGCACAATTTTTTTCTTGGTGTTGCAAGTGTTATAGTTTTGTTTCTGTTACCAGCCATTCTTTTCCCTTTCTATTACACGGGTGTCGGGGCACTTGTCACCGAAGTCACAGAGGTAGGAAAAGATCTGGAATGGTTTCATATTACATGCTTTAAAAAAAAATAATAATAAGCTCTTTTTCATGGAAAATGCTGTTTTTGTAACATTCTATCATAAGTTAAAATATATAACACTGCTTCTGTTAGATACTTTCTGTTTCTGCAAAAATAATTTCTTAGCCTAAACATTGCAACATAACTGTAAACTAATTATTTTAGTTTTAACAGTAATATGACTATATGACTAACGTCAGTTTTTCTTCTCAGGATTCTCCTGCCAATGGACCGAGAGGCCTTTTCGTAGGGGATCTTGTCACTAGTCTACAGGACTGCCCAGTTTATAGTGTAGAAGACTGGAATTACTGCCTGGGAGACATTACACAGAAGTCACAGATAGGATACTGTATAAATGCAGCAACCCTACAGCAATTAAGTTTTCCTGCTAGAGGTAGGACTTGGTGGTCTCTTCATTAGACTGTAATTTTATCATATCTTAAAGACTCTTTTGGATTTAGTGTTTGTTACTGAGACAGCTTTTTAGTAAATCAAGTCTACTATCCTGTCTTAAACAATGATCTATTTGCCATTCCATATACTGTATGGTCTGAATAATGATATTTGGCTCCCCAGGATATTGAATAATCTGTTTATTACCAGTAATGCTATTATCTCCTCTATGTCTAGTTTAGTTATATCAGCCATGTATTGCAGATATAAATTCAGCATATTACCTGGTTGTTCTCACCTGTGTAACATTACAAACTGTGGCATAAATTAATGACATGCTTTATTACGGCTGCTTCTGATCTGTCTCACTGTAAAGATTTAGGCTTCGTTTGCTTCTCCAGACTTTGCCTATAGACTTATTTCTGACTGGTTTCACATCTTTCTCTGTAAGCCAGTTTATTTCCTTCTGTTTTCATTTATACATTAGATTACTTGTTGCTGTTGCAGTTTACCCCCAAGAAACAAAAACCAGGAACCAAACTGAACTAGAACAATAAACTAAATTAACTAGAAAAAAAAACAAACAGTCAAATTAAATTGTCTGAATGTTTTGTGATGTGCCCTAAAGCTCTCAAGACTTTAGTTAATGCAGGCATCCAAGGAGACTGAATTCCAAAGGTAAGAGGCTGCAGCTAAGCAGAAACTGTGTAATGCTGTTCAGAACTTTAAAATTTTCCATGGCATTTTTCCATCATATTGTGAGTAAAAGGGAGGTCAGGCAGCTTGAGTACCCATGTTTTTTGATGAATTATTGTTTTTGTGTGACATAGAAAAGATAACTTTTTGTTTTTCTCATATGTAAGGAAAGTAAACTTACAGCAGGAACTAAGATAAATATTTAAACCAAAAGCTAGAGGAGCATGGGTAAGATTCAGGCTTTCACATGTCTAATAGTTTGGATTATCTTCTGAAGATGAGGGGCAGCTTGGCACATGCTCTCAGCTGGACTGGAATGGCAAGTGAAAAACAGTTTGTAGATCCTAGAAAGATACACGTGCTGAGATTCTGTTGCCCTCAGAAATACCATTTCAGAGTCACGGGTAATAAAGCTGCATATTCTGCAGCAGAACCAGTCCTATTTAGATGGAAATCTAGACACTTAATATTGCTTCTGAGCTTGGTTGCTGTATTGTATTAGCAGTCTATTGTCCCACTGCTGTTTTCTAATCAAACCAGTCTGTCTGTATTTTCTAAACCACAGACCTCCAGCAGTGAAAAATATTCCTCTGAAATTAAACAAACTCTGTTCAGTCTCTAGCTGCTGTCATTTGTCAAAAACTCGACAGCTCACAACTTGACATATATAGTATATCAGTAAAAATGCATGTAGCGAATGGACCCCGTCTACTTGACCGTAAAACAAGTGGAGAATAAACTATTTAAGGTAAGTATGAAGCTAGGTTGAAAACAATGCCCCAGAGGCCTATCTGAGATTAAAACCAAAAACACCACCACCAACAACAACAAAAGGAGTTTTAATGTGGTTTGTAAGGAAAGTAATTTTATGGTCATTCACTATTTGGACATATATATGGTTGCCTAGCCTCAGGATATTTGAAACAAAGCCTCAGGCACAAAGCTCTATGTTAGTGCACTGCAGAGCATCTTGAGATGAGTGGGCAATCAGTAATGCAGGCCTCATTTACCTAAGGAAGGCAATCCAGTGCTGCTGCAAAATGGATCATTGTGGTGACATTATTTTGTGTGTTTTTTTTCTTTTTTTAACTCTTTGTGGTAGAGTAAAATTTGATTCACAGAAATTCTGTACCACATTGTATCTAAATCATTTGTGCACTGTAGCTAAATAAGTTTTAAAATGTCATTTGTATACTGCTTTAGCCTTTAAGGCTTGAAAAGCTTTCAAAAAACTGAATCTCACAAAGGCCACTTGCATTTCAGAAAGGGCATTTTGAGCCTTGGTCATTTCCATAGTCAGGCACTGAAATCAGTACAGCAGCAGGTAACAAATTTCTGTTCTAGCAGTTATTGCTAACTGGAGGCAGTAGATAAAAGTATTTTGTAACTCATAATGCTCAGTATACATTGTAGTAGTAGGTCTGTGGGCTTTCAATGAGATTTTTTTAAGATGAAAAAAATCAACATTTGAGAGGAATCATTGAAATTAGGTGTCATTCTTAAAATGGTGAAGTTTGTTTACAGCTGTGACTGAATAGCCAGGTTCTATGAATTACTATATTTCCTCAAGGCTACAGAATGATTATTTTGTTCAGAGAATTTCATTTCTTTTCAGGAAGTTAGTACAGTACATTACTGATCTTTTGTTCTATGCTTATGTTCTTTAGTCTATAGAAGACTCGATGGCACAGTTGAATGTTGTAGTAACAACAGCCTCACAGACATTTGCTTTTCATACAGCAATAACTTGGACAGCCACTTGGTAAGTTACTTAAGTTGATAATTCTGTTTGGTAAATCTAAAATTGTTAAAATGAAATTAATAATGCTTACCAGCATTATGCAGCATACTTAAGTGCCTAGGAATACCTAAAACTTGTAATAAAGGTGCACGAATACATTACTTTCCCCATCTATTGAGAAATATAAAATTTTGGTTACGATTTTTTTCTCATGATCAAAGAAAGAATCTGTGGAAGAACAAGAAGAGGCCCCTGATTCCTTTAGACAGAAGGATATTCACATTCATTTTTTCTCTCATTTTCTCCGTATCCATTTTGAACATAGAGTTAAAAAAAAAAAAAAAAAAAAAAAAAAGACAAGGGGGAAATGGCTTGTTCCTGTAAAATACTGGAATTTGCGTTAAAAATAAAATACCCACTTTGACAGCAGTGGAATGTTTCTAACAGTTCTTTATAAAAAGATCACAAATAACAATTGTTTAAACTTTCCACACATGCTTGCTTGTTACTCTTCTGACCTGGAGTGTGAGATATCTCAAGCATTATAAAATAAGTCTGCTCCTAAATCTGCTGTGTTTACAATTTCTCTCATGTTGAACTTTCCACTCCAATGTGTTCTTATGGTATCCAGCTATTAAGAATTGGGCACAGACCAACAGCTCATTTGAAATATGACAGTGGCTGGTAATATCATTGCATTCAGCAAGATTTGATAAATCACTGCCCCATGGAGCTTGTGCACATAGCTTGAGGACATAGCTGTTGCTTAGGAGCAGAGAAGAAATAAAAGCATCTAAAAGCCGGTGACCTTCAAGTGTCCTTAGAATGAATACAAATTTTTGAACAATTATTTAAAATATTCTTTGCAGCGCTGTGCAGCTGTATTTGAAAACATCCAAATGCCCTCTCCCCTTCATTACAATACAAAGAGCTGGTGTTGAGGTTAATGGAGAGTGACTGATGCACACGTATCTGTAGGGAGGCATGGCCATTACTATCAGGCTTAACAAGCAAGGGCACTTTTTTTTTTCCTAGTAGATGAAGACTTCCTTGTTTGTGTTGCAGAACAGGAGGCAAATTACCACAAAACTTTTTCAGGACATGTGGGGAAAAAAAATCCTTTTCCTTGCTGCTTTATTCTCTTTGGCCTGTTGGGAGCAAGAGAGATCAGGTCTTTCAGACAGCAGAGCAAACGAATGTTGTAGGTGACACAGAATTGCATTGTGCTGTGTGTATTCAGAATAGTCTCTTAGCAACTACACAGCCAATGTAGGTTGGTTGGACTGTCTGATGAATTCAAGGCTTTGTTCAAACTTATATTGCTTTATGTCAGCAAGGTCTAAAATTTCTTAAGCAGATAACTCAGTAGTCTGTTGATGAAGATTCTGTTCACTAGAAATATTAATTTATGTTTAAATGCATAGCATCTCTTTAGCATTCCCCTAAAAGTAAAATGTCAGGCAGATCATGTATGTTAATATATAATGTAGAGGTTCTACAGGGCACAGAAATCTGACAAAAACTAAAAAAAAAAGATATTCTAGCTTTTTATGGTTTGGTAGTATGTCAATAATACTCATCCATATATTTGCTTTAAATATGCGCTACATATTTTTTTCATGTAAAGTAATGCTCTTTGCAGCATGCCTGTCTGCCAGCACGAAAAGTGATTGAGGCCAGCCGAGTGTGTCGAACCAATATGGACTGCCAGAAGGACTTTGTTCCAGGCTTGTGTGTCACTCCTTCTTTAGAGAATCAGACAAGACTAATCAGGGTAAAACATCCACCTCATATTGACATGCTATTCGTAGGACACCCCATGCATCTCCAGTACACAGGTTTGTATTATTTATTTTAAAATATTTGGGGGGGAAAAAAAAGAATTTATGTACTTTTTTGGAGTACTTGTCAGTTAACTTGTTTAAAACAGGTGGAGTTTTATTAGTGTCTCCTACCAAATTGTAATTCTGCAAGAGAACCTAATCTATCTGGCTTTCAGAGATCAGCAAAGAATATTATTGCATTCATTTGGAGAGACAGTCTATTTTAAGAAGTTGCTATGTGAACATACAACTTAGAGTGTACATACAGGACTGTAATGAAGCTTCGTGGAGCTTCTAGAGAGGGTCCAGCATAGAGCGACAAAGATGATTAAGGGACTGGAGCATCTATCATGTGAGGAAGGACTAAGCGAGCTGGGCCTGTTTGGCCTATAGAGGAGAAGACAGAGGATATCTGGTCAATATGTACAAGTACACGAGTAGAGAATGTAGGGAGGATGGGGCCAAACTCTTCTTGGTGGTGGCCAGTGACAGGAAAAGGGGTAATGGGTACAAGTTGAAACACAGGAATTTTAGTCTCCATATGAGGAAGAACTTCTTTCCTATGAGGGTGACAGAGCCCTGGCACAGGCTGCCCAGAGAGGCTGTGCAGTCTCCTTCTCTGGAGATCTTCCAAACCCGCCTGGATGCCACCCTGTGCTCTGGGTGTCCCTGCTTGAGCAGGGGGTTGGACTGGATGATCTCTAGAGGTCCCTTCCAACCTTAACCATTCTGTGAGTCTGTGATAATTTTACAATGATTCGTTGGAAACTCAAACTATGATCTATGTTCCACTTTGAAAAAACACATGATGAGATGCAGTTACAAGATCTTGGGTAGTAGATAGTTGTCCTGTTGTAGAGTTCCATGCATTCCACTGGAATGACTTGGAAACATTTCAGACTTACTTTGCAGTACTGTCCTGTTTCACCTTTATGTACTGTGAGCTCAGCTTCGTAAAGTGGGGATCTTCTACAGGTACTGAAACACAGTAATTTTCTGGCCTTGATTGAAAACATGTGTACAGGCAGAATATGAATGTATGCATGTGGACTGCATATGTTGAAAAAGTCTGGTAATGATCATTTCTTTTTATATATTTTTATGGAAGAAGCATTAAGTTACACAATATGGTCCTTATACTGATGTCCACTTGCCTCTGAAAATGTACATCTTAGATCTGCTTTTTTGGACATCATGCTAATTATACTTTGTGGAGTGATTTTATTATGTTAATGATTATGTCTAAGAGAGAATTAATGGCTACACTCTATTTTCTTTAAAAATAAAGGAAAAAGAAAAAATGAAGCAAATTCATATTAAGTTTGATTACTCATACTGAAAAACAAACAAAAAAAAAAACCAGATTTTCTGCAAAACTCTAATCAAAAATTCATGTTATTTTTCTGGAATGGCTATTCAATTTTTGTGTCTTTATATTTTCCTTTCAGTAAGTCTCAGCAGTTTTGTACCACGACATAACTTTCTAAGCATCGATCTGCCTGTGGTGATAGAGACATTTTGCAAGTATCCTTTGAAGTATGTTTGTTCTTTTAAGACAAAAAGAGAACTGTTTGCAATTTGATGACCCAGCAAGATTTCATTTGGATATGCTTTTCAACAGGATGCTCTGAAACATATCTGTAGAGTTTTGTACATATTTGCCCCATGCTGTAGTGATTATTGTTCATGTGCCAAACTCGAAATGAAAGATCTAACTTCCTTATTTTTAACAGGAAACTTTTGGTCATATTTTTTTAACTCTTTCTTGTAAGTAAGTTTTAGTCAAAACAATTCTTCATTTATGGCAAGATAAATGAGATGTTACTAGCTCAGTTTATTGGAGCTAACTAGTATAATTTCTTAGCCATTACTCTGAACTAAATAACTTTTTTAAGGAAAAACTGTCATATTCAAAAAGTAATATCATAACTTTTAAAATATGATTATTAGTCTGTATTAATGACTGAGAATGTATATATATACACACATAAAGGCTAATGAGCTTTGGATCCAGTTAGTCTAAGAACTCTTATGCTTAGAAACTGAAATGTTAATGGGTAGTTAAAAACAGTAGAATAAAGTATTTTAGATTTGTCCATAAAACACAAAAGATGATAAACAAGTTCTCTTTTCCTGTTTTGATTGTTTTGTGTTTTCTTGGATGTTACTCATGGACCTTGACTTATTTCAATCAGGTACCTGATTTCACTGTCAGGAGCATTGGCAGTTATCAATGCTGTACCCTGCTTTGCATTGGATGGTCAGTGGATATTAAATTCATTCCTGGAAGCTACTTTGAGCTCTCTGATTGTGGAAAAGCAAAACAGGGAGCTTGTTGGCTTTTTAATTTTACTTGCTGGCAGTGCACTTCTGGCTGCCAATGTTGCACTAGGACTTTGGATGGTAACAGCCCGGTAGGACACTGAATGTGCTGCAAAGTTGCCGAAGTACACAAAACCAGTGGACCTATTGCCTTTCAAAACTTGGTCAGTACTGAGATTGAAATAATTCCCTTAAAATGGCACTGGAAGAACAATCACTTGTGGATGCTGTTTTAACTTAAATATGTACAATATTGTGCCTGTGATCGTGGAAAACTGAAAGAAACTAGTAAGAACCTTTTTATGTGTTCTTTAAAACGCGGTACTAATTATAGACAAGTTGTCTTGTAAAACTTCACAGAAAAAAGCCTAAAGCTTTATTAATCTAGATTCCAAAATAAGGGAATTATTCCGCTTGTAAAGTGGAAAGAGGAAAGCAGTTTTCTTTTGTAGTCTGAATAATTGTCAAGTAGTCTTTGTGGGATCTGACCATCTTATCAGTCACTGTAATCTTGAGTGTCTTGTTTTGATTTCTAATCTAGTGATCTACCAAGCAGGACTCTTAAGAAACTCTAAAATCTGAGCTCGTCCTAAAATGGTGAAAAGCTCAGTAAATGATAACTGTGTGTTAATGAGAAGAAAGGCACTGTGTGGGTTAGTATCTTTCCAGCTGGCCAATATGACTGGAAGGATGTGGTCCTCAGGATGTAGATGGGAAGTGACAATGTCTGTTAAGAATGGGGTATGTGGAGGATAACGAAGCCTCTGTGTCTGTGTTTCTTAAGCATTCAGTGGTGTAATAAGAGGCGCATCTTAAGATTTTAAAAGGCAATATTTTTCAGCAATAGCTAGAAAATAATCTGAAATTATAGTTCATGAGTACTGAAGCCTTTTGTGCAAAATTATTCCTAATGATAAATAATCTTTGTGAGTTTTTTCTTTATTTTTTTATTCAGAAGATAATACTGTTTGCCATTAATGCTGTAACCTGTTGTTTTTTTCTTGTCCATCTTCGGCTGCTATGCATGCAATACAGTTGATGTGCAGTAACTCACTGACATCTGTCTTTCAAAGAGTTGTTGTTAGAATTCATTCTAATTGGAAATTTTTAGTTGAAGATTTCCTTGTATCAGAACTGACTATATTTGTATTGGGGAAATTTTGAAAAACACCTAGCAACTTCCATCTCCTACAGTGTTCCCAGATGGAGCTGCTCCAGTTCAGAGTTGTTTTGAAGACATGGCCTTTTCATCCAGGAACTTAAGTGGAGGCTGAGCCTCCAAAGAGTGGCCTGCAAAGAGCAATGAAACACTCACAGTCAGCTAACATAGATGGCAGTTGAGGTAGAAACCTGCATAATTTTACCAGCAGGGTTGATCCCTGTTCCTGGTGCTACTGCATGGACTCACAACTTTCATGTTTGCATTTGTCCATAACTTTTGCACAGTAGCCTTCATGTCTAGAATGACTGTAAAATGATGGTACCGTGGTTTAGGTACTGTTTTTGTTAAGTAGGAATGAGAGAATATGTTTGTTTATTTGTTGTTTTATTAGTTTATAATCTCTCCAGGGCTGTCACAGGCTTAGCCTCCTGAAGTTCACTGATGTGGGGTAGCAGCCCCTTGCCTCTGATTTTCAGTCAGTCAACCTGGGCATGCCAGCACATGCCAGATCCTGGTAAGGGAGAGTAAGTCATCCAGTGAGTCTAGTGTGAGTCAGTCCCTCGGGGAAAAAATAAAAGCAAGAAAGGAAAATTAAACTATTAGAAACTGCCAAAAGGCTTCTCTTTCTTCAGGAAGCATCTTACAAGTCTAATTCATCACTCATGCAATAAACAGAGATTTCAGAGGAACGGTTCTCATGTGCCATTCTTCCATCTTTCTGTGGA
The DNA here is from genome assembly GCA_034781795.1 of Crypturellus tataupa. Lineage (NCBI taxonomy): Eukaryota > Metazoa > Chordata > Aves > Tinamiformes > Tinamidae > Crypturellus > Crypturellus tataupa. The sequence continues at coordinate 1,777,166 of JAWLRI010000912.1, read as the reverse complement.
CTACAGTGACCTGAGCTGCACGGTTCCTGCACAAGGCCCAGCTCTGACGCTGCATTCGGGAAGTCTGTTCACTCACCCAAGTGGTGCTCACTGATCTGGTCTCTTCCTTTTTCAGGGCTTTTTGCCACTTCTGTCTCCATATCTTGTCCAGCCTACACTGCACAGAATTAACTTTAATTTAGGAGGCTTAGTGTCATTTAGTAGGACAGCCTATTCACTCTTCAAAAAGGCGGCCGTTGTTTACATATCAGAGTTGCAGTCATTTTTATCTAACACAACAAAACATGTAGCTGATGTTTTCAAAAATATTCTGTGAATAACATTTAAAGTTTAATACATTATATATTCAAGTTGACTACTGCTGCGTGGGACAATCTGTTCAGCATAATATTCCCTTTGTAGATGTAGGCAAGATATTTAAAAAAATTCTTTGGAATAACATAGACAAGTTCTGTCTGCTATAATGAGGCTGACAGGTTATCCCTGTTTATTTAATGTTCTACCAAAACTTCATGTTTTACCAAAGGAAAATAAATACAATTTCTTTAAGTATTCCGTGAAGACCAAACTTGTACGAAGCACAAGTCAGCCTCTATTTGACATTATCATGAAACTGAGGCTGGAGAAGACAGTAGTGGTGGTTTTAGGAAAACACACTCATACACTGCAAAGACCCTGGTTAACTTCCATGGGACAGATTAATATTATAAGTATTTAAAAATAATTCATGCATCTGTTTCTGAATGTGCTGAATTTCTACTGAACATGGTTAGATTTAGGTATGTACAGGTCCTCTGAATCAAAGCTTTAAGTAAATTGCAATCACTTAGTGCTCTTTGTTTAAAAGGACATCCAGCTTGTATTTTAGGTTACCTGGACTTCTTTCTCAAGAAAAAAGTTTTCAGTGGATCTCTTCTATCCTTTCATCCTAACCTATGGATTACATGCTGATAAGCAAGTGCCATTTTTGACCATATATAGCCTTTGGGAGGCTTTTTTGCTGTTTTTTTTTGTTTGTTTGTTTGCTTATTTAGCACCACAGAACACAGAAGGCCGTAGAATGTTTTTTGTATGTTGGATTTTTACTCTGAAATATTTGAAATGTTTGTTTTAGTTTTTGTAAAAATTAAATAAGTCTTTCTTTAAAATGAAATCTTTTAACTTCTCATTCTAATTAGCTCTCAGATTATAATATATTATTTAATAGGGAATCCATCAATATAATTGCAGGGCATATTGAGAAGAGTACAAAATAGAACACTATTAAAAGTTACTATTTTTGTATATTCTATGCATTTAAAATAAGTATGAGATGGGAAAAGTAATATCTAATGTTGGGGGACAGTGTTGGGAGCTTTTGCTTGAAAACTGAAGATTTTCATACTTGTAAATGATCATTATTCTGAATCTTTTTTGTAAGAGGTTCACTTTTTTTCTTCTTCTATCAACAAATACTTTCATAGCATGTTCTGATAACATATGACATGAAAAAATCTTTTCTTCTTTCTTCATTCTTAGAATATAGGTTCTTACATGCTCTTTTCTAACTCAGTGATTAAAACTGGCTCGTCTCTTTGTAAACTGAAAGAAAGAGACTTCACTGGGAAGATTATAAATGAACCTTGTCAATTAGACATTCCAAATTTAGGTGGCTAAATAGAAAATCAGTCAAGTCTTCCTTTTAATTAGAAAGAAACAATCAATTGCACTGGCAATTATATTTTTCCTTGATGATCCTGTGTGTGTATGTGTGTGTGTGTGTACAAACACAGTCTGCATTGCTGCTTATCTTGGGAAAACTTAGACCAGTTCTCCATATTCTGGAATGTAGGTGATTTTTTCCCCCTTATATATAAATTCTGTGGCTTTCTCTGGAATTTTAAAATTGCACATTTGTTCTCTTCTCATAACTGATCTGTAGAGATTTTTTTACTAGCACTGATGGGCATAAATTCCAAATTTATACTCAGCTGAAGTTGAAAATGTCCTACTATCTATGAAACTTCAGGTATAAGGATGCTAAACACAGATTCTTGTGGTGATTAAAAAAGATCAACCTTAGAATCTGTCCCTCTCCAATCCTGCTGTTTGTGCTATTCTGAATGATAACTGAGATGTGTGAGACTGAGGGGAATACACTAAAGAAAATAATGCTTTCAGCACAAACCCTCCCACAGCAGTGTCAGTTTTCTTGACTATATTTTTGTTTTATTTATACAGTCAATGTTTCAAATATCCCCGTAGATTCTGCACATTACATGGTCGAGGGTGCCTTGTAATGAAAAAAATAACATCTGCATGTCTTCTCTCAGAAAGATCTGAATTTGTATCTGGATGTTATCTATGGCAGTTAAAGAAGGGATATAAAGGATTATGTAGCCTAGTCTGTATTTGTTTGATAAGTTGTGTTATGACTGTAGAGATTAATAGTTATTGTAAAACATATGTTCTGTACACCAGCATTCAGACCAATTCCCACAACCAGTCTTTACCCAGTTTTCTTCTGGTGACCTTGTGACTAAGGAAGTTGAATCTTAACTCAGGTAACATCTAACGTTTGCAATTATTTTATATCTTTTTTGTCCTGGACAGCATGCATATAGATTTGATCATGTCATAGATGTGATCTGTAACGGTGCATATAGATTTGTTACTTAATGTGGCTGTTATTTGTGGTATTTATCCTGTATTAATGGTGTATTTGGGAACGGCTGTGTCAGGCACTGGCAGAAAACGGCAGCTCTCTGACTCTTTCCTCTGCCTTGGACGCATCCACTACCATCGTATGAGGAACCTTCCCACTGCTGACCCGATGAGAAAGGGCAGGGACAAAGAGCAGGATATGACACTGCAACTCCATTCATTCCATTTATAGCCACATGAAATGTGAAAAGAACTTGTAATTAACATTTCAGAGCTTGCAGATATGTTCTCATACACTTGACAAAATCATTCAGTGATTGGTGCCCAAACTTTTCTACATTGCTGCTCCATAGATGTGTATGTACTGGTTTGGATTGTCATAACTTGGTCAGTAACATGGGATCTTTCCCACCTCCAGCTGCTCACTCTTGGGTTTGTTCTTGCAGCATCGTATTGTAATTGACCTTCACTTAGTATTAGTTAAAGGCTATTAACAAGCCACCACCAGAGACATCTGATTTCTTCCTTCCCACATTGTCTGCTATTGTTTGTAATTCCTCTTTTCTTACATAACTTTGTTTTTACATTTCAAATGCTCAGATGATCTTATCTTTAATGGAATTTGTATTGTTTTGAAATTCAGTGGTGTTTTTTCCCTACGTAGCCTTTTTTTCTTTTTCCCCTGACTCACAGCCGTGGAATGCCAGAATTCTAGACCCTTTGTTCCAACTCTGCATTGTTCGGGATCACGTTAAAAAAAAAAGCTTCATTTGGAAAATGTCAACCAATGAATATATGGAGCATTTTGAATAATGTATTGTGTTTTTTGTCATGTTTTTTTCTCACGCTATTTAATCAACAAACAATAAGTATTGTTTTCTATGTGTAAGTGTATCCTGCAAATAAATTCATCGTTTGATTGTCATTGTGCTTGAATCTGTTCTTAAAAATTAGGTAAAATTGGCACACTTTCTTATTTGCATCATTGGCTGTATTCTTAAAAGGAATGGTTTTATATTCTCTTATGTAGGTAGGTACAAGGTTCTCTGCATCATTATAAGTATGTGCCCACCTTTTGAAATTAAAATAAGTATCAATTTACTTTCCCTTGTAATCTCGGTCTTGCCTATCGTTTGATTTGATCATTTGATTTATAGTGGAACTAGGCATAAGGGTGCCAGACAGACACACGTTATCCCTGGGCAAAGGTAGCTTCATTTTAGCGTAAGACACAGTGATTGCCGTATAGGGGCAATTCCCTTTGCCTTGGCCTCTTCTCTCCTGGGGCTTCTGTTAGTTTATTTGTAGTGAAACATTTGAAGTTCCTACCTTCGAACAGCACTAAGGTGATGTTACGTGTAGCAACCTGTGATTTGCATACACAAAAGTCAGGGCAGTGCTGGCCACGCAGCCAGTTTTACAAAAGGTTTGCTTAGGTATCCAGATGCGATCCGGGACTGCATTAGCATGCTGTAACCAAATTGCTTCACCTCACTTGAAAATGGAGCTTTATTGCTCTTTTTCTTGAGCAAGCTCATGCAGAGCTGGCCAGGTGGTTTGTACTAAAAGCTAAATTGTCCCCCGCAGCTCATCGCGCAGGCTGTTCGTTGATACAGTGGAGCTGTTTCAGCCGCCGCGCCCTTGTTCCCAGGTAGAAGAGCCCTGTGACAAGAAGGGGTGAGGCCTAGATCACGAGCACCTTGGTAGGATCCCCCACACAGGCAGCCATGGCGTTTTCTGAATGCTTGCATGGGGAGATGGCTTTTTTATCATTGATTTTTACTGATAGGAGTGAGTTATTGATTGCAATAGAGATAAGGCTTCATGTATTTCTTTCTTTGATCAGGCCAGAAAGATAGAATTGCCAACCAGAAGTATTCCGCAGCACCTTTACTAGATCTATAGGCATTGAATTCAGAGTCTTGAGTTTTTTTCACATGTAATGTGTTCCTTCAATATTTGTGCATTTTTTGTCCATTATTATGCATAGGAACTTTTGACTGAGATTTTCAGTGACTTTTCAAGGAATAAGCTGCCCAATCTTCTGTGTTATTAGGACATGGATATTGGTTCCAAAAAGCTCCTTTAAGCATTACAATATGGATCACATGAAGAGTCCTCTATTCAATATGCTCATGCTAATTTAGGGAGTTACTTGGTGTTTTGCAGAAAAATGCATAAAGTTGTCTCTGTGACAGTGTTGTAATGCGAGCTTTTGATATGAAATACCCAGTGGAAGACCAGGTTTTGTTTTAATTAATCATGCTCAACTCGGGGAATCCACAATATTCACCAGGTCTAAGAACACAATCACCCCAGCTTTTATTAAGAGGTTTGTTTTTTCTTTTTTATCGCAGAGATGTGGGTCTGGCTTTAGGGTTCTTTATATGGGATTGGACATTCTTACTAGTTACGCATTTTTTTTCTCTAGATTTCTTACTAATTATTCGTCTCTAAGTTTCTTTTTTGCAAACATAGTGGTGGTTAAATACTGGGTACTTGCCATTTTTGAGTCTTGCAGGTATGTGGTTGTAGATCGTTTTTATCTGGCCTTAAAGGTATCCCTTAAACCAAAAAGAAATATTCGTGTGTATATATATATATACACACATATATTTGGTTAAATGCCATCCTTCTTAATTGTATTGTGAAAGGATCTGTATCTTTTCTGCTTCACAGCTCTGTTAGGATCTCTACTGAAATATTACCAAAATTTTTCAACGTTTAATTCCTCTAAGCCTTCAGGATGTAATTCAGTTGCCCACACGTAGGCATCTAGCGTGGGCTGAGATACCCTAAGGTATATTTAGCAATCTAACCTGGAACATTATTAGAGTTTTGAAACTTACCCTCCACTTGCCTCCTGTTGGTTGAAGTTTTAGGATTTTTCAGGCCTACACCTGGAGCCGGTGGATTTGTGTGAGGCCCTGCAGGAGATCAAAGACCTTCTGGACCAGCAACAGAATACTAGGAGTGTACCTGAGGGCATTTCATATCGCACCAGATGCTTATGTGTGGGCAACAAATCAAGCCTGACTGACTCTTTTTTATACCTTTTTTTTGTTCTGTTTTTGACTTGTGAGTTCAAATGGAATATATGGCTTTCTCTCTAAGTTTTCCAAAAGCATTCTTCTCCTCTGCTGGACCTTATCTAAAGGAAAGAAAAGGAAGGCTTTTGTAATGAAGGAAAATACTGACTCCTCCTTTCCAGAAATGGAATGGCAATAAGGAGAGTGCACAGAGATTTACAGAGAGTGATGAAGAAATGAAGAAGCACCAGGTAGAGACAGGCAGCATGAAGATCTAGGCCAGCTGCATTGAAGTTGTGGATTTGACTTTTTTCTCCTTGAATCGTTGGGGGCAGAGGGAGGGGGGGAGACAGAGAAGAAAGAAGGAAAGAAGGAAAGAGAGAAAGAGAAAGAGAAAGAAAGAGAGAGAGAGAGAAAGAGAGAGAGAGAGAGAAAGAGAGAGAAAGAAAGAAAAGAAAGAAAGAAAAGAAAGAAAGAAAAGAAAGAAAGAAAGAAAGAAACAAAAAACAGAAGAA
>JAWLRI010000912.1:1753827-1770879 GCA_034781795.1 Crypturellus tataupa | reverse complement strand
AGAAAGAAAGAAAGAAAGAAAGAAAGAAAGAAAGAAAGAAAGAAAGAAAGAAAGAAAGAAAAAGAAAGAAAGAAAAAGAAAGAAAGAAAGAAAAAAGAAAGAGAAGAAGAGAAAAAGAAAGAGAAGAAGAGAAAAAGAAAGATTCATATGTAGGAATAAGAGAAAATCTAGAAAGTAACTGCTGTTTAATAATTCTAAGGTGAACATTTTTACATTTTTTTTTCTTCAATGCATTTATAAAGCTGACCTGCAAGTAAATTAGCAAACTTGAAGTTTGTAACTGAAGCAGTAAAAGCCTACACTGTTAGACACTAGCTGAGAGCCCTTAGATCTTGGAAGTGGTGACACTCGCCCTGCTTAAACTTCAGGCTCAGCTTGAATGTGAAGTCAGAACCTGTGTTTACCATTCCCTCTTCAGTGTGAATTGACCTCACAGATGCAATTATTAAGGGAAAAAATCATTTTTATAATGTTTTGCCCCCTGGCTTTGTTTTTGTTCCTGCAGCTGTTTGAATAACTAGCATAAACTGGGCCAAACCACCTGTGTCTCTTATCATCTCTGCAGAGTCAACATAGATAGATTTTGAGCGTGCATTGTAAACCACACATTCCTCTTCACTTACCACACTTCTTTACCAATATATTTTTTTTTTACTATAGCTGTTTAACTTTTATTAGATGTTTATTAGAATTTATTCTTAATTTGAGACTTTGCCTAGCTGGAAACTGCACCTTTTTCTTTTTTAATCTTGACAGGAAAAAAATTGGAAACAATCCTGAAGAAAATATCTTACGTTTCTCTTATAGGGATACTTAGAGGTCCTTGCTTATGCAAGTGGTAGTCTAAAAAATCAACTATCATTTCAAATGTTGATATCACAAGTTAATAAGTCACTGTACGCATATAGGTGACTCCTTCACTTGCTTTCCCATGCTGTCTACTCGCTGAAGTCATGCCTGGCACATGCCACACAAGCATGAGCTGGCATTAAAGTTGCATCACACCAGAATTCTGGATTGGAATTGGATTTATCATAGTAGCAAGGGAAAAAAATCTAGGTAGTGAATACAGTGAATATTAAGAAGTCAAGTCATGAGACCCAGCATGACATAGTATGAGGTAAAACAAGAAAAAAAAAAGAATCCAGAAAATGAGTGATCACAAGATTTTTTTTAACAATATATTTCAATTATTAATTAAAAAATAATAATTCGAATACTGGAGAAAGTGCCACTTAAATGAAACCCTCTTCTAGATTAAAAAGATGCTTTGAAATGAAAAAAAAAAAGACTCATTTCTGTCACGAGTTTGTTGGTACACAGAGGTGCTGAATGACTTTGAATAGTCAGGACCAGTATTTCAAAATGGGGCCTGAGGCCCTAAGGAAGGACTCAGGACAGGGAAGGCCTCCTGGACCCTGCAGTTAGGGTCTTGCTTACCCTGTGGGCAACAGAGCTCTAGAACTAACTTGAGATTTTCGCTTGAAATAGCCCTGAAGTCCCGCTCTCGCTCAGGCTCGGCCTTGCCAGGGCAGAGTAACTCATGTACCAAGTTCAAGTGGGATCTGGGAGTGAAACCTGCGGTGTCTCCCGCCCAAGAGGCTCAGTCGAATAGCTGGTCTCAACGTGCAACTGAAATCAAAATGCTGCAGTGGTCACTTCCGTCTTCTAAAACACTGTTGGTGCAGATGGGAGCAGGGCACAGCAGAGGGAAAACATTCTGGATGCAATTTAGTGCCTCTTCGGTGAACTACTGTACAAACTGTTTATATAATATTATAGGTAAATTTGAGGTTTTGGCTAGGATGCACTTAAAATCTCTAGGTCAGAGCCAAAATGTTTTCAGGAGCCTTTTAAAATTGCATATGTGGTTTTTAGTTGTTGGGTTTTTTTTTTTAATCTTTGCCATATTTATTTTGGAGCATAAAGGGTTTGGTATCCAGGGCCATTAATGCTAATATCATACAGCAGTGTGGGTGGGGATGCTTCCTCCAAAAATACATACAAACTATGTAGGAATGAGGTGCTTTCTTGTCAGAGAAAATGTTAAAGAGATACCATCAGTTTTCAGTTTGGGAGGGTGTGGGAAGTATTATTTTAAAGAAAGAAAAAAGTGTTTTAATATATGAATGATGTTTGCTTTTCTGCAATATTTAATGAAATATCCTTTTCTAGGTTAAAAAAAATCGCAGGTTTAACTTTCTTTCACCGTTTACAAAGGACATGGATTTGGAGATGGGAGTTTCTGAACAAAGGAGCTTTGAAATGGCACGTCCTCGCTGATTACTCCAGATGGTTGGCCTCAATGTATCGTGTAGAAGAAAATGTGGCAAGTTTGTTGCTGATAAAAGCCTGTTGTTCTCCGGTGGTAAGGAAAGTCATTTGTCTTAAGAAGAGTTTAAATAATTAACTAGTTGGGCATTTGAAATCAGTAGGATTCCATTTTCCCTGGTTAGTAACCTGCATCCCAGATGCTGGAATGATCTCTGAAATCCAACATTGCCCTTGAGCTGATTATATCTGATACTAAAAAATCAGGTCCAAATTCAATGGGACCCATGAAGAAAGCACTGACTGTGGCGCTCGCATGGAAACACAGCCAAGTTACACGTGAGTAATAGAGCTGTTAGCGATGTGAGAACATGAGACTCCTTTTTTCCATCCTTACTCACCCCAGACATGATCCGGCTGCACTGATGCCATGGGAATCATCCGGTCTCCGCACCGAATGGAATACCAAGTATTTGCATATGAGTATTATCCACATGGGCAGGTGGAATAAGGTGATATTGCACAAGGCAGACCTGCCGTGGTAGGAAAGCTAACACTTGGGGGTTTCTTCAGAGGCTCTTCTCCCAAAGCCCCTTACTTGCACAGCGCTAACTCACAGGCCTGCTCTTCAGAGCTCCTCTGGTGAAAGATATTTCGAGTCGAAGCATAAGGATGTAGCAAAGTTTTCTCTGCTTTAGGCTGCAGCGAGCTTCCAAGGCCTTGCGATCCTGCTACTTGCCAAGGCTGCTCCCACCGGAGCGTACAGGGCGCTCTCAGGGGGGACACTGTGGGCCGGGGTCGTCCCCAACGTGCTGGAGGCATCTGGAGGGAGCAGATAGTCATCTCTGCCTCTCTGCGTGTCTGTGTCACTCGAAGCCAGAGTACTGCACTTACGCCTTCTTGCGTTGACCCGCTGCCTCTGGATGAGCGAAGAGATGCACATGAGTAACCGCTGGTTTGCAGCTGATTATCTTACTCAAAAGGTCTTTATTCTTGCACATTGTGTTCTCTCAAAGAACGCTTTCTCTAGCTCTGAAAAGTCCTAAATATTAATCTGAATCATTTCCAATTCCAAAATACTTTAGTAATAGAATATCACTTTTCAGGTGCACATGTAGTTGTGTATATATATATATAGATATACACGTGTATGTCACTGAGAGCACTGAAACATTGACGAGCAACTTGTAATTTCTAGATACCTGGCATTATCAATCTATTATTTTAAAATAAAAAGTTGCTTTGGGATGGTTCAGAAAAATAGACAATGATGCTTAAAAATATTAAGAACATCTATTGATGTTCTAGAAATCAATCTAGCTGGCATAGACCAAGGAAAAGCCAAATGTGCGGTTAAAGAGAGGACTTCCCAGTTTAGAGTGCAGCTTCAAATAACCCTCCGCAGATCTTTTATGTCTCTGCCATCGTTGTAGCTGGCTAAGGTTTTGCCTTTCCCCCATCTTTCCGCAAAGGTCAAGACTGGGGATTAGAAAGCCGGTTAGACATGTTATCTTCAGAGCTGATTATGACTGCCACGTTCATTACAAATTTGACATTCGATTCATAATCTGTGTCTGTGTTTACTCTATCTTGTCTTTCCAATATCTCCCCTGCTTCCCCATCTTTTCACTGACAAATCCCGAAGGGGTTATTGGTAATTGCCTGGCTTTGTTTTGTCAGTAACAACACGTTTTTTAAAATGAGAAAGTGCGAATTTCTCAGCGACCCATTCCTATGCAGTCAGGGAGGAAGGAAAGGAAGAAAAAGATAAATATGTGTATTACGATTGATTTAGCTGAGGGCTAAATTAGGAAGTGTATTTATTAACCTTTCTGTACTTTATATCTCCTTGAAAAATATAACTGTGATGATATGATTGTGAAGGGCTATTTATAGAATTCAGAGTCCCTACCTAATCACATTCAGTTTGCGAGTTGTGACATATTGGAACTGCTGCACTTCAGAATAAAGAATATTAGTGTCTTATATATTATCAGTTTCATACAAACCATTGTTTTATGCTTTATCTCTCTTGAGAACAATAGAGACACTAAGGTAAAACCTGGATTCATGTTGATGTGGACAATTTTTCTTCTCAATACTTTGAGAGATTACACGTATCATTTAAAAATTTGGCCTACATTCTAGAAAATGGCTGTTGAATTTTGGTAAAATTTTCTAATTCCTACTTTAAAGCATTTAATTTTTCAGGACAACAGAGCAGAAAATTAATGTCCTTTGAAAAGAGGCAATCTGCATTCCAGAAACGTAGTTGACTACATATTAACATTTTTGATTGTACCTATGTATGTTTGTGATTTACTTCTCACTAAAAAAAAAAAAAAAAAAAAAAAAAGAAAAGCTGGAAAAGGGCATTGACTCTATTGCTACATACAATCACTTTAGCTTCCTGGACTGCTGAAATAATAGCAGCCTGTTTTGGTGTTTCTGAACCAGTTTCTACTGGTTAATTGCAATTCTCAGCTAAGTCAGCGAAACAAGTTTTATCAGAATCAGCAGCATCTTAATGGGGACACATAATAGCTACAGCAAATGATGAAAAAATCTCAAGATCTGCCCAGGCCTGGTTTTGCTTCTAAAAAGAATCAATAAGATGCAAGTAGTAGAATATTTTTAAGATTAACAAATCAGATTGAGTTTTGCAATATCTTAATTAAATTCTCAACCCAGGCACTGTAAAACAGAAGGAATAATGTTCTGCTGATCTCCTTTACTGTCCATATTCAGACTGTAAATTCTCTGTGTATGAATTCTCTCTGATGAGTCCTGTGATGTTAGAACGAAACCTCAGTTGGGAAAGTGGATTCTAATTAGTAGGTACTAATACCAGGATGGTTTGACAGTAGCATCTATTGGAAGGACTGGCTTCCAGAAAAGAGGTACTAACTCTTAAACATGATCTCAGTTGCGCAGTATTCCCAAACCCGAACAGCAGCATGCATTTTGAAAACTGGTTCAGTCCACGAGTCAGGGACAGAGTGCAGACAGAGCAGGGAGAGGAAAAAACAGAGAATCATGAATCGCTGGAATCCCAGGGAGGACTAGCACAGGAGATAATGCAAATGGTGAACACTGAACGGAATAGAATCTGGTTTAGGAAAAGAGAAGAAAGGAAGCAAGACCCAAGAACAAAGAGTGCTTCATGCAGAACGGGTTGGGCAAGCAACTATGAAGGTAAGTAAAATGTGAATGGTAAGGCAGAAAAAGGTCCACTCATCTCTAAACAAGATGTTAGTAAGATGCCAAGATAGATGAAAGACAATATTAGATCTAGGTGTCAAAGAGTTATAGACAAAAGCAGGGCTGGTGGAGCGCATGGCAAATGTAAAGCCAAGCAGACAGAAGAGGAAATACTCGAAGATGTCCAGTCAGAGAAGGTGTTAAATGATGGCCATGTGAAAGGAAAACCAGAGAGAGGACCTGAGAAAACATGTTGTTTAAAGAAGAAATGGGAGAAAACAAAAACTACGGGAGGGAAGTGAAGATTAAAGAAAAGTCATACAGATATCCATTGCTTTTCCTTCATTTAGAGGTACCTCATTTTCTTTGTCTTTTTATCTCCCTATCTTATTAATTAGACAGCACTTTTGTATTTATACCGCAGTTGCATGACTTGTTTTTAACATATGTTATTTCAAACAGCCTGAAATATGACCTTAGGGGAAAGGGTAGGTTTTATAGCAACCTTTTATCTACCCACCACTTCTTCTTAAGCAATTTCCAGTTCATTCCTGCCATGACTGAAATGCTGCATGATACCATCTCTGCAAAACCTGCAGAAGCAGCATAGGGCCAAAACAAAGTGTATGCATTTTGCTGCTTCTCAGCTTACATTTTCCTAAAGTCATCTTAATCCCACATATTTCACCCCGTAAGCGAGTAGTTTTACAAAATTAAATAGGAATTTCCCTATGTGTTTATGACACAATGATGATAGATTTGTGTTTGTAGTTAAATACTTCCCTGCAGTGTTTACTGATCAAACATAAAGATGCACGTGGAATGACTGTGGGCCTGCCTGAAAGCTGCTTGAATAAAGAAGATTTCAAGGATTCGGCTGCGTTTTAGTATTTAACTATCCAGAAACTATCTATGAATAAATGTGTGCATCTAACTATTACTATTGAAGTGGGCCCCTGGCTTTTATGGACAGGAAGCATGTACAAGACATTGAACAATTGTTTCATTTATAAATAGAGCTCTGAACAGTTGCATTCTCCTGAAGGATATACTGTGCATGTGTTACTCGAGACCACCATTCAAACAGCCTGTGTACAATCTAGGCAGTGAAATGTGCCAGCCATGATGTATTTGATTCAAATAGGATGTATTTGGAAATAACGCATACAATAACATTTATTTCCAGAAACTTGTCCTTGAAAATCATGCTGTGTCAGTTATTGCAATGGTAGAAATGAGGTTCGCTAACATAAGTGTACCTAACTAATGCTATGACAACGTATAATTTGACCAGAGCATTGGCTACAAGAGAGAAAACTGGTATCCTGTTCCCATCAAAATAGCTTTTCAGTTTTGCACAAAACTTTTTAAAAATGTGGTTTTAGACTGAAACTATCCATAATTGGGAAAGAAAAACAATAAAAGTAAACGAAAGCAAAAACACCTTATTGCCAGGTTGTCAGTCTTATATACAATCTCCTGTATGCTTATAGGCTTACTCTTGTCAGGAAAATTCAGAGTCCCTCCGTTACCCTTTGAAATCCTAATTACGTGTTCTAATTGGAAGCAAGGGTCCAGCAGGGGGGATGCTGGTAAGACTGTACTTTCAGAGAAGCAGAACACTCAAAAGAATAAGTTGCCTAGTAGAATTTCTTCAAACCACCCTGGCTTCCCCTTGCAATGCCATTGTGGCTCCTCTTAGTGTGACTCCATGGAACTTGTAGTTAGAAAGTGCTGCAGAAAATACTGCTCCTGCAGATGAGATGGGCCTGAGGGAGGCCCTCTGACATAAATCCTTATGTTTGTTTTATGACAGGATGAGTTTTTTTTTTTTTTTTTTTTTTTGTTCTGTAGGCAGGTGTTTTAATCCAGCTGAAAGGTTTCAGTGCAAGTCTATGTGTGGGAAAGCTGAACTGTAAGTTACTTCTGCACTCGTACGGTACCGGAGGTGGTGAGGTCTCCATGGGGAAGTCTGGCTGCATCTACCTGCCTTGAACACAGAGCACAAACAGTCTCACCTTCAGTGAAAGCCCTGAGCCCCCTCTGTCAGCAGCTGTCTGTGCAATCCTGTCATATTGTAATAAAATCTGAAGTAAAAAAGAATCTGAAAGAATGGAGTCAATCAACTAAAGAATTTTGTTTAAAAAATCTGTATAAAATAATGGTTAGTTTTAACTTCCATGACTGTGTTTGACATAGTCAAACATATGGCTGTTATATAGCAAATGTATCTTGTTTTTTTTTTTTCCCAAATTGTTCTATTGCAAAATCTGTTTGTTATTCAATACATTGTGGTCAAAAAAGAATTAATTCTCTTTTACATTCTCTCTCACACATTTCCCAAGCAAACATAAATGTTAAAGAATTTAGCAGTATTTTTTATTGTTGCACAGGGCTTTGTTAGTTTGCCCATGCAATAAAGCAAAATAAAACTGTATATTGCAGAACAGGAACAAAAAAATATATAATCCAGAAGTTTCATTTCAAGTGTCTTTTTAAACTAATGTCTTTGGTATTGTGTGAACTTGGTAAGACATCAGCTTGATTTTTTTTTTTTTTGCAAAGTGAAACACAGTAATGTAGACTGTGAGAGATGTAGCTCTTGAAACAAAATAGAAGAAGGAAAACACGAGCACTCAGAGCAGATTGCTGCTTGAATTCATCAGAGAATGAACTCCACGCCACCATATCACTGCCTAGATCAGAAGACAAACCTAACCGGGATTACCAATACCCTGCAGGTGTGAACCTATAACATTCTTTTCTTCTTACAGTTGAAACCCTGCAGAGTTACAATTTCAGCAAAACAGCAAAACACTGAAAGCATAGGAGGCATTTATTTCTGATACGCACTATTTGCTTTAGGTCATAAAAGCTACCTTTGTATCAGGCACAGCTGAAAAAAAATAAAATGTTTCCACACCAGAAATTCTGAGATTATCTATACAAGGACATTTGTAACTTTGCATGTCATGCTGGCAAAGCTGGGACTTACCAATTTACAGGAAAGAGAATAGCTACTTGCTCTTTCAGGAACCGTACGCTCAAAAAAAAGAAAGATTCTGAATGAGTAACCTTTAAAAAATAAAATGTAATTGTATATTATCGCCTAAGACATTCAAATGTTTTAAGTTGCAGATCTCTGTATAAACTGCACTCCTTGGTGCAGCAGAAGAAAATTAGACCTTTGTTTAGAGGCATCTTCATTGCCTGTGCTTTGACATTAACTCTCATCAAGGAAGTTTTTTCCTTTTAATTATGTCCGGACAGAGGAAATGGATGTGGTGATTTTGCGTAAGAAATTCTTTTGTTCTGTCTCGGATTTGGAAGCCTGCTTCTCTATCACTGTTTTCAGCTAGAAGCCAAAACAGAAACAGTGCTCAAAAACCTCCGCTTTGAAAACTCCACCCAGGCGTTAGCAATACAATTTACCTGCAGGTACTCCTGCAGTTATCTCCTCTAGGATTTGAGAGCTTTGCCTGTTCCTCACTTTTTTGACAGAAAGAGCTTCCCAGAATTCTGATGTTGACAAAAAAAAAAGTTGCACTTGGATCTTGCATATGGTAAACATTCCTATCTGGTTGATTTTGTGATTATCTAGTATTCTGGGTTAGCATTGCTGGCAAACTCCTAATATTTATTCTATCAATGCTGCAGTCAAAACTGCTAAGCAAACTTGTTATCTTTTGAACAACTAGCTATGTGATCATTAACAACAGATATACCTATTGCTTTGCAATCATCAAAAGTTCTTTCACCTCAAAATTAACTGTCAAAGTTATGAAGGAAAGCTAAAAAGAACACCAAAATTTTTAACCTAGTGGTTTAATGATAGGAGGATATAATAAATCAGGAAATGCTTGAATGATTGTTTAGATAATGTAAGGCGAGTAATTAATAAAGAAGAAGTGTTAAGGGGAATTCCTAGAGAATACCAAATATATTGCTCACATGTGAGATATCTGTTGAGTTTTTATTTTTAAAAATGTCTCACCAAAACAGTTTCTGATCACATGAGTTTACGAACTAACCCGACATGACAGAGAATGAAAGCACTGTTCACCTTTCAGAGAGATTTTAACTTGTCCAAGTGAAATAATCTATAGGAGTTAGGAATTAATATTAATCTCCTGACTCTCAATCTATCGCTTTAATTATGATATATTCTTCCCTGTAAAGTATTGACTAAAATGTTCTATTAAAGACTAAGCTAGTGCCAGTAGGGAGCAGACTACGTAATCAAGCATACACTGTTCGACAAAATTTTAGGTCACAAAAATACTAATGTTTTCTGAAATTTAAAAGCATAGTCTATTTGATACCAGGCAATAAAGAGAACTTTTATATTCATCCATTGCCTCGTTAACAGGTTAGGAGTTTTGTAGGCAAGTGGACATTCCTGTCTGTTTCTCCAAATTTGGCCTATTCATTGTAGCTCTGGTTGTGAAAGCATTTAGATGAGCTATAGATCATTCACTTTGGACTATCTTTTCACATAATCACTTTGGATTTAAAAACTACAAATTCATAATTAGATGCTAGCTGACAACATCTTAGAGGACTTGCCTCTCAATAACCCCAAAGCCACCTCTTCATCCTCAAAACTTTTTTCTCTACCTCAAAAATAGTCTCATAGCCAACAGATTGAGATCATGGCCTGCTGAGTTGATTAATATTAGCTATTTTGTATTATTTATTACTATTATTTGTTGAGACTCAGCTCTCTTCATTAAGCATGTGTTGTTTCCTATCTACACCAGAAAATGGATAAAGAAGTCTGTAGAAAACTTGCTACTATGCAGAAAACTTAAAAGAATAATCATTGCTCTAGTTCCCCATAAGGCAATTCTTATTTCATGTTCAGATTAACTCTTAATAATAGGAAATTAATTTAATCTGTGCAAAATATTTTACGTGGGGGAATGCTAGAGTGGAATTTACCTGAACTGTCATCAGAGAGAAGCAGAGATTGATTTAGCTGATGTTTTAGAGAACTGCTGTAGGGTGAGATGAATTTTATCTAAAGAAAAATGGTTTGCTCTTGGCTATAAAGGCAGCCAAGACAACCAGACCAGCCGCGCTTCTGCACTGTGGATACCTGGCGTTAAATGAACCTCACTCGCACTCTTAAAAGGAAGCTAATGTAGAAAAACTGCTCTACACTGTCATTGTAGCCATTCAGACAGGTGCCTTCACTGAGGCTGGAAAACCCTCCAAGAAAGGGCTTTCTCTGAGAAAGAGACCCTCTTTTGGATTGCCCCTGCAAGGAAAAGGCTCGCTCACGACAAGCAAGATGGTAACACTTCTGTTAATAAAACGATCTAGGGACTGGGACTGCAAACTGGTACCTGTTACAGAGTTACAGCAGTGTGTGTGGCTCAGTTGCAGTTAGTGTGATTTATCAGTATGTATTTAGGTGTTTTGTTCATTCTCCTCAGTTTTATATTTTGAATGCAATTATGTAAATTTCTGTCTAGAAAGATAAATGACCACGTAATGAAACAGAGTATTAGTCTAATGTTGCACAAAGAGCTTCAGTGCATCAGGAAAATATTTTAACTCTGTCTCCCTCAAAGTCAACGGCAAGTCTGTCTTGGACTTCAGTGGCAACAGGAATTCTCATAGCCACTTTGAACAGGAACATTAGTATTTCCTTCACATAAGGCTAGAATTACAAATTATCGACCTATACATATCTCCCCCTCACTTACAGGTTTTAAAAGCTATAAAACCCAACAAGTAATCCTCTTTCCTGGACTCTTTTTCATTGGTCTGGTTTCATTTCTGTATTATTTACAAGGTACCTGCTAACATGCAGCACTGAAAGAGAAAGCAGACTGCAGCCCCCTGGACACAGTGGGTCTCTGATACGCAAACTCTACCTGAAACCACTTGTGTAGAATGGGAAATTTCAGTAGATCAAACACTAGGCAAAATGTTGTGAGTTGGCTGAATTGGGGAAAATGGACTGTGTTACTCATTTTGTGACCATAATTATTGGGAGACAGAAGCCATGACAGAAGCTGAACAGAAACAACCAAATTACGGTAATAGAAAAACAACTACTTTTTTTTTACTGATACTGACAGCGACTAGGAGTGAGTTATCCTAAAGTCATAACTACATCACACATGGCAGCCCCCATCCTGATTTCCGACCTCTCCCCAGCTTGTCACTGTTATGCTTTGTTGCACAGGGAAACCAGGCATCGGAATCCAGTTTTGTTGTTTGTTTATTTCTGTACAAGTCCTGTCCTGTAGCAGGATTTGCAGGTCACTAGGTGGAAGAAGAAAGTGTTCAGACCTTCTAACAAGCTGATGCAGCTGCGAACACTTCTGTAACTTGGGTCATAAAAGAAGACCGGTACCAGCAAGCTCTGTGCGTGTCTCAGGAGATACATGCAGCCGATGGGATGAGCAAACTAAAGAAGGTGCTCAGGCTTGGGTTTTTTCCAGGAAAATGATCATCCTCTGTGGGATCTGGATCACCTGATGACACTGAGCACAGTGTCAGCTGATGATACAGAGGGACTGGGGGTATCATCTGATAAAAGTTTGAGAAGTTTTTGGGGGTATTTTCAAAGACCCCAAGGGCCTGCTGGGAAGATGTAGTGGTTCTGGGACGTGAGGCAGCTGCAAAGGAAGAGCCTGACCTCATCTTGCTGTGTTGTGCGATGGGCTCAGTGGTGAGACTGTGGCCGGGCCGGAGGAGCAGTATCCCTTGCATCTGGCTTGGGCATGAGGGAATGTTTGTTTTATGGATAAATATCTGTAGATGAACATAGAATGAAACTCACAGGTCTCTAATCATTCTGTGTGGGATTTATAAAGAAAAAAAAAAAAAAAAAAAGGCTACGTGGCTACGTGAGGGGAAAGGCAGGACCCTGGTCTTCCTGAATGACACTGCTGAGGAAGCTAAGGTGAGGAATAATCCATCAGTGTCTTTTTATGGCTACTTTTCTGTGTTATGGGAAGAATTTGTTAGTTTCTCTCAAGTTGGAAACCCGATTAGCAAGCACCCCACCACAAGCAGAATGTCCCTGAGAGGAAGATGTGCAGGGTACGAGCAGGAATAGGGGGCCGCTGACCCCGAGGTCCCACCTCTGCGTAGTTTTCTCTGCCCTGGAGACGAACCAGCCTTCCTTGGATCAAAGGAAACGCCGCTGAAAGGGATGGAGCAGAGCGCGCTGGCTGGCGTCCAGCAGAGGGCTCGCAGAAGGCAGGCCGCGCAAGAGCTGCTGTAATTTATGGGAGCCTTTTCTTAAGCAATTAACTCTTATCTGAAACTTCACGGAATTATGCTCTTGTTCTGTGAGAAGCCTTGCATCCTATGATATATGTATATAACTCGATTCTCTTCTTCAAACATCTTTAAAAAAAGTCTACTCAGTCTGTAATCTACCTGGATATATTTCCTTTCTCAACAAGAGGTACATATCTTTAAAGATTTTTTTGTTTATGGTTTTCAGCAAGAAATAGGCTATGCAGTGCCTAAAGAGATTGCAAATGAGAGTGTTAGCTATGATATTTTGTCTGTTTGTTTGGCACAGTAGTGCCCCAGCAAGCCTACGTATTTGATTCTGATCATCCAGGAAGGGTAGAAGGTAGTTGTTTTAGTAAACAGAAACGTGCTCAGGCACAAAAGTAGAAATAAGAATGAAAGAAGTAATTCCAGGCATCTCAGTGAGTTCTAGTTTTCTTTGCCATATTGAATAGACATTCACCTCCAGAAAGTACAAATTTCTGTCTTTATTGCAACAAAACGCACTGCTTTGCAAGAGGTGAGCTTCATCTTTGGTCATAATGGTAGTACTGCACACTGCAACTCTCACTTCAGATCACATTATAAGAACAAGATTATGAAACCTTTTTCTTTACATAATGCTATTCTAAAGACTTGGCTTTCTATCAGTTACAAGCCAATACAAAAAACTAGATTGGGGTTGCAGTAGGCTGGGAGAGGAGCAGAAAAGAAAATGACCTGATACAATGAAAGGCAGTGAAGGTGATGGGACCGTCCCCCGGACTCGGCGCCAACCTGTAGCTCTGTTCAGTTGCTAGCCCCTGCTTTTCCTCCTTTGGTGCCCTCCTGTAACACTCCCTTCAGCACAGCGCTGTGTGTTTGCATGTATTAGGTCACTTATTTAACTGTGCTGTATAAAAGCCTCTGTTGTGTTTAACAATATTTTGAATGCAAAGTATTAGACCTGGAGAGATGATCATCTCTGTGTGTGCAGGTGTGTGCAAGGTGTGTGTCGGTGTCAATGTTTTAAGCAGCACTGCAAGGTGGCTGCCTTGTTCATGAGTGACAAAGCTTCACATTCTGCAGGCATTCCTGTACATGCGCTAACAAGATCTTTGCAAACTCCTATCTTAAACGGGCCATCGCTTTGGAAACATGCGTGGCTATTTAGGGAAAAGGAGCGGGGAAAAGTGTTTACTGAAGTCAAGGGTTGTAGTTTACCCTAGGTAGGCCTCCGAGTGACTTGAAGTTAATTAACTGCTGAAAAGGTGATAAGCATGGGGAAAAATGTTCTTGTTAAAGGACATATCTTAGCTCTCTATAAGAAAAAACATGTTTTTAACTTTGATTTATGACGGGAATTCCAGACTGTGGCAGTTCTAGGCGAAATATTTTCAGACCAATAAGCACAGGCAGATACAATCTAGGGAAGATGGGAGTCTGTGATTAGAAACACTGTTGGGTTCTTCTTGAAGAAGCTTGGGATTTGAGACATTTGGTATTTCAGCTAATTTGTAAGGAGAACACAGGTGATGCGGGGAAAAAATGCACCTCTGCTGCAGGTTGTTGCTCAGAGCTAAAGGCTTTTGTCCCACCTTCTCTTTTCAGTGCAAGATTTTTCCCTTTGGTGTTTTTAATCTCATCTGTCAAATCTAGTTTTAGAGGGTAGGGCCTCTGCCATTGCTTCCCAGAACAAAGCATTTCATAATTCTGCAAATACTGGCGTTTCACTGTTTTTCTTTCTCCTGTTGCACCCATTTTTGCTATCTCTATTGGTTTCAAAATACAGAAATAGTCTTATGCTAAATAAACTCTTTCCATATAGCCTGTACGAATCTTAACAAAATGATGTCATTCAAACTTCACAGTATTTGTGTGAAACATGTTTTAATAGTGCAGCTCCTCTGATCTTGTCTCATAAATCAGTCCTTCCATCTCTTTAATTATTTTAATTGCTCTTCTTTAAATTGTCTCCAGTATAATTTTCAAATAGGAAGATTCCCAAAAATATCGTTGGCACGATGCAGTTACGTAGTATGCAATGGGTAGTCATGTCCATGAAGCAGCAAAGCATTCGCTTCTTGCTACACGCTCAAGAAGTGGTTCCCCCCTCAGTGATGGGATCCTTCCCAAAGAGCCCTAAATTCTATGAGCTCTGCTAATAAAATGTCTTGTAAGACCATATATAATTTTCCATCCACTTCTACGTGTCAATATCACAGGTTTCTTCCTCTTAATGTTTTGCTACAGCTATACCAACATGTTTCTAAGATGAGCCTTTTCTTCTCTTTTAAAATTTACTAGTGCTGTTTGCTCTGAACTCCAGCTAACTTAATAAACAGTTGTGACATCCATTTATCGGCTAACACCCCATCCTTTAAATCAAGATTTAAGAAACAAAGACTCTCCAAAGTAATTCACTAGCCTTTCCAGCCCTTCAGTTGAAGTCCAGCACTAATCCAAACAAAATCCAAGACACATAAAAAGAACATGGTAAAATGACAACTTGTTCTGTTTCATTTCCCGTATCAAATTTAATTAAAGATGATGTTCCTCCTTCTTCAAGGACCAGTCCTGAAGCTTCCCCTTTAACTAGCAAAATAAAGTTGATCATTTTCTCAACAGTAATGCCAAGAAAAGACTTTTGCATGACAAATTTGTGTTGTACTTTTTCCTCAGTACAAACGCAGTGAAACTGCTCATGTGTATATACAGGCATAATTTTGCCACGTGCCTGGCATGTATGCACAAATACTTAAGGAAGAAGGTAAAAACATCACTGCTACCTCCTCCTGACTATTCCACTATGGAAAGATAATGTAACAGGCTCAACTAAACAAAAGACAGTGAGTATTTCTGTGTTATCAGTGAACTTCAAGATAGAAAAAATGATTCCATTAAGGTCCTTGATGTAAAGAGGTAAGTGAGACAAGAGTCTCCATATGCACAGGTGAGAGACATCAGGGTACAGAGATTTTCCTGACAGTCTTGTGGGAGGTGCATTAAAAATAGTGAGAAACAAGAGAAGGCAACAAGAAAATCTGTTTATTTTTGATCAAAAAAGTGACATGGTGCTAAGAAAAAGCAGGGTTCCTCATGAAAAGGGATTCCAAGAAGCACACAAGATTTTTTCCCCCCTTCTTTTCCTGTTTGGCCTTGGGAAAAAAGAAGTATATAATTCTCTGTAACATCCAGGATTGGATCAAAGGTGTCTAATATAAACGTGCATGGCCCTAAACTTTGGCTAACTAATCGGATTAAAAAACGACCTCTTGTAGATTGTCAGTCAAACGAGCACTAGTTAGCGAAGCTGCGGTCCTTACAGGCCTGCAGACTGCTCTGCCTTTTTGATGCAGATCTCCAAAGATCTGCTTTCTCAGGATGCACGTGCAGAAGTTGCAGCAGTCAGAACAAAGATGCTGTAAACTTCTACTGAAAAAATGTGGTTTTTTTTTTTTTTTTTTTAAGTTTTGAGAAATAACTGTGCTAGCAGATTGTCTAGGAATTATGTAACAGGGTAGTATAGTAATAACTCTTTGTAAACCTCCAAAACTACCGTAATTCATCTTTAAAACGCGGAACCACGTGACGCTCGCGATGCCGGGGCGCACCGCGAATGACACCTCCCTCCCGCAAGGCCGCTGTAGCCCGAGAAACAAAAGGGAGCCGTGGAAGTTGCAGCGAGCGATGCGATGTGATGCGATGTGACGCCGTGAGCCGCCGGGCCTATCCCCCACTGCTGCTGCGTGCACGGCGCATGGCGGGGGCTGTAACTGCGGTGGGAACTGCGCTGTGCTATTCCACAGCTACTCTTTGTGTTTATATGTGTGTATATATATATGTATGTGTGCATGCATATCGTAAGTATGTCATTTTGGCGGGGAGATGCCCTGGGGTTAACCCTTCGAGGCCTGAAAAGACAGGAGCCCCGTGGCCTGTCATGGCTGAAGCCCCCGCGCTGCTCCGGGTGCCCCTCGCTACGAGGAGACCCCCGAGGGGCCGCCGCCACTTGAACCTTAGAAGTCGATACATTAATAGATTAAACAAACAAACAAAAAAGGCAGCACATGCCGCTTCCCGGCCGCACCGCAGCCCCGAGGGGAGCCGAGGCGCGCTCCGCGATGGTGCAGATGGCGGTGACGCCGGCTCTGCCCCACGCAGGGGGACTCCGGCTCCCCACGGCCGCCGCCGCCATGGCGCAAGAGGACCCCCGGCTCCCCACGGCCGCCATGGCGCAGGGGGACCCTCGGCTCCCCACGGCCGCCGCCGCCGCCATGGCGCAGGGGGATCCCCGGCTCCCAACGGCCTCCCCGCCATGGCGCAGCGCAGCCCCGCCCC
>JAWLRI010000912.1:1706862-1730550 GCA_034781795.1 Crypturellus tataupa | reverse complement strand
ACCCCCCCCCCCCCCCCCCCCAAAGTTGACTTAAATTGCAATTACAGATCATTAAAACAAGTTACAGTCTTCAGCAGTGTAATAAAAATGTTTAAATCTCCTGAGTTGTTTTGGTCCCTTTCATCTGTTTTAGCTTGATCACATCATAATTATCAAAAATTGCAGTCTTCTTACCAGAAGGTGACATAGTTTGCTGGTTGTCTTCAAGGCCAAGTGGCATGATGAGAGCAGAAAAGCAGGGAAAGGAGGTCTTCAGGAAAAGTGTTTAGAGCTTTATCTGAGGTTTTTCTGTGTTGTGCTAAAGACCTACCCTCCCTCAGTTCCCTGTATTTTTGCTGCATTTTTATTAGTCTCATCCCCTCTGTCATTTTTTCAGTGTCTTTCTTCCTGTTACTCCCTTTATCTAGTTTCTTTGTAGCCTTAGCCTTTTTCTTTTTGCATTTTTCTCTTCCTCAGTGTAAAATGACTACAACCTCTGCAACTTTTTTTTTTTTTTGTGCATGTCTTTTTTCTTAACCTCTTATCTTTTGCAAACAAACAAAACGAGTTCCTCAAAGTCCTTTACTTGTCCATGCAGTACCACACAGTACCTGGCAGGATGGAGCACTGCTCTTTGATCTTTGAACACTGCTGTAATAAATAGTATGTGCAGTAATGGTTTTGTCTACACTTGCACCCTGAGAAGTAAGATGAAGGAGGAGAAAACACATCCAGTTCTTTTCTTAAACTTTGATTTAATTAAAAAGGAAAAAAAAATCTGTCCATGCAGGCCTCATTTAGAGGACTGAGACTAGTCTATTCTGCCCTCTCACCTCCTGTTGCATTACAGTTGTTTTAGTTTAAATGCCTTGTTTTATTGGCTTGCTGTTTGCTGATTTTATTATTTATACAGTGATCTGCATGCCCTTGCAACAAGCTTGGTTACTTCTTGAGGAAAAATGGAACTGTAACTATTAATAGCTTCAATGCTTACAGACTCCTGGAAGGAGAAAAGTACAGTCTTCGTTTCCTGTAATTCATTTAGGACTTTCTTTCCTTTCTGCTTGTATTTTTTAATTAACAAAATCGTTATCAATGACTTTCTTTTGTTTCATAGTTTTGCCAATGTGAGAATTTATCCTCACGGACTAGTGTTGGTGGATCTGCAGAGCTACAATGATCATGTGAAAGGACGAGAAGAGACTGATCAGGTATGGGTGCTGCTTCCCCTGCTAGGCTTAAGGTTAGGGACCTTCCCTCTTCTTCTGGTGTATCAAATTGTCTCCTACTGCAAGTCTGAACCAGAGTTTTTACAGCTGAGTAGCCCATGATACAGTTGCATACATATACGAGGGCATATGCATTTGCATGTCCTTGGCCTTTTGATTTTGCATGTGAAAGGTGTAAGGACATTTCAGTTTCTTCCAGATAAAGGGTTTGGAATGAGAAAGTTGTGATGCTCAGCCCAGTGCTTGTGGTATTGGTGTATTAGTTTTTTGCTCTGAGAAGTGAGGAGCCTGTATAGTCAAGAATCCTTTCCCCAAAAGTAGAGAGGAAAAAAAAAAAAGTAATCTTTTTCATGATACGGAAGCTCCAGAATCGGGAGATAAGGTCCTTCACTTAAGAACAAAACTTTCTGGGATTCTTGCTCTCTCTTTTTACTTGTGTCTGAAAAGTCTGGTCACGTTATCCAGGAGGACAGCTAAGTAAAAAAACATGATGACAGCTGTTGGGATGTGGAAATATTGGCTAGGAATGAAGCTGAGGCAACCAGCTAATTATTGATAGACTTCTAATGTTATATTGGGAAGATTTTTGTTGCAGGTGCTATTTCTTTATTGCCTTTTAAATAGCCTAATTTAACATCTGTTCTACATTAAGTGATAACTTCTATAAATTCCACCTTTCTTGTTTGCTGTTTTTCTTTCAGCTTCTAAACAAAGTAGAAGAAAGAATGAAAGAATTGTTTCATGGTAATATAAAAAAGGTGAAGCGGTAAGTTCATGCCTGTACTGCCATATTTGATTTGATTGTATATTTGTTAAAGGTAATAGGACAAATTTGTGCTTTGCTGTGCTGCGATAAATTAGTTGCCTGGAGACTAACTTTTTGTATGTACTTTTTTTTTCTTCCTCTGTATTTTAAAATGGTCTTACTGCACAGCTGAAAATATGGCAGCAGAGTTTGTCATTATGTTGAGCACAATTTTCAGTGTTGCTAGTTTAGGCAGAGATTATTTCTTACATTATTATCTGAAGTTGTTGCATTAAATGGTGGGAATACTGGGAATATGATGGGAATTCTGGGTTCCCAGTGCCAGAGGGACATGGAGCTTCTAGAGAGGGTCCAGTGTAGAGCAACAAAGTTGATTAAGAGCCTGGAGCGTCTATCGTATGAGGAAAGACCAAGCGAGCTGGGCCTGTTTAGCCTGGAGAAGAGAAGACTGAGAGGGGACCTGATAAACATGTACAAATACTTGAGGGGAGAATGTAGGGAGGATGGAGCTAAACTCTGGTGCTGGCCAGTGACAGGACAAGGGGGAATGGTACAAATTGAAACACAGGAAGTTCCATCTCCATATGAGGAGGAATTTCATTTCCTGTGAGGGTGGCAGAGCCCTGGAACAGGCTGCCCATACAGGCTGTGGAGTCTCCTTCTCTGGAGATCTTCCAAACCCACCTGGATGCCAGCCTGTGCCACGTGCTCTGGGTGTCCCTGCTGGAGCAGGGGGGTTGGACTGGATGATCTCTAGAGGTCACTTCCAACCTCAACCTTTCTGTGAGGTTGCATCACCTCAACATTGGTGCAGACAGGAAGTGTAAGAGCTCAGCAAGGGCCTGCTGTGGTGGCAGTAGGACAGGGACTTCTCCCTCTGGGCCCATCCCGCAGCCCCTGAACAAGATGAGCAGAGCGGGGCTGGTGATGGTGACCAGGCTCAGCCACAACACTGTGGCTCTGAGGCAGGGCTGTAGTGACGGTGCAGCCTTGAGGCCGGGATGGGGTCAGGCCCCATGAAAGATGTGGGCAGGCACGGGCAGGGCTGCAGGGCCGAGGACCGCGACCTGAGTTCTGTGCCCATCTCTGTTCCCACGACCTGACCGGGGCTACCCAGCTGCGCTGGGCCTCTGCCAGCTGTAGTAGCCCTGGGCAGCCAAAGCCCTGGGGCAGATGTGTGTGCTCCGGGCCCTACTGAGAAGATTGACATGGTTTATAAAAAAGCAGTGTATTTTTCTTAATTGAGAGGAGGTGATAACGTGTCATGCAAGTCATCTGTCATGTAGATTTACTTACATATAAAACTGATATCAAATTGTGGGAATGTTCTCTGCGGATAGTTGGGTGTCCCTCGAAAAAGCTTAGTGCTGGAGTTGCCTAGGATAGGGAAGGGGTACATGCAACTCCCTTCAGTGCCTTCCTACTGACCAGCAGGCGCCAGCTGCTTGGAGCAGCAGCGCTTGTTGCAGTAACCTGACAGGAGATGTCACAGGTGTTTTAGAGAACATGTTTGGAAATGGAAATGATCTCTTGAATCGTGTTGATTTTGTGTAAAAAAGTGCAAAACTTTGCAAGAGGGAGAAAGCTGTAATGGAACAATAGCTAAATAGTATCATTGCAGGAAGTAATCTGCAGGTATGGATAAAGTGTTAGTCATTTGCAAACTGATGTTACAGGTCAGAAAGTAAATACTGCCTTTGGTATTTAACAAGAGTGCTGTACATAGACCATGAAGAAGCAGCTGTTCTGCTCTCCTCGGTCTAAGTGAAGCGACACCTGTAGCGCTGGATGCAGATGAGGCAGAGGTTGCTTTCTGAGGATATTTGATTACTGAATTAGATTATATTGGGAATTTGTAAAATCCCTATGAGAACAACAAAATCTACCAGATAAATGCAATTACTTCACTGTAAGAAGATAGGCCCCTTGGTAGATGAGGAAGGGACCCTCTAAAACCCCCTGCTAGGCCTCATCTCTTTTTATTTTGCTTTGCATTCTTCTGGGGTTTTTGATTCTTGCGAAGCTCTGTGTTGTGCTCTTGGGAGCATTCCTGCCTTTCTGCTGGGGCTGGAGGATCGGCTCCTGCTTTCCCCATGTGCTGCCACCTTGTGGCTTGTTCCGACTTCATTCCGAGATGTTAGGAAATCAGAAGCTCTTCCGTGTCCTGCTGCCCACTGCGCTCTCCCTTGCAAAAACTGAATTTTCATAACTCGTGTATGTATGGGGAGCTTTTCGCCTGCATATTTTGCGTAAAAATAGATGCAGTCATTTTGAACAGACATTTCAAATCTGTTCTGTTTTCTTTAGTGTCGTAGTGATTTGATCCAGATGTGTATTTGGAGTTCAAAAGCAAAGGAACTATTGTTTGTCCAGATACTTAAATCGTATTTTAAAAATGAATGTAAATTACTAGCTAAGATTTTATGCATGTGAATATTTTATGTATATAATGTGTATGTGCTTACACACTGTAAGTGTGACCTCGTTCAGTTTGAAATGCAGTAATAGTTAGCTTTGAGGTTCCTACATGAGTGTCAAAGTGTCTCTAAATAAAACATCAGAAGAGCCAGGCTCACTAATCCCAAGGAGTTGGCATTCTTAGATGAGCTGGAAAGGGGAAGGGGCTTTGTTACTGTAGTTTGTCCATGTTCTGCTCTTGCATTGCAGTACTTTTGTATTGCATTGTTTCCTAGTCAGGGGTTTGTTATTTTGCGGAGGCTAGTATGTTGTATGAACCTCTGTTGGAGATTAATCCACACACTGATTTTGGAAGTTGTGTATAAAGAAGAATCTTTGATATTTCAATTGAGACTTAGAAGCTGTGTATATCTGACATATAGCTAATAGGATTCTTAAATCCTTTGAACATGAAATCCTGCAAGTTTTTTAAATAAAGCAAATAATATTGGCAAGAATGAATCTATTATGCTGATCCCACAGGGCATTAAAAGGGAAATGAAAGAAGTAAATCTCAAATGTTTTGTAATCTCTGTCCCTCTTTTTCTTACCCCAGATTGCCAGCCCTTTTGAGAGGAGGCACCATCGACAGATACTGGCCCACAGCGGATGGGCGCTTGGTAGAGTATGACATAGATGAAGTTGTTTATGATGAAGATTCACCATATCAGAATATTAAAATTCTGCATTCGAAACAGTTTGGGAATATTCTTATCCTCAGTGGAGATGTTAGTAAGTATTGCCTCAGAGAGGGCTTTCTGCCTGAAACTGTTGGAGATGTTGTTTTCCATCTTGCTGTGATCGTTTTGATAGATTAATAAAGGTTATGGTTGTAACTTGATAAGATAGCACTAATGATGGAATTAATTTAGAAGGATCAGCTAGAACAGCTCTATTTTAGCCCAGTTAGCTGCTTTGTTGATGAAGATCTTCCAGCTGTGTCTTCTTCAAAACTCTGAACTCAACTCCCACTTAATAAGACCTGTGACACAATCTTTTATGTGAAGTTCTTTAGTAGGCAGTGCCTGCTGATTTCTGTGTTTTGAAAATAAGCTTATGAAGTGATAGGCTTCAGTCCTTTAAAGCTGGGTAAAGATACTGTTCATTTACGTAGAAAACCCAGGGAACAAGGAATATACTTTGTAGAATCCCTTGGTGTTTCTGCTGAGAAATAGTGACTGAGGTAAATGAGGGGTGTTGCTGTCTAGGGCCAGAATAATTGACTTGAGGCTAATTGGAGAGTAATTAAGAATTCTGACTACAGCAGTTTGAAACCACCAAAAATACCTCCAATTATTTAATTAGCTTTCTGCAGCTGCCAAGGGGGCTTGTGTGCAGATGGCAGCTGTGAGTGTTGTTTACATTGAATTCATCAGCAGGTATTTTCTAATTTGTAATTTGGTTAGAATTGCATCTGAAATAACCAAATTAGGTGTTCCGTACTTTGTCAGAAACTGTCATCTAAGTTTCATATGGAAATGAAATTTTATTTGAAAATTGTCACAACATGCCTCACAAGTAAAGGCACACTTTGTTTCTGTTTATTTGCCACAACCTTTAAAAAGGTTGTTCTATGCGCTTCTCTTATTGTGCACTTACAAACTAAGTGCTGATTGCCAGGTGTAATGTTAGGATATGCGTTTGTGCTGCCACTCAACGCTTTGCCTTGCAGCTAAGACTTATTATTGCAGCTAAGGAATGTTATGGCCTGCCTTGAAAATAATGACAAATAATCCAGAAAAAAAATCCTGCTGCAAGGTCCCTCGGTGTCTGAGTACTAGTGTTTGTATTTCTTCTATGCAGGGATCCTTTGGATGCATCTATGTTAGCGTTTTAGTGGCCATAAGTGTTCTTTCTAAACAAAAATCTTCCACCTCTTCCTTCACTTTGGTTTGAACTCTGCAGTGGTATCAGGATGCATGAACTTTGATTCCTTTTAGATGAAGCTATACTGAAAAGTGTATGCCAGCACCAAATGGGAGTTCAGTCAACTCGTGGGACTAGACTGAAACCAGCCTGAGGTAAAAGCCCACCGAGGTGTGTATAGTGTTGACACCAGGTCAACAGTACACGCTATGCTACTATTCAAGTCCACTTCTCTAGGCCCACACTACTTACTGATGTAGTCACTGTTGGGTTTGCTTGAGAACTACAGAAATCTTGTATGTCATTCTGAGCAGCATTGCATCAGCTCTGGTAAATGATCAGATATAAAATATCCTGATACCTGAATTGTCTTACTGAGAACCTGTTTGTTCACATGTGAGATGTGGTCTTGCATTGGTCCACTTTGTCACCTGTGGATTAATACCAATTAATAAAGAGAAGAATTCAAAATGTAATGTTTCTGTCCAATTCTTTCTCTTCATTCCAATCAGATCTGGCAGAGAGTGACCTGGCATATACTCGAGCCATAATGGGCAGCGGAAAAGAAGACTACACTGGGAAAGAAGTGCTAATCCTTGGAGGTGGTGATGGTGGTATACTGTATGAGATAGTCAAACTGAAGCCAAAGATGGTCACTATGGTAGAGATATCCTTTGACAAATGGCAAAAATTCATTTTAACATATTAAATATGCATTTTCCATGGAGGTAGTCTAAATTTAAATTTCTGCTTGTCAGTGTGGAGAGAGCCTGTGACTGTATGTTTGGACAGTGATCGTGTGGTACATAGGTTCGTGTTTCTATTTCATACTATAACTCTTTAAAAGAAAAAAAATTGAAACCAAAACAAGTTTAAACAATGTCAGGATTTGGTAAATGGTATTGGTGGTAGAATGATCTAGCCTTTTTTCAACCAAAGATGACTTGTTACAAAAAATAATGTTGTAAATCAAAATTTCAGCATTCTCTAGTGTAAATATAATTTGTAATGTAAACCCACTATTAGCTATTAAAATTTAGATTATCCTAGGTTTTGGACCCCCTTTGCGAGGAGCTAAAAATAACCATTTAAAGATGCAGTCTAACCTGCTTTGGCTTTATTTATTTTTAATGTAACCATCATATTGTTTATATTTCAAGTTTTAAAAACAAGGTGCCAGCAGTATAGATTGGAAACAAAAACAAGCTCTTCTTAAACTGCTTACTGAATCTGGGGATTAATACCTAATAGCAACTTATATATCTCATTATTCCATTATGATTTCATCCTCTTTGAGATGAAAAAGTAACTTTGCTGCCTTTATAACTTCTGTGATATAACGTTCCTTAACCAACTTCAAACATTGACCAAATGGTGATTGACGGGTGTAAAAAATACATGCGTAAAACATGTGGAGATGTCTTAGACAATCTGAAAGGAGAGTGCTATCAGGTAATCTTTGTTCTGCTTTTATCGAAAGGAGCATTTCAAATACAGCTAGATCTAGCCTGGAAAACTGTGGTGGGGAAGGCTTTTGTGGGGGAAGCTGTCTGTTTTTCGTCGCTTTGGAAGAATCCCCTCCCAGACATTTCTAAGCATCAGTAGTTGGCGGTGGGGATGTGATGTTCACATCAGCTTCAAAATATTTAACTTTTCACCTTCAAACTCAAACTCAAAAAAAAAAAAAAAGCTATAGTCCTTGTGTTGTGAAATGTGAAACTGTATTACCATCACGAATGAGGAGGAAGTAACAATAAAGATGTAGAGTTTAGAATATCAGTTCTTAACTGATGAAGAGATAGCAGGAAAACTTAAGCTTTTTTTTCCCTACACTGTTGAGAATACTTGAATACATTTTTTTATATATATACACAGCTTTATAATTGGAGTCAAAAATCTCTTATTACACTCTTACTATAAAGGGGAAAAAATGCAGGTGACCCTGCAGTTCAAGTGTTAAATGTGCTCTATGTGCAGGTCAAGCTTAGCTTTTTTTACTAGAAGTTTTTTCTTTGTTTTCATTAATGTTCCTTAAGTGTCTCATAAACACCACTTTGCAGGTGTGATTGGAAAAAAAGCATGCAAAAATTAAGAGTTGTTGCATGCTACCTTGAATGAGTCAGTGATGCTTCATCCAAATAACGTAGTTTACTGGTCCATGGAGAAACCAGTAACTTTTTCCCCATTTTAGGGGAACAGCGATCACACAGCAATCAGAAACAGAGCTAAGAGGTTCAGTTCTGTGGTGCCTTACGCTTGTTGTGATTCACGCAACTGCACCTTTCTTTATATGGTGTAAAAAGTTGAAAATGAAGCCTGTACTTAAATGCAATTTTATTATTTTGTTTTTTATCTTAATCTTAACTGTATATAATAAAATGTAATAATAAAATATAATAATAATAAAATAACCTTAACTGTAAGATACAGTAAATCCATATTTGTTCCGTTGTTTGGTCAGGTCTAAGGTATTATGGGAACTAACTACAATATTTTTTCCTTCAGGTCCTAATTGAAGACTGTATTCCCGTACTGAAGAGATATGCCAAAGAAGGAAGAATGTTTGATTATGTAATTAATGATCTGACAGCTGTTCCAATCTCCACATCTCCAGAAGAAGGTTAATCTTGTAATATATTTTTTCCAGAGTTCTGATGACTTTACGTATTTCTGATGCTGTATTCCATGCTAATTAACAAGTTGTATCAAAGCTGTTTTAATTTTTACCTTTTTAAATATTAAATCTTAGAGGCAGAGAATTCAGCTAACACCGTTTTAAAAAAAATTCTTGAATACTATAAAAAAAAAGTGATATATACACTCCACGCCATGCAAATTAACCTGCCCCTACCCACTCCATATTTGATAAGAATATTCAGGGAATAATGCTAAATTAAAACAGAAGTATTAACTTCCACCAGCACTGTCATTGGACTTTGTTTACAACTATGTCATGATATGGCTACTTTTTAAATAGGAGATGCTGGCAAATACTGAGTGCATAATTATGAAAAACATAGTAATGTGAGTTTTCTTTTTGAATCATTTTTTATATGCAGATTCCACATGGGAGTTTCTGCGATTGATTCTTGATCTCTCAATGAAAGTCTTGAAACAAGATGGAAAATATTTCACACAGGTATGATATCTGAATATAAAGAAATATTTTTATAAATACATTGCATTCTACATTTACCCATATATGTCTTTAAACTTAAAAGTATAATTTCAAGAATCAGGGGTAGGGTACTACAGAACATTTTAGCTATAAAGAATTCTTGAAAAAACAGATGTGTTTTATAAAAGAAACTTTTTTTGTGCTTATGATTCTAGCAGTAGTGCAAAATATGAAAATATGTGATTTATAAATGAGAATTTGACACTGGTGAAATAAATGTGAGAAGAAAAGCAGTTAACTGGGAGTAAATACTTTCCTTGTGCCTCCTGTCCAGTCCCAAAATAAAATTTTAGTTTGGCTTCTGGAAAGCAGTTTTTGAACATTTGTTTATCTGTATATAGCATAGCATGTAGAATCTTATTTGAACTCTAGAAATTTCTGTCCTCTTATCTGGAGTTTCTAATCCAATTTCTGTCAAAAGAAAATAATTTAAGATTATGTACTTGTCACAGTAGCCATCTCATCTATAATGTAATTGTGATAAAGCTTTTATATGAAGATACATTCTATATGTAATTCTGAATTTGGCACCCATTCTATTGTATAACAGCCTGGCAAAACCAGTTAAGTGAAGTATGTCTCTTAAGTTTATTTCTTCTACATAATGCATATACCTTTAACTAATTTTCTAATGTGTGGAGCATCCAGATACAGCATCTTGCAATTTCTTGTTAAACTCTGCAATAGTTCCTAACCTAGCTGAAATTATGCATTTGCACTTCTCATTCCAATCTGAGGTGTGCAGAAACTCAGTTGCTGTTAAATAGTAAAGATCTGCAAAACTTGTAGAAGGAATTTTTTGGCAGTTTGAATTTGCTGCTTTATTTTAAAATGTTGTGGTTGTGTAGGCAGGATAGATTCTTAATCTTGTGGTTGAAATGTACGATATGATAAATAGTATATCACACTGTAAATCTTAATAGCTTTTTTATTGTATTAATAATAGTAGTGTAAACATTGCTTTCAAGATGAAAGCTTCTCAGATGACAGCATCTTCTAGATAGTCAGCACTTGTGTTGTGGTTGTCATATCTGTAGCAAACGCAATGAGATGAGCTTAATTTATCTGTGGGTATGTAAATGCACATCTGTGGATAGGCATGTATCATGGCTTTGCAGGAGGAAGCTCTGGCAAGCGACCTGTGCCACCGGTTAGACAGGAAAGAGAAATAATATCAAAATTAGAGTGCCTTCATTGGGATTTGTAGCTAACTAGTAGCTAGTGCAAGGGTTGGGGTATAGAAGCAATGTGTGGAATATTGAGGCAACTTAATCTTCTTGAGGTGATTGAAAAGAGGAAAAATTAATTCTGGGACAAATAGCGAGCAGAACCATTGCTGTGTTTACTGGTACACCTCCAAGCCAGGCTCTCTGAGCCCATCCTTGTAGCCTCTTCTCAGTTGAACCTAATAAAGAACTTTGTACTCTGATCCTAGAGAAACAGATCTTTAAAGGTGCTTCAAATAAAATCAGCTGTCTATCTTTCTCTTAAAATATCTTTGAATTAAATTAACTGAAGCTGGATATCCAGAAGATTGGGTTAGACTGGACAGTTTAAAAAAACAAACCAACCCAAAACTTTAAACGTTACCCGTGTCAACTTTGGTAGCTGAGCATAACTCTACGCTGAAAACTCTTAGGATTCCAGCCATCTGTGTCCAGAGTGCCTGTCTTCGGTTGCAGGCTGTGGTTTTTTTGTTGAAGCAACTGCATCCCACATGTCTGTGTTAAACTTAAGAGTTAGAGTTTCTCCCTACACCTGTGTGTCCTCTCCCAAGTTTCTTGAAATGTTTCTTGGTTCTCTAAAACAAAAGATATATTAAATGTCATCGAGAAGAGCAGCTGGGGAACATCCACCAGTTTGTTAAAGCTTTGCTTTCCCTAATAATAGGGAAATGCCTCCCCTCACAGGAAGAAAGCTGCAAAAGTGACATTTTCTTACAGGCTAGTACCTATGGGTATTTTTTTCTGTTTTGGCTTTCTATTTTACTAACATTTCAAATGTCTGTTTAGTAGCTTGTCCTCTGAGGGCCTTAACCACAAAGGTTGCCTTGTGCATCTTGTTAGGGTTGCTTATTCTTAGGGCTTAATAAATGCCTTGATCAAAAGTAGAACTCTGTTCACAAAATGCCAGAGTTTCACATATTGTATTGCTTCCTGCCTCTGTGAATGCCACTATCGACAGAAATAAATGGAAGTGCCCATCATCTCTTCACATTTAGCTCTGCCCACGTTCTGCGAAACGTTCCTCTTCGGTGTGTGAATTGGTCGGAGGCGGTTCACAGTAGGTAGGGTGCCCTTCTGCTATTCCTTGGAGCAGACTGCTACAGGTTGTGCTCAGGAACACTGTCAGCAGGCAGTGCCTAGAGGTCTCTAAAAGCAGTGCTCTGGAGTCCAGAAGTGTTGGTTTGAAGCTGTCTTTAAATAGCTTTGTAATTGAAAACAGTTGCTGGCAGGCTGGTGACGCGGAAGCAGTACAGGTGGTGGTGATCTGGGGTCAAGCATATCAGGCAGCTGCGGAGCCTCATTGTGGTCCCATTGAATGTACTTTCCTGTAGAGTTCTAGCTCCTGTTCGTAGCCTAATTGAGAACTAATTGAGCCGTTAGTATGTGACACTGATTGATACAGCTTTGAACTTTCAGATTTTTTTCATATTTCTTAATTATTATTAATGTTTGATCATACAATATGCATTAAATAGGAAAAAAGGTCCCACTTGCCATCTGGTTACATAATGGTACTTCTGATTAATTGACTTAAAATCCAAGTTCATCAAAACTTCAGTGCACAGAAATAATCTGGTTTTGACATAATTATGTTGAGCAGGTGGCACGATGGCTTGCCTTTTCATCTGCAGGAGATGACAAAATGGATGGTGCTGTTGCTGAAACTTGCTGTGAGCCTGTCTGCTTCTGCAGAGCTTATGGGTTTTCTAAAGAATATTGGCAGGCCTTAAATTTTTGATTAAATCTTGTAGTTTATGATGCAGGCACTGCTTTTTTTTTGGATTCATATCCCTCATTTCAGTGGAAATCAAAGTGAATGAGAAATGTTGTACACACCTGCATCTGAGGACTAAGCAGTACTCTTGGACCCACAATTTGACTACCCTTTCAGTGCTCATGTTTGAGAAGATGAAACACTTGCATTTCCTTAGTTTGTTTATTTATTAAGCCCAGCTCTTCTTGGAAATGCTGAATAAAAGGAGTTAATCCTAATGGTAGTAGAATTGCATTAATTAATTACAATCTCCAAATTTATTTTTTTAATTAGAATAATTATGAATTGCATTGCAATAATGTCAAGTTGGCTGTGACCAAAGTGCTAACACTTTATTATGAAATTACACTTTTTTGGAAGCAGGTTAATTTGTTTTCCGTTTATAGCTCACTTCATGAACATAGATCAAGCAAGTATTTTGTTTAGCCAAACTAATATGTGTGCTTGTCAAACAGTCAGGTTTGTCTTTCAGACACTTCTCCTCCTAGGACATTTACAGGTCATGGTTTGGTGGTGGGTCAGTTTTGGTGGTGCTAGTAATTCGAGCGTGACGTGTCAGGTATCACTTTCCTTCCTGTACCTGCAGGCATTGCTATACATGAAGTCTAGTTGGCACATAGACAGAAGTTCGAATAACAAGTTTACTATAAATTTTGAGGTCCATCTTAGTAATTCCAGAAGCATGTTAGTAGCTCAGACCTTTGAAGGAAAAGTTAATTAACTAAGAAGTTAGACAGCATGGAGAAGATGGAGATGACTGTTTGCCTCCCTTTTTTTTTTCTTTTTTCTTTTTGATTATTATTTTTTTTCTCCTTCTTTTACCAAAAAAAGTCAATAAATGTATAAAAGAGAAGCAGGCTTTAGAAATGCAGATACATTTTTTATTAGTTAATTTTGAGCAGAACACGATCAGTGTTTTCATAAGATGACGATTTCTCAAAGTAGGTTTGTTAACAGCAGTTTCTCTCTTTGCATGTTATTCTCATGTTTAACCTCATTGTTTCCTTGGGATGCCCAAGTGTGGCACTTGGAGCAACCACAGAATGTCCGTGCAAGACACACGTGGGGTTTTTAGGGGCTGGTAATAGTCCTTGAAATACAGCTATGAACAATTTTGAGCTATGAGAGAAATTAATGATAACTACTTCTCTCCAGCTAAACATAACTTAGTTACACTTATCCTTTGAGACTGTCAAAATAGCTTTGTTAGCAGCAGTTTCTCTCTTTGCATGTTGTGCTAATAGCATGTTTGCTAATATGCTGGTATACAGAGGTATATGCTGATACCCTGACTGTTCCCCTGAGATGCCAAGGTGTGGTCCTCAAAGTGCTTGTGCATAATATCCTTCTGCCACTAGATGGAGGCTGGTAGCTAATATTGGCTAGAAGGTCCCTGACATTAGAGAGAGCCTGCCTGCAAGAGGCTTCCCAGACTGTTTACTTGCATTCCCAAGGGATAAAGGGACATGTGCCCAATTCTAGGATGAAGAAGAGGCTTTTTTTTTTTTTTTTTTCTCCCCTCTCTTGTTTCAACTCTGGCGAGATAGAAAGGACAGCTTATAGATAGTAGGAGGAGGCGGAAAAAAGTCTCCATAATTGCTCTGCATATCCACAAGTAATAGTCATACAAGCAAAAACTTGTGCATTTGTGTGAGTGGTAGCCTTGCTTTTCATGTCCACCCTTTTTTATCTGTCATCCACCTGGATAATCCCTACACGGGACCTTGATTTCTAATGCACACAGATAAGTGATACTTGGTCATATGTCTTGCTACCTTCCTCTGTCTAAAACTGATGCTTCAAGGCATTGGCGATCTCATCCGTGTCTGTTCTGGTGAGGTGCTCAGTGCTGCCCACTCCCGAGGAGCCAGCTGTGGAGGCAGGTCCTCAGTAACTGTGAGCCAGTGGGTACCGTTATACTTAAAAATACGCACGCAACTGGTGTGATTTGTTTGTGTTGCTTGACTGTCACCATCCTGCACCTTCCCCATAATGCCTCAGGATTGTCCTAACCACTGTCAAACTCTGTTCTGCAAAAGGCCCAGGGAAAAGCCATCAGTATATGCCACTTGTTTATCTGCTCTTTTGGACAACATGTAGTTACAAAAATACCTTTTTCTTTGCTAAGTTTTTGTTCTGCTGATCCAAGCCTTTGAGGTTGAGTAGGCTATCATTTAAAGGTTCAGAGGAACCTTTAAAAATACCTCTGTGCTGGCATTTTCTGCTTCCTGCTCTGGGCAGCAGCATTCCCAGGGCTGCTCGTGGGTTTGCGTTCCAGTAAAGGGCACTCATCACCGGTGCGAGGGCTCGTGTTCTCCCGCCGCCGCACGGCTGCTGCTTCCTGACTGCTGCTTAATGCAGTGCGGCCTGCCCTGTAAATATCCAGACCACCGTGCTCGTGCTCTCCTTTTTTTGGCTGCTGTGTGGGTTTTCTAATTAGCACTTCCACAGAGAGAGAAGTCGCGCTGACTGCAACATGTGACAGGAGACTGGAGGAGCTCGTGCATAAGTGTGCACGCACGCACACCGCTGTGATTTCTTGGCCATGTGCCCCTGCGGAATTTTTATTCCAGGCATTTCTGTGTTACGCGAGTTTAGTTTTAAATTAATTGATCATCTGTTCAGTGGAGACTTCTTCAGTCCGCTTGGCTCCGCTATCATTTTAAATATTATCCCTGCCACACAAAGCTGAAGCCCAGCTTTGGTGCAGAGTCTTTCAGGCTCTGGGTATCTCATCACTTGTGCTGAGCAGAGGAAGGAATAAAGCTTGGCCACGTCCAGCTCCTTCCCTTGATGTTACAAAATAAAATACAAAGCCTGCATTAAGTTTAAAGAAAACAAACAAAGCCCAACCATAGTAGAGTGTCCCAAATGATATCCAGCAACCATGACAGACAGGGATGAATGTAAGGCACTGGCATATATGAGAACCCTTTCCTTCTGCTTTCAATTCATTCATTTACTTCCAAAGGCCATAGGAAAGGCGGAGACTCAAATTTAACCTAGGCAGTTGATAGACACATCCCCTTCATAAGCGGGTTAAGCTAATTAGAACCAGTAGGATTTGTTCGTGCACTTTTTTTAACTTATTTTAACTGTTTGGCTTTTATTGTTTCCACAGAACTGTATTTATTTTACAATAAACTTGTAGGCAATCTGTTATGCTGCAGAAGCTTAGAAATTAAACTTGGCTACTAGAGAATTTATGCCTGGTGAAAGCTGGGAAGAATTGGAATTGAGAGAAAGGCATGAGCTGTCAAAACATGTACAAGCATTCAGAGCAATCTGAGGATGTAAAAACTATAAAAGCAGTTCAAGAATCACCAGTCAAGGAAGGGCTTTTAAACACAGATTAATTAGTTACCTGAATTATAATCTTTTGAATTTAAAATTACCTCAATTCTTTCATGTCAAAGGGTTACTGATATTTATTAAGAAGAAAAACCATCAAGAATTAAACAAAATAAATCTAAGTGTTTTCCTTAGGAAAGCTGAAATGAAACACACTGTATGACTGGTCACTCTAGTGCATTCCGGGTGTGTTTCCCTTTCTTATGTTTAGTGATGCAGGAATTCTTCAGTGTGGTTGGCATTGGCTCTTAACTCTAAGACTGTAGGTCTTGGACTTGTTTGATAAAGCTGGTCGAGCTGTCTTTTAGAAAACTGTTAAAAGCGACTTTTTCTGGATATCGTTTTCCTAATGTTGAAATAGGTTTATCTAAGTTTTGCAGGCTTGGAATTTTTAGTTTTTGTCATTGTTAAGTAAAACCAGATAACTTTCAAGCTTATAAAATCCTATGCTGCATGTCCCCAAGGAGGGGTTAATGGAACGCTGTCAAGTGGAACATGTCTTACCTCTGGGGCAGGTCCTCCTTTGGAGATTGGCAGTAAAAATTGCTTATTTGCAGGTTTTCTTGTTTTTTTTTTCCTGCTCTTGGTTTGCCACACTGTCTGCAGTGATTTCTCTGTCACTGAAGAAGGGAGAAAAGAGGCAATATTGAAATGGCAGTCTGGCAAAACTAACAGCAGATACTTTTATCTGAATGTATGCTCCCTATTAGACTTCCTCAGTAGTGGTTGTATGTGCTGTAAATTGCCAGGCAATATTTTCTATTTATGATTCAAATTACGCACACAGGTTGGTAGATTTGGGAGAGTTGGGTTTTCTTGTTTACTTTTGCATTTAGTCTGATGTTGGAATGAAATTATATGCTCGGTGAAGGGTGGCTGAACCTAGTAACTACTACAGTGTCCTGGATAATAACAGGCTACTAAACAAGTACTACAGTAGTATTTTCAGTGTTGTGCTTTATTCAGTTGTTCTGAGTTAGTCTCATCTCTTACCTCTCTAACAGAAGAGAACAGACCTCTTCTGTTTTCTGATACCTGTGCTGTTTGTTAAACCTCTCCTAAGCTAAACAGTGTATAGTTAATATAACGAATGTGATTGTTCTTTATGAATAACCAAGTAGACATCTGTCAGTGGAATAGGAAAAGTATAATCAAGTATGTATTTTATGCTTGCTTTCTTGAAAGAACTTTCAAGAATATGTATAAGGTTTTTAAAGCTTTTCCATATGTCCTGAGCATAATGCAATAAAATCAGAGGAAAAACAGTAGGATGAAAATTCTTTTCACTTACTGTAGAAATATGAATGGTTCTAATGCATCTTTGTGAAGAAAATTGTACTAATGAAAAGAAGTTGAGAAAATAATGTAATTCCCAAAATGAAAATATGCTTTATTTGCTTTGATTGTGTTTATCATCTGATAATATAGAAAAAAATGAATAGGAGCAGTTTAGGCGTATTCTTTTTTTTTTTTTTTTTTTAATCCCCTCTCATTTTAAGCGTGGTCCCTTATGTATGTGTGTGTTATGTGCACAAGTGTCTAGTCAAACTCATCTTAGTTCCTTTCTTTGTGAGAATTTTAACTGCTTTTTAGTTCTGTTTGTGTGTTCTCAATCGCGCACTTAATGAATTCAAGGTGGCTTTGAAAAATCTGAGAGTACTGAGAAAGAGGAAGAATATAAAATGCTAATTCCTTAAAGACCGTTGTCTTGGAGTTTGGTGTTCCACCATGTGTTAGCAGAAACACTTAGACACTGAAAAGTAGGTAATGCAGATGTTTTGAAACTTAAATCATTTGTTCCTCTGGTCCTATAGATCTTGACCTCAGTTTCAGGCCTAGGGGACTTGGAGTATCCAGTAAATTGTGACAAGGGTCGTAATTTCTAATTAAATCTATTTTTTCTTAGTTGAACCATCTGCATTCTTTCACAGTCACATTCAGTCACGCACATGATCTGAGACCAGGAAGGGACAATAATCTTGTTCTTTAATGGAAAAATATATATGTGCAAACATTTCCAAGAGTCATTCAGAGCAGAGAAGAGATACTGCCATGCAGTAGGGAGACTGTTGCTTTAGACTTTCTTTCTCTCGCCTTTCTTTCCTGCAAAGTTCAGGTCTTTCAAAGATCAAAGGCAGTATTATCCTAGAAGGCTTTTGGCCTCTCCAATCGTGACCAGAAGGAATCGTTCTTGAAACCAGAAAGTTGACTATACTAGTAGATTACTGTTTCTTCTATTAAATTTTTGGCATTTGAGTAGAACTTTTTCTGTCTAATGTGTGTTTTCCTACTACTTAAGACTAATATTGTTATGATCCAAGATAAATAGTAAACTTCTGTGGCTTGGGTCTCTTGCCAACATTTTTGCAAGACTTTGCCGTATATGTTAGGTTACTAGGAATTGCCTATAGACTAGTATGAAACTTATTTTGTTCTGTCTTGTACAGTAAATGTTGTTCAACTACTAACCACGATAAACTGTGTGTGAGCAAAGCTTTTTGTGTTGAAAATAACTTGTGCTTCTCTTTCTACTGATTAGGAATCAGAATTAGCAATTAAATGTTGTGACCAGGTAGAGGTAAAAGGCACTCATCACAAGTTAATAGAAGCCAACAGTTATGAAAGGGTGGACATATGCATGTTTCACATACATGTCTTCCTTCCTCGCAGATAACCAGGTGTGCACATACTGGGTGGCTGGGTTAGGTTCATCATGATCACGTAGCTTGCTGTTTCTGTGTAGTGGCTAGTGTGCATGGCTGGACATTGAGGTCTACAGACTGAGGATTAGGACCATCAGGAGGAAGATGAGGAAGAAGTCTGACAGATTGGTGTGGCCATGGCTTATTCTCTGCCTCCTCTTCTCCTAAGGGCATCATTATGGGCAGGAAGCAGGATGGAAGGAAGCTAGGTAGGAAGTGTTCTGACAGCTGCTCTGCCTTGTCCTTTTTCACAGGTCTTGTAGGACTTCATTTTTACAAAACTGTCTGAACATCTGATGCCTTTATGACTCTTTAATTCACACTTTAGATGTAAGGAAAAGGGAACATTTCCAAAAAAGGATACGGATCTCTTTTGAAAGCTGTGGCTGTGGAATTCAAACAAATTACCAGTGCTTGCAGCTTGCTGCTTTGTCCACATTCAAGACCCATAGGGAAAATAAGATGGTTGTGGTTGGGTAGTGGTAGGGCAAATGGGTTTGTGTCATAGACTCTATGGGATGGTTGTATCACAGCACTTAGAAATGGTGACATGACAAGGAGAGTGCTTTTTCTTGTCCACATGAGCTGTAGCTCTCCTCTGAATAATGATGGCAGTGTCTACCTGCCAGTGTGCATTAACCCTGCTCCTCCTTGAGCAGCATCACAGAACATCTCATCTCTGCTGTGCTACAGCAGAGGTTCATTTGTATTTGGTGGGTCTTTATTTAGTGTGTCATGCGTAGAAACAACTGAAGCATCTGGAGACCATGCTGTCCTGATTATATTCACTTTCATAATAAATCAGTTTTCTAATAATTTGTGAGTAGCTGCCACACTCTTCAAAGAGTCGTTGGCTAAAGCATCAGCAAGTCCACTTAATTACCTGTAAGAAAGGAAGTAGAAAGAAATATTCCCTTTTTTTGAGGAGTGTGGTGATTCTTTTGTTCGTTATTTTGGTGAGCAGGAGTGATTTAAGGAGAAGATACAGCAAAGGAGAAGAAAGCACAGTAGAACAGATGCTCAGAAGCAGGTGGGGAATTGCCTTGAGCTGACAGGGGAGAGGGAGGAACCGGGGATTTTGGTGTATCCCTGTATCTCTTGGTCATGGGATTGCAGGATACAGGAAAGTGTGGAAAGGAAGGAAAAGACGAGGGAACCGAGAAACAGGCTTTCAGCTGTGAACTCCTCTTCTGGTTGAGGAGAAAATCTGTAGTGAAGATTTATTGCCAGCTTGGAGAAGGGCTTAGATCCTCTTGGAAATTCTTTGAACCAGCCAAATTGTTTAGATAGATGTTCTGTTTCAGACTGAACTCTGTAATACGTGCCTCGTCTGAGTAGAATTTATATCAAATGACAAGCGTTAAGCCTCATGAAGAAAAACCTGCCAGTTCTTTTTGGTCTTATTGTTTCATTCATAATTAAAACCAAACTAAAACATCGTGTGTTCTGGTTAGAATATATCAAAAAGACAAACCTGAACTTTTTATTGCTAGCCTCTGTGTTGTTACATGGAGAATGCTACCTCAAACTAAGGGGTTAATTTAGTTTGTTTTAGTCTATTCAGACTATCTGGATTTCTTTGTCAATGATGCCCTGCTCAGTTTGCCTACAAATGTTGTCGGTTTTCATGGGGCATTTTGGAAACATTGAAGACAACCAAAGGAGGCATTGTATCTATGTGTGCTTCAATAGACAGTTTTAATTTAAACTTGTCTGTATTTTATGTTTAAATATTTTGTTTTACTTTTTGCTCTGTAGTTAGTGGTCTCAAGTAATATGCTGTAGGGTTTCTTTGTGTGCCTTGGTGTTCAGAGGGCGAGGTTGCTCTTATTCTTACAGTGTCAAAGCAGATGTATGATATAGGTATAGTTCCAGGTATATATGGACAGGTATGTGTTGTCTTAGAGCTTTCAGTACAGAGGTTGCCTGTAAGCACACTGAAAAGCATGTTTGTTACTGCTTGACCTTGGGCAAGCTTGTGCTTGTAAATGGGAGTTGCCTTTTTTTTTAAAACTTTTTCCAATCATGAACACAATTTTGTAGTCCGATAATTATTTGATGGGGGAGGGAATAAATATTTATTTGCCTCTTTGAGGACTGTGAATTCAGGATGTCTATTATTTCCTTATAGTAGTATTAGAGAAGATCATTTAAGGATTAATTGTTTTCGTTGTTGTTTAGAAAAGGATGTTGCTAATATTCTTAGACACTCACAGTTCCAAGAAAAAAAAAATCATGGGACAGATTTCCTGTTCAGAAGCATGATGCAGAGCAATTCAAGACAATGTGGCCTACAGCCAGCAGAATTGAGGCATAATTTGATTTGCTTTGTCACACGGAAGAATCAGTTTAAAATGGATAAGTTGTGGCTCTTCTAGTGCAGCATTCTAATGTTGTAAAGACCTCACCAACATTAAACAATTGAGAAAGTCTGTATGTTGTAATAAGTATTTACTAATATATTTAAGCAATCATAAAGTAAATGGTTATTGAGTAGATGTTGTAGGTAAACAACACATGGTGGTCTCTTTTAACTAGAAGCCTGATGTAATGGCTGTTTCTGCTCATAAAAAGATGGATAATTCCCTCCATACTTAGTCTTTCATGAAAAGATACAAATTGTTGCTTGCTGTAGGCTAAATGAAGACAAGCTGT
Source organism: Crypturellus tataupa (assembly GCA_034781795.1). Classification (NCBI taxonomy): domain Eukaryota; kingdom Metazoa; phylum Chordata; class Aves; order Tinamiformes; family Tinamidae; genus Crypturellus; species Crypturellus tataupa. The sequence goes on along the minus strand of JAWLRI010000912.1, from coordinate 1,709,367 downwards.
TTGATATTTGCCTTGTAAATAATAAATGTTAAGAACAGGATGTATATGATTCTGAAGTATATGAAGCCTTGTATTAGCATCTAAATGTATATGTTCATCTGTGTCTTTGGCTATATATCTGATTACAACTGGAACTTTTCTTTTTTCCTTCAGGGAAACTGTATCAATCTGACTGATGCCTTGACTCTGTATGAAGAACAGCTCAGCAGGCTCTATTGTCCTGTGGAATTTTCAAAAGAAATCGTATGCGTTCCCTCCTACATGGAATTGTATCCTTAAAGGCTAAAAAAAATTCATGTTAATGTATATAGTGAGTCTAGACTGCTTAGAGGTAACAAATTTAAGTGCAAGAAGGCAGATGGCTATTAATCATTTTTCATAGTAAATGAATGGCTGAAGTATTCTGATGACTGGGTGATGACTACAGTAACTATTTTATTTTTTTTAAAGGTGGCTTAAGTTCAAAGGTGCTGAAATGCTCACTAGCTTTTACGATCATGCCATGTTTTGCTTAATTTTTAAAATGTTGACAAGTGTATTGTTTATACAATGCAAGGTATGCTTATTCTTTGAGTAACATTGCTTGGGAGTTTGGGCAAACCTGTTCCTTGTTTCTCTTCTTTTGTGGAGAAATAAAACTACTAACCTCAGAGTAGCATGAAACATATGTGCAGGTATTATTCCAGACTATATGTCTAAAGATTGGTATTAATTGGGGAAAAAAATACTAAAAATCATTATGAGCCTTGCTAAAAGAATTCCTAAGTGGAGAGGATAGACACTTGTATCTGCAGCAAGTGAAAGAAGGACTTTTGCTTTTTACAATTTTTTTTTATCCCCAGTCCTGAAAATATTCCTTTAGAATTTCTTAATTTGATGGGTAACAGTTAAGTTATGCAAGGAGATGGAAGTTGTGTGTCTAAGCCTTTAGTTCTAGAAAGACATATTGATGTACCACGGGATGGTTTTGCTGTCTCCATGTGCCTTAGATAGTTCCACTTGCAACATCTCCACAGCTCTGTTTTCTGGTGGTGAAGATCTTTCTAGGATCTGCTTATTCACAATGTTAAGCCTATGAAATCTTGACACAGTCTTTCTTCTGTTTCCTGCAATCATTTATATTCCCCCCTGCTCGAATCTTGAAACTGTCTAATGTTGTAGCTTTCTGTTGTGGAGGTCTTGCTAACTGCTCCTTCTGTTGGAAGAAGCAAAGAAGCTTCTTCCATTTCTCATTACTGTCAGGTCTCCAGTGAAATTCAGACTTGTTATAAAACATTTCCAAGACAAAAAAGTAAAGGTTAAATGAAGTGGATATGAAACCATTTACTCTGGTGGCTTACATTACATATACACTTCGTTAGTTATTGTTTTTAATTACAAATGTCATGTCTTAATGCAATATGAACAGTTATTTGAATTATGTATTCTCAGAAAGTTCTCTAAATATTTATTGCATTGTTTACTCAGATACAGGCAAAATGTTTCTAAATGAATTGGGTAGAATATACGACTTCATTTCTTTGGAAAATAAATGTCTCTAGTAAGCTAACAGATAGGAAAATTTCTGGAAATTAAATAAACGTAATGAGGTTAAAAGTGAACAGCTCTTTTAGAGAAACAGGACAGGTTTTTAGTTTGCTGCTTCTGACTGCATTGTCATCCTATGAAATAGCAATATTCATACAGGAATGTTAAGAGGAAATAATCGTGATGACTTCAGATATCCCATTGCAAAGTAAGATGCACAGTAACCAAAACCCTGGTTTATTCTTTAAGTTGGTCTTAGACCTCTGATGTGCCTTTAACTGCATTTCAAGTACAAGTCACCACCCTTAAAACTTGAGAGATTTCCAAACAGGTATCATACATCCAAATGGGACATTATACCTAAATGCAGTTTCACAGGTGACTGTAAGATGCATTTGTTTAATATTGTGACAATTGGAGGAAAAAAAAAAAAAGGAAAAAAGGCTTCTGTTTCTCACTGGACATTTACCTATGCAAATACTCATCTTTATAATCTGACCAAAGATTATCTGCAGGGTTTCCTGAATGCAGTTGAACTACTGGATTATTGCTTTTATTTGTAACTTTCTTTGCATAGTTATAGAATTTGAATTCCAAGTAAAATTACACAGGAGTGTTTATCAGTGTGTAGTGGGAATCAGCAGAAATTCAAGAAGCTATGGACACAGAAGCTAACTCACTATTTTAAGGAAAGTGTATATGTCACTGAGGTTGCCACTGGGACTCTGTGCTGAACATTCAGGGTCCCATCTGGAGCACATATGATCTCACTGTGTTAATAGAAGAGACTTAGAGAAACTTAGGTAAAATTCAGATGTATCTATCTGTTCAAGAGAGCATTCAAGAGAACCCCTTCTGAGGCATTTTACCAAACTGGGTGGAGTGACTGACAATCTCCAGAGCTGTGCTGCCATTTAGAGGGACCTGGACAGGTTGGAGAGTTGGGCAGAGAGGAACCTCATGAGGTTCAACAAGGAC
>JAWLRI010000912.1:1640305-1706236 GCA_034781795.1 Crypturellus tataupa | reverse complement strand
AGTCTCCTTCTCTGGAGATCTTCCAAACCTGCCTGGATGCCACCCTGTGCCACGTGCTCTGGGTGTCCCTGCTTGAGGTCCTTTCTGACCTCAACCATTCTGTGATTTAAGAGACAGTAGGCACTCTAAATCTTTGCCTAGACACTCAGTGTTCTGCTTCGGAGTGTCTCAGTATTGCATGTGATTATGCCTGTAATGTAGCTATCTGGAGTCACTTTCCTCTTCAAACTTGATACTTTGTGCTCAAGAAGATGAGGCAGAGGGATCTCAACTCAGTGGACACCTCATCAAGACCTGGAGTTTTGATTGCTCTTTCCAAGTTTTTCTTTCTGTACTTCATTCAGTGGTTGCAATGTCAAATGAACAACCTGACTCTGCAGCAGGGATTAGAATCAATGGGTTTGCAAAGGACTTAGATTCAGTAAAAATTAGGTGTTCCTTTGAGTTGCTGAGCAAAAATAAATTAAAAAAAAAAAAAAAAAAAAAAGAAGATCCAGGGAGATTATCTACCCCATTATTACAAGCTACCACAAGTTTCCAAAATTGAAAGTAAAAAGAACTACTTCCCTTTTAACCATGTACTACACATACTACATTTTGTTTTTCCTTGACTGCTCATTCTTTTTTAGATGGGTATTCTACACAATTTGGAAGAAACAAATTGAAGTTTGAACATCAAGATTATTCAAGATTACCCGAAGCATACATGCTGCATGGAGCATATAGGCCTGCCACGTGCTGCATATTGGCATCTTGAAACTTTAAATTATATGCTGTAGATGATCCTGAAACTTAGTCATGCTATTGATTGTGAATTCTTTAAATGTTTTTATTATTATTTTAATTTAAAAGGAAATGGAAAATGTATATTTTGATGAGCTAGGGTGTTATTTTTGAAAGTCAACGTAAAGATGAGTAAGCGGCAAAACTATATAGCTGCTGAATGCACTGAACCTTTAGAATGTGATCCTTTTTATTTTTTGTAGAACTTCACAAACTGATTGATTAAAAAAAGACATCTTTAGCATTTCATCCCTAAGGGTGGTCCATGGATTTTTTGTTTCTGTTTCATTTTCCCATCAGATAATTTTAACTATGGTGCTTTTTGAGGATGGAGGAGTGGTTCTTTTTTTGTTTGTAATTTTAAAATACACATTACAGTGCTTCCATATAAAAAAAGAAGGGTGTAACTTAAAAGGGGGGTGGGGGAGAAGAATCTTGTGAAAGGATACCCGAAATCCTACATTAAAAAGGGAAGAAGCTAATCTTGAACTTTGTTAATTTACTTTAGTTTCATTCATCATATTGTTGTAATCTCTGCTGCAGCAAAAGAATCTTTGAAAGTTTTTCTCATGGTGTTCTTTAGCAGATATGCTGGTATTTGGGGTTTAATATGAATTAAACAGCAGGCTTATAGAGGCACTTTGAACTCTATCAACAATGAAAATGAATACTGATTATTTTCATCCCACCACAAAGCAAGAAACCGAGTGTAATGAGGTTCCTGTGGTCATACAATGCTCAGCTTTATGGGAAGCATTAGGTTCTTGAAGAATGAAAAGTCACTTGGGGGAGACGGGGCGGAAATGGATGTGATCTAGATTCATGTGCAGCAGTATTTCTTGAATAATTTGGAGCAAATGTGTACTTCATAAGGGTAAGTCCTGTTTATACTGCTGCAAGCTGATAAATATTGTGTGGGGCTTTTGCTCTGTTATGTTCACTTGCATGTTAAAATTTGCTAGGAGATAGGTTGCTTTGTAGGTTTTGTTCTGAAAGATGAAGCATTTTTCTTCAACTGTTTTTCATGTTGTCTGAAAAGTTATATTTTTGTAAGAAGTGCTATTTACTAACTAAAACTTATACTTTAAGTGTTGAAGAGATCCCAGTTAAAAGGCAGCATAAAAATACAGCCCTTCTCTACATTTCCAAGATAGAATAAAAAGCACACTGTTTCCTGACACTAATCCTGAATCAAAATGATAACTGTTAATGAGAACAAACAAAAATGCTCACCTAGGGTCTGTAGTGCTAAGTAATGAATAAAGAACGATTTTACCGTATCCCACATATAAATTAATGATGAAATCCGAGTAGGTCATTTAGAATTTGAGTGATATTGGAAGGCTTGCAAAAATTTTCCACTGCATTTGGTGTATAATTATTTTTGCATGTACAATTGTGCTATTAAGAGCATTCAATTTGGAGCAGGGAATAACTCTCCGTTCTTACTATTTTAAATAATTGCAGTCAGTGTTAATTTTTTAGTATTCATTAGGCCACGTTTCAATGCCCACAGCCTGTGTATCCATTACCGAATCAGAGAACCTCCCTCTTAAACAAGAGAAGCAAGAGAAGTCTTGTTTTTCCCCAAGTGTTTTAGTTGTATCTATGCCAGAAAATACCTTGAAACTATTGCCTAGGCCTAGTAGTAACTGCTCATTTATGATATGGGACTGCAATCAATATATTGTATAGGGTGCAAATTAATGCACACGTACTGTAGACAATTGTATGTATTCTTACCTTTGCGTGCATGAATATTCCCAATAATTCTGTGTGTGGTTACTCATGTAGGTAGTATTAAGCACACAGGTGTTCCCTAGGACAGGGCTTGCAGAATATGCTTTCCTGAGTAAGCTGGATAAATAGAAATCAGGTGCAACAAATAGATGGGTGGTAAGTTGTTTTTTGTTTGACTGATTTTATTTATTTTGTTTTTTTCACTTTTGAAACTTGTGAACTGGAAGGTAGCTTAGTACAGTTGCTGGCTTGCTCTACCAAGGCTAGCGTTTTTGTTTTGCTAAGATGCACAAAGTTGCCTGAACACAAAGATTCTGATAGAGGGAGATGTTCTGTAATCAGTTTCTTGAATGACCAGGAGGCTCAAATTTGGTGGGTTGGATTGTTGCAAGGTGAGAGGCAGAAGTGCTTGCAATGTTTTTTTCAGTTATTACAGTGTAAAGTGAGACTGAGAAATTACTTTTTCCTTCAGACTTTTTAATGTAGTTTCTTTTAACTTGATAACTAAGTGTAAAGCAATTCAGCACACACTCAACCTTGCTTTCTTATTTTTTTAAGGTACTGAGCTGGTTCTGAGGAAATACACAGGCACTGTCAGTTTTATTTATTTGTTGCTATAGTAGAAATTAAAATAAAAACAAAAAGTCAAGTTTTCAAAAGCAAACTGTGACAGCTGATCAGTTTATCCACATTTAAGGCCAGTTGGGAAATAGCTATGATTGCCACACTATGTATGCAAACAAGTTTCCAAGAAGTGGTTGACATGAGTTTCTTTCAAATATTCTTTGCACTAAATGCTGCTTCCACCTAGAAATGTGATTTAAAAGTTTAAACCTTGATTGATAGTAGTATGTGCAAAGAGAAGATCGCTGGCGTTGTATCTGCTGCATCAGAGCAGTGCACACTTTAAAATAAAGGGTATGCTGTTATTACCTGTCTGTTTCAATTGTTAACTTCACCACAGATGAAGGATTAGGTGACAGAAGTAATGGGTATGATGCTTACCATTGTACCTCTCTTAATTCTTTTTCCTTTTGCTCTTCCATTTGTCGCTTAGCAAAGATACAAAGGTACGTAATGGTCTCTCTACTGAATATCCCCTTTCCGCTTCTCACAGTTTAGTAGTGAGATTCTTTCTACTGTGGAGGGTGGAGCAGCGCTGTGGTGTTGGCAATGTGAGGATGGCTGAGGCTTCACAGTGTTTTTTGCTGTGGAATCCTGTGGAACATCGCAGCGTGGCTCCTTTGGAGGTCTGTGAAAGACTTCCTCAAAGCCTTGCTGCTGGAGTGGCAACGCAGCGCAGAGTGGCTGTGACTCATCCTGTGGCACGAAGAAAAGAGGTGAAGAGAAATAAATGAGACATTAAGGATGACGCCAGCCCTCACACAGGACCTTGAGGGAATGGAGAAGGGCATGAGCAGAAGAGGCAGCTTGGGGGAGCTACTTGAGGGGATGAATATTGGAGGGTGTCAGACAAGGAGAGAAAATTTCTGAGAGGTTTCTTGTAGAGAGATTTACGAAAACGCTAGATATCTGGAAAGGAGAAATACTTGCATCTGCCCTCAGTGACTTGATAGCCAGGGGGAAACTAAACGTTCAAGAAAGAAGTCTTGCCTACAGTCTTTGTGAGGGTAGGATGAGTAATTTTAGCCTATAGGCACAGTGGGGAAGATGGGTATCCCCTTTTGGGTTTGAGATATTGTCAGGCTGCTGGAAGGAAAAAGCTGATGAGACGGGTAGGAGGAGGAGGAACACCTGATTTCATGTTTCACATTTTAATTTAAGAGTAGCAGACTGCAGGTGATACGCCTGAGGAAGGCAGGAGGCAGTTTCCAGACAGAGGAATAAAGACGTATTGGTAATTATTAATGGTGGTGCTGAAGGAGAAAGCGAGAGAAGCAGCAGCAAAGCAGAGGAGTGCAGGAGCGGATTATTGGCAGTGAGCCACACAGCAGTGCAGGACACAGCTAAGCCTTGGGCCGAAGGAAGGAAGGAAGAAGGAATGAAGGTGGTGGAAGGGAAGGTCACAGGGAAGTTCGGTTAGTGGTCGTAGGCGCACTTCAGTGAATTCGGGCTGCGGAGGCAGAATTGGAGAACTGGATAAGAAAAGAAATCTTATACGTGGAAACATCATTAGTATGATTCTGCAGTGCTTGAGAAGTAACGTGCAAGGCAGGAGGGATTCGGAGCGGTTAGCGTGAGGAGAAACTGGGAGAATGAGACAGGAGTGGTAAGTGAGGAGAGCAAGGAGGCAAGGATTGCCTCTGGAAATCCAGAGCCAATTATACTGCCCAGTTTTTCCTCTATAGATACCAGAGGGAGAACAAATGGAATGTGAAATGAATTTTTAACTGAGAAATTATTATAAGATGACTTAAATATTTTAGGAGAAAGCAATGCTTCTGGAAAGGGTGACTGAAAGGGAACTGTCCAGAATATAGGATAGATATGATCAGAATTTAATATAAGCAAGTTTTAAGGTTATTCAAACAAATAAATTCAAAGTAAATTAAGACTTAAGGAAAGAGAACTGCATTATTTAACTGTCATGAGTTTTCATTGTGCGTGTGGGAGGCTGGAAAGCAGAATTGTGCCAGTGACCTCTCTGCTGCCCTCGGCTCTGAAAATGAGAAAGGCAGGCTTGAACCAGCAAGTGTATGAACACAAAAAGGATTGCTACAGCCATTGGGGTTTTCTTAAATCTTGCTCAACTTCAAAGTGCTGTGACAACTTTATTGTATATTGTTTGGAAGGACAATGGGTTTCACGACCACAGTGATGAATACACAACACATTCAATGTGCCATGTTGCCTGTGCAACGCTGCTGGTGTGATTTATTTGGAAAGACAACAGCATTGGTTTTATTGATGTATAATGGAAACATCTTAATGTCTGGGTAATCTTTATATATACAATGGGATTTTTAAGCAACACTTGTATTAGATGAGAGTAACGGCTTGAGTATTTACAGCTTCGTGAAGCCTTCTGACTGTTAAAAGCCTAATACTGTGATGTATACTTCCCTGTTTAACTTTAGTTCATTATCAAAGCTAATGCTCTTGCTTCTTACTTATTTTTTTCATTCCATTCCTAGTCTAATTCCTGCGCTCGAGTCTAACACTGAAACATTCTGGGAAATAGCTAATTAATGTTTGGCTTCTTATGTGGTGCTTCTCTGTTCTCCACGATATTTTACAACCACTGGTTATTTGTGTGGGGTGAAGGAATGACTAAAACTGAGGCAACAATACTTCATGGTACATTGTTCAAACCCTCATGAACACTGAGAAGATGGGCACCCTCTCCTGTTCCCACATGCTGGCACACAAGCAAAATAAATTGTGGCTACAAGCTACCCTGAGTCTGTCCTATGTAGCCCACAGGGATGCGCTGTGCTTTTCACGAAGTACATCCAGCTGCTGTTGGTTTGCTACCCTTCAGCTTTGGGCCCTTACGTAGCAGCTCTTTCATGTAGGTTGCAGGTACAAAGTGAGCTCAGGGAAGACGTTGGCTGTTGAAGAGCTGATGGTCATCCCGCATGGACAGTGTGGTGCTGCTTCTCGGTGCTGTGCGCTTTTTATAATCCCAGACACTGAAGGGAATGTCAGCTAGGAGGAACCATGTAGATGCCCGCAAAAGCAGAAGGCTATCCCAAGATAGCTGCACATCTCATAAGGTGAGGGAGGGAGGCCTTGCAGAATGTGGAGAGCAGTATTCTTATGGATACCAACCACTTACTCAGCCTATTGCACATGCGGAGCTTTGTGTCAAAACTGGGCTATCATATGTATGTCTAACAGCAAATACCACCTGGCAGTGCTATGTTCCAGTGTTCAGTCTCCCCTCCCTTGGAGATACGTGCCAATTCTGACAGAAATAAGTCTGAACATAGAGGTGCCTTAGGATAGAGCGCAGACCCTAAGTGAGATGTGGAAAGCTTGCCTCTTGAGTACGGTCCAATACCATCACCATGTAGAATGGGAAGTCCCTGTGTCATCCTTCTCAAGCTGGGTATGTGCAGCTGGGCCCAGTGTCCCTTGTAAGGATGGACCACCTACAGTGGTGGAAACTGGTGGCCGAGAGGAGGCTGCTCTTCTCACCACATGGACAATCTGTGCAGCCTGTTTCCAAGTTGCCCACTGCAGGATGAGAGTGGTGGCTTGAATTGCTCCAGAGGACCGTATGACAACTGGATACGGAACACCTTTTTAGCCTAGAAAATAGGGTGATACTTTAAATGTGAGTGACTGGGAATACAGAAGTGAGAGAACTGTATAGAGTGGTCTTCGGGGTCCTTGGGAGAGGAGACTCATTAAAAGTGAAGAGTCCTAACCATTTTTACGCTGTGGGTTGCTTAGCCTGTACACACAAAAACTCAGCTGCTGGAAGCTTTTGCCATCATCCTGGGTGGCAGTAATTAGATTTAGCTCAAGAGAGCAATTGGAGAGGTGAAATCTAGCAAAACTCTCTTGCATGTCTTGTGTGGGTTGTGTTAGAAATACCCTGAGTAAGTTCATAAGGTGGACTTGTCCATTAAGTTTGCTAGAAGGTGTAATACCTCTCGTCCCATCAGGTTTTGGACTTCTATTTCTAGATGTGCTGCAGATATAATATGGAGAAGCACATGAAAAATTAATTTGCCATGGCTTCTCAAATACCAAAGTTATTTCAGGCTTGCTTAACTAAATGGATACATTAAAAAAAAAAAAAAAGTTTCTTCAGTCCTACAGCAGATGTGTGAAAAAATGCCAAAAAGCATTTTTGTTCTGATAGCGATGCCATGTAAACAATCCCCAAACAATCCCAGCATCTCTGTGCTCCCCACTCTTCATCCTCACCCTGTGGTGAGGATGGTGCAGCAGCTCTTGTGTGCCCATGGGGCAAACTAATTTGAGTTAAGAACAAGCCAGGAGAGAAATTACGGCGAGAATGGAAACTTGTCTGACTTAAACCACACTGCTGAAATAATGACTGAGAGGGAAAAAAAGCAGCATCAAGAATAACTTATATGGTGGTTCATTGTGTTGCCAGACAATTGTACTGGCAAACCGGGCATGGGAACTTGTGGTGGGGTGGTGCGGGTGTTAGGTCTGAGGAGGGCAGATGGATATGGGAAAAATGTTTAAAATACAGGCCTTGGGATCTTAGTTTAGACCTGCTTTAGTAATACAAGTGTACAAGGGTAAGAAGAGTTACCTGATCTGTGAGGAGAGCTTTTTTTTTTCCTTTCTTTTCCTTGATCTTGTTAATTTGTTCCCCTCTAATTGCATCTACTAAATTATTTCAGCCATGGAGAAGTTTCAAATAATACACTTTATTGGAAAGAGATAAAAGGTAATCCAGGAGAAAACCTGCCACTTCAGTGTGATGGAAGTTAGGAAGACTTTGGTCTTCTCTTTTTGCCCGTGTTCTGCATATAGCTTTAGTGGGTATGTGTGCTGTTTTGCAGTTATTTGTTGCTGTTCATACCTTCAAAACTTATAAATAAAACTCAGCTTATTACTAATTTAATTCTCAGTTCTTTTAGATAAATGGACCGATCTTGCTATGTTTTCTGATGTCAGTTTAAAAGTGATGATCATCCTTCTGAAGTTTTAGATGTGCTTTCTAGCCAGACCTTAGTTTTAAAGGATATACAGGCAACACCTATTTCATGCAACATGAACTTTGCTATGGCTGTTAAAAAGAAATCAGTGTAAGACCTATCATTAGATTTTATTTCCACTACATGAAAAATTAACAATATGGTATTAGGTCCATGGCTGAAAGGAAAACCGATGTATGTTAAATGACACAGAGCTGAGTACTGTTACACTGCTCAGTGAGCTACAGCAGGAATGAACTATATGGGCCACGAAGAAGCCTTCTAAGGTGGTTTCCTTAATCTAGCCAAAGGGATACCACCATGCACAGTAGATTTCATTCAAGAAAGTGAGGACAAAACAGCGTAGTACTGTATTACACTCTGGACTTTGCTGTCTGCTGCTTGTGGCTGAACATGTTTTTTTAAGTGAGTTGCAGAAGTGTTGACTTTTTTGCACATTCGGTTGAGAACCAATAACATTCAAATATATTTAAAATTCACACCCACTAAAATACATTTTAAGTCATGCCAAAAAAAAAAAAAAAAAACACTGCAATAGCTTTGCATATTTTTATTGTATCTCCAGATGCATGCAACAAAAGGAGCTTTTTATTCGAGTTTTTGTAACTTAAAGTACTGTTTTACAGTTGCTTTTTTTAATAACAAAGGGAAAACCAGGCAGATCAAACCAAAACATACCCCCAAAAAATATTTGAGGAAAATATATGTGATCTCTGCCATGAGCATGTTTTCCAAAGGGTCAAGGCTGCAGTTGTCTAAGGAAATGCTTTCACAATGTTATAGGGGAAGAAAAGCTTGAAAGGAACCGTGCGTTTGTGTGGTAGGCCCATAATGAAATGAGCTGTGGCTGCATCGTTCCTGATACCTGTTCTGGTTCTCAAAGGAGAGATCAGGGACTGCAGAGGGAAGGAGTTACTTCTACTGAAGGCCGGTGCCTCAGCAGAGGAGCTACGAGCTTCCTTCACAGTCTCTTCTTAGACTACTTTTCTGTAGTAAGTTTTCGTCCTAGTTAAGAAAGTCAAGATGAGCTCGTGTGAGAAGAGCAGGTATTGAAGAGACAGGAAGAAGTGTAAGGAAAAGCTTTGAGGGAACAGGGTCTCGGTGAACTCTGCTGATGGCCCAGGCTGCAGCACCACGTCCATCCATGCTGGTTTGGCTGCGCCTACACGCACATCCTGGCATCCGATCTCCGTCCTGAACACACTGCGATCCTGGCACAGGGCTCGCATCTGTGGCTGACTGGGGAGGGCACAGTTTTGGGCTTCTGACAACGAGTTTGGCTGCATTTCATGCAAAGCTCAATACTGAAATTCTCATTCTAGCAAGTTTCACCCTTTACTTTTTCCACCGCTGTAGGTAAGTGGGTTCCCACTGTGTAGGGGGTCGTTAGGAAGTCATCTAGAACACTTGCTTTCCTATTCCAGTGCATGCAAAAAAGTCACAAAAGAAAATCAGTAGATGTGCAGTTTGGGGGGAATGGGCAGCAAGGGAGGAACTAGATAAATTCCCTACCGAGCCTTACATTAAGCTTGAAGTAAATACACTGCTCACTTTGAATCTAATGACTGACTAATGAGTCTAATGACTGAATCACTGACTTTGAGATGTATATATGAACATAGTATGTAGTCGGCACGAGTGTCCACGTGTTTTACACAGACTTTTTTTCTATCAGACTTGTGTCTAAATACATAAAAATGAGAGTGATAAACGTATACGTGTTTTATAGCCTTGTGCCAATAAAAGCCAATCGAACAAAAAAAACCCCACACGTACACGTGCACACACACATTGAGCTTTAATTTAGATAACGATGCTAGAAACTTTAGAGAAGGCCTCCCAGAGATGTAGCAATTTGGTTTACAAAGATAATTACATTTAGTTCCTGAGTCTCTGGTTCTTCGGGACTTCTGTGACTTGAGGAAAACAAACATTAGCTCTTGATTACTATGTCCCATGGGGCCTCGTGCTGTGGTTTCAACCTGGAGTGATTCTGCCTTCGCTTTCATGAGAACTTGGTGATTTAAACCCTCTAGAGGTGCTGCTGTGTGTAGTTACTAGATATGAGCATAATCGCTGAAGCAGTATTAAGATAGAGACGTGAACTGACAATAGCTGGAAATACCTCGACTAAATCTTGACACAAAGTCTCTTGCTGTCATGGGACACCGTATTTAGGGCAGCATGCTTAATGCGAGATTTTTCTGGCTTTTAACTATATGCAAACTTAATTGTAATATCATTTTGAGACGAGGGAGAAGAAGAAGAATCCACTTGAGTAAAATGTATTAAAATAAAAATGAATGTAGGAAGATTCTGAGTGTGTTGAAGCAAAACTTGGAAGAGCAGAATGGCTTTTCTGTCAGGCTCTTTTCCTCTGAAAATGGAGCTTATGTAAAGGTGCTTTCCCTCTCCTCTTCCACTTCTGCCTTACCCAACAGTCTTTGATTTGTCGACCAGGCTCAACCAGATTTACCAGAGGATATTAGGGATCAAAAATATTTACCAGAGGGGATACGGGATCTAAAATACAAAATTCTGATAATCTGTTGATGGGTAAGAAAGGGTTAGTTCCCATTACCAAGGCTTCGGTGTGAGTAGGACCTTTGGAAACACCAGGGAGCATGTGCTGTGGTGGGTGGCCTTCTCGTGAGAGGAGCCGTCACCGGAGCTTATAGCTGGCAGGATGGCCCCAACGCTCTGGCCTTGGAGAAGCCTCGAAGCCTTTGGGTCACGGTTTTCCAGGTCTCCTGCAGTGGCGAGTGAGTGAGTTCCCCCTCACAGACCCGGGATGCCCCTGTTAGCTGTTCGCAGGCACTTGTGTGAGGCAGCGGCTTCTGGCATCCAGCTGCCTCTGAGCTCTACCTCTTCTGGCAACAAATCTCTGCAGATTCAAGGTCCTAACACCTTTGTGGACCAAGTGTGGGGGCAGGTGAGAGCTGTAGCTTTTGCCTTGCTGCTCCGGGAGACAGGCCAGCCCAGCAGGACCATCGCGTTGGTAGATGCTGAAGGACAAACCCAGGTCTGGTGCCTCCTGCTTCATTTGCCTCATTTGGCAAATATGCTTCTCATTACATGCCTGGATATTCATTCATGAGACACAAACTCTTTGGAAACCAACCTTTGTTGCTCTCGCTATTCGTATAAATATTTGCATTAAAAGCTGTACCTGAACATCTGGTCTGAGCCCATCACGTGGTTTGACGTAGCATTTTAGAGCGAGAACGGAGTGCCCACATTCAGAGTACGCCACTGCACCTACCCCTGCAGCCATCAGAAGTGGTGAATATCCCTGCATGTTTTTCCAGTGATTTCCAACTTCGGTTTAAAGTTGGTTCATTTGAACAAAGCCAAAAACTTGCGTGCGCTATTCCATAGTACTTACACGCACGTTCACGCCGTAAATAAACAATCTCAGCCGCCCATGCCAGTGTACGCGCAGGACACGAGCTTCTCTTCTAATCTGTGCGGTGGGATGACAGATGCGGAGCAGAGTACGCACAAGTGATGGCTATCTGTAAACATGTTCTTATAACAGTGTGAACACGGCCTTTAAGAGAAGTGGTGTTTTGTTTAGCTATAAACTAATCTATTTCTTGAAGAAAAATTACCGGAAGACCTAAAGCAGTTCTTCTATCGGCTTGAGAACATATGTATTGTTTCATTAAAGCGCTTTTTTAAAAGCAGCTCTGAAAGGGCTTGTGAACTTGAGTGATTTAAGTTTAATCATACCAGATGTTGGCTTTCATAGTGAGTTGCTGTTTGGGTTACATACAAGCATCCTTTGGTCAGAGAAAGCAATGTTCCCTGCAGCAGAGCAGCTTTTCTTGGAGTAATGAGAAGAGCTTGGCCTGCTTAAGAAAAAAAAAGAATCATAATAATGTGGAGAATTAAAAGTGTAGGAGGACAATTTTTTTTCCTTTGCAGCGTGTTTTCTCTACACTTGCAGCTATATGGAAGAGGCTGTTTGTGGAAAAGCTTACCACAAGCAATGTTCAGAGCCCTTGAAGGCCTGTTGGCTCTGCATTGGCTCTTAATTAATGACCCATATTCTCACAGCTGCCCTGAAATTTTCTATGATGTGGCTGGAGCAGTGGAAAACAATGGAGTCATTTATTCCCAGCTATCTCTGTCGCAGGAATAAAGGACCAGTTCCTGCCAGAGTGTGGCTGCTGTTGGCTGCAGTATGGAAACTGGGGGGTTTTATAGTCAAGAGAATATCACAGGATTAAAGGATCTAAGGACAAATAGCCAAGTTGTCTTCAGATGCAACATGTTTTTTTTCTCAGGCATATTGCTTGTACTTAAAGACAAGTTGGCCAATTTTGGCTACAATAGCTGCATAGTTTAAAAAATAAAATGAAATAAAAACACAAAAAAGTTCAAGGCTCCAAAGGCTCCATAATGGAATACTTGAAATGGAATAAGCTATGGCCTGGACTCTGATACTTGCTAATTTATCAGTTTCACCAAAGTTAGCATATACCTTTGAAGTTAGCTAAATGCAAGCAAGGCAAAGATCTTTACAAAGTTCTTGCTCATTTTAAGCAATTTTTCAGCAATCTTGGGCTGAATATGCACCAACCTTTGGCTGTTCTGTTGTTCCAGACATTCAGTGGATGTTCAGGGACAGCCAGCGTAACTGTGTCCTGCAGTGGAAACTAGGGTAAGGATGTGAGATTTGTGTGTGTCTGCGGAAACTATTTGGTAACCAAACCTCAAGAAATGGGAACTTTCTTGAACAAGGCTATATGGGGAGAGAAGTTCACATTGTTCCTGTGAATTTAAATATCACACAGTTCTAATCAGTCCTTTTCACCTGATTTTGTCACTGGCATATCTGGTTGAAGTGGGAATTGCATCTGCTAACAAAGCAGCTAGACGATGATATTTGTGATTTCACGTGTGTATGCATCTGTGCACATGTGTATACACACATAAATATACTTTTTCTGAAAAACCTGGAGCACTTTCACAGTGCTGCAGCCTGGAGCACTTTCCAAACAGTTTTCCAGCTATTTCATATGGGATTTGGACAGATATGCTAGGACATTACCCAGGCATTGCTGGTGGTACCAGAATGATCCCGTTGTTTGAGTGGGGCCTTGGTCAGAGGCACTTCTGAGGAATTAATTCAGTGCACGTTGCACTCAAGTATTAGATTTGTTCCTGTGTTTAGTGTTTTATGAATGTTTGACAGTGCCTGTATGCAGTCTCATTCCGTGTCTTGTTGGGCTATCACTGGCAGGTCTAACCATAAGTGTGGCACGTATTGCAAACCTGCACAAGAGCTGCCAGAGTTCTGGCCAGCAAGGCGCACTCATCAGAAATCTGTTTCAAATGCAACACGAACCTTCTGTTCCTGATCAGCAGTACCAGAAGTTGATTCATATGTGCTCCATGCATCTTTTCAAATGCTGCTAGAAACAGACCCTTGCAGCTGGGGCCTGCAGCTGCTTGCGGTGTAGCTCTAATTCCGCAGTTCCTGACGCTCTGGAGTGAGCCCCGGCGAGCTACAGACTACAGCCAGGCTCTCCTAACCAGAGGGAAGGACATCTCTATTATTCCACTGTGGAAGCAAGCCTGCAAACCCACACTTTGAAAAGTCATGCTGTTGCTGGCAGCGGACCTGCGTTTTTCTTGCCATAGGGTTCGTGCAGTGCTTGGGGATGGCTCTCCCAAGGAATCCTCCAGTTGGGGCCTTCTGGTGCCTGTTGGGATGTCTCTGTGCTCTGAGAGCCCTCACCTCTGCTTTGGCTAGGGCTCCTGTTTGGGAGGGGGAACTGAACTGTCCACCCTTCCCTCTTCCCTGCTTCCCCATATCCTGTCTTCCCTGCCAACTCTTCCAAAAGAGACTGCAAATAACTGATGTTGCTGTTTTGCCCTCGTGAAAGCTGGTTTTGATTCCAACTTCTCTAGGGAAAAAAAATTCTAAAGTATAGGAATATTTTGGTAAGAAGGATATAATCATTTAATTTTTCTCCATCAGGGGATACAAAGCTGATGGACAGTATGTGCAGGAGGAATAACTGCTCAGTGCTTGCCCCATCACTGCTTCAGTGCTGTCATGGATGGAAAACTGCCACCCAACTGCTCCCAAATGCTTGTCAAAGGCTTCCTTTTGAAAACTGCTCTGGCCAATGCAAAGCTGATTAAGTGGTAGGATCACAGCGTGTCTGTGCATTTTCTGTGTCAACACCCTGGCCTCTTGGCAGCCCCTTCGAGGTTCCTTCTGGTGATTTCTGACACGAAGGCTCACTAGCGCCCACACGAACAAACGCAGCCTCAGATCTGAGCCGGCGGCCCCAAGTCCTGCCGGGCATCGTTTATAACCAGGGCTCTGCTTGCGCCCTGCGAGGCGAGCGTCAGCGAGGGCTCGTGTACTGCGTGGAAGGTAGGTGGTCCTCCCCTTCCCCCGGCATCATCACCTCCCTCTCCTTCCTCAGCGGATGGAGGTCACAGACCGTGGGTCTGACCATGAGGCGATTAGGCAGGCAAAGGGAATGTTCTTGCCTGTGCCTAGCAGAGATGAGAACACTTTTCTGGGTCTTGCTGGTGAAAAGGGAAAGGGATGGCCAGTGTAGACGCCCACCAGGCTGTAGACGGGGTGGCAGAAATTAGGAGTTTTGGAGGCTGCAAAATGTAAGTCTTCTTGTGGGCGAGTGGGTTTTATTTGGCTTTACGCCCATCTGGGATCTAAGAAATTTTGTGTGCCTCTTAGTTTATTTTGCAGGGATAAGTAACCTGATTACTCTGCCACCACACATGCACCTCATGATGGATCTTTCTTCTCTCTGCCTCTGCATTTTTTCATCAGGATGGGTGGAGGCAGAGATAAGAACTAATAAATCAGTATTGTAAAAGTAACTCAGACCCATAAGTTGTTGCCAGGAACGCAGGCGAGTCACTACCTCTGTCTGAATCGTCACGTTTTACTGTGAGAGTGCAACTCTGGGGGAACTGAGAGCTCCCAGAGGACTGTGTGTCACAGTCAGCCCAGAGAATTCGTTTTGAAATAATAAATTTTGCCATGGGATTAATGAGGGAACCTCTCCACCTGGAGAGAGGATCATCAAGTCTGAGCCTGAAACTGAGAAATCCGTATAGATGAGACTTCTATTCTGTTTTCCACTTGAAGTGCCAGATAAAGATATTTTCTGCTGTGTTTGCAGTTGTACTTGGAAGCATAGAATCCTCTCCTAAAATTCACTGTGTATCAGTAAGGACTAAAATATCTTACTAGAGAAGAAAAAGAAAAAAAAAATAGCTCTCAAAACAGCGCTATTCTGTAGGTTGTGCTAATTATTGCTTTCTAGTGCGTGATTGTGATTTTTGGCACGCAGTGTCACATACCCAATTCCCAAAATAAAGTGTTACATGATACCTAAGAGCTCCTATGCAGCTTTAAAAAGGGATTTGTCCGCTAAGTGGATATCTCTTCTGGTGAAGTCAAATGATGGATGCAGAAGGAATGGTTTAAGAAAAGGGAACTGTAGTCAGCAAATAATCAGTCTCTTGAAATAAGGGCAAGGGAAAAGGAAAACCTTCCATCAGTCCTGTGTTTGTAAAAGTTGTCAGAAATCCTGCTTTGATTGTAAAGGATTTACAGCTATATGTTTGAATAGCTAAAACATCTGTTCGGCAATATTGTGAAATCCTGAACTCTTGATAAAGGGGACTGCTAAGTGATTGGTTCCTAGAGACTTTACAGGCAGCAAGGGCTGTAAACAGTGGTCACCGCTCGCCTTTCCTGGGCTCGGCCAGAGGATAACTTATAGCACAGCCAGCACTTAACGCACGAGTGTGGCATTTTCCCCTGAGAGCAAGAAGGCAAGAGAGCAGGAAGTGCCTCGGAAATGGTTCATGACAGAAACCTGAGGTTGTAAATAAAGGAGAGAAGGGAGAGAGCTCGTGAATGCAGTTTGTGAAGAGTTGAAATACTGATACCACAGCAGCGAGGGGAAAGCAGGCTTCTCCGAGGGAGCACATCCTCACCCATGGCCATGGACGGAGAGACGGCCCCGGATCCCAAGAGAAGAGCCAGCAGCGGCGTGCGGATCGCCCTCGGCGTGCTCGCGAGCGGCACTGTTGTGCTTGGCACGGTGCTCTTCTTGGGTAAGTGAGGAGGTCCGGGCGACGTGAGCGCACATCTAGCGGCTCCGCTTTGCTGCGGAGCTTGTGCTGCATGACTTATCTCTGCATCTTTCGGTGAAAACCTCCTCTTCCTTTTTTTTTTTCCCTGTTTTACTATTACCCTGGGGTAGAAATGTGCAAGTAGAGAGATTTCTTATGAGAATGTTATTGCTACGATGTGAGCTCATGCAACTATGAATGATGAGTTTAAATTTGTGCATTCGCTTGAATGTGTCCTAGCTAGAATCGGGTTCTTTCATGGGATGGGAAGATTGCGTGCATCAATAATGCTGATTAACTTGCAGATTGTGACCTATGTGGAGCAATATTCTTCATTTCCTGAAAATCAGTCTATAGTGCATACATTTTATGGAATCTTTTGGGTTATCCTTCATTTGGTTTTCATTAGGGTTTGCCTAAAATTCCTGTAGAAGGCTTCGATAGTGCCTATGCTTGCACATTTTTTAGCTGCTTCTGTTTTTCTAGGGTGAATTGCAAAGTCGTCTTTGCAAATATCGTAAAAAGTGTATCCGGGATGAAATTAAACCGTTTTGATCAGATTTATTAGCTGTGACAGGACAAAATGGAGAAGGAAATAGTTTTTCCTCTTCAGGGTTCAGAATCATTTGTAGATTGACTTTTTTGGAGTATCACATGGAATTACCTCTAAAATGATGTGGATTAGTATATCTATCTTCAGAAAACTCCAGCTAATGAACTGAAAGCGGTGCTCTGCGAACGCTTGCAGAGACACATCCTCTTGTGGAATACTGCAGCCCAGCTTCTAATTTCTGTTGGTCGATGCCAGTTTCTGTGAATTTGAGGTAGAGCCTGCAAGTATGTCGTGTGCTTCCCTCAGGTCTTCTGTGATCTTTTTGGAAAGGTATGGTTGTTTAAAGTCACAACAAAGAAAACCTTCATAGGTTTTTCTATAGAATACTTAAAGCAACAGCCCCCCCTTTTAGCACTTTTCTATTCTAAAGCAAATTCTACAAACATTTCCACACAAATAACTTGTGTTATGTGAGAAATGGCTTTATGAATGTGAGCAGAATTGGATTCTCATCTTGGGAGAGCAAACTATTGATTCTACTTTTTTTATAAGTGTTTTTAACACAAAAAGAATTCAGCATTACCATACATTAATTGAGAGCTTATTTTTTTAGCACTAGTTTGTGTATTATTGTTTTTAGAAAACCAAACAAAATTACCACCATAGCTTGTCAGGGATGAGTCCTTTATCCATAGATCAGATACAAGAAATCAAGCAAATATATTGATTCTTATAGATAATCTTGTAAGTTTACTCAGGCCCATTCTGTACGCAGGGATTCAGTGTAAATTTTCCATTGGCATAACTGCAAAGAAAATAAAAATGCTGGCCTCAGGTCAACCAAAATGCTTTTAGAATTTTTTTGGAATTCGTCAGAGATTTTCAACTGAAAGAATAAAGGAAAAAATAATTTTGTCAATGAAATGTTCTAGTGTTTCTTTTTCAGTGTTTTTACACTGTATTTTATGTGCAAGTTTACTTGAATTTACTGCTTTACTAGTTTTGTAAAACCTTAGACAGTGAAAGTTTTTAATTTTGGTCTTTCTTCACTTTTTATTTAATCTACCAAATTTTATTTCTGATAAATAACAATTACTCTTATTTATTTATTTATTTATTTTCTGAGAAGTTAAACCACAGGCTTATCCTCTACTCTGATTCTGCAGCTCTACGGAGAGCCTGGAAGAACCATGTGTTTCTGCATAGTGTTGCTCGTGGCAGCGGTGTCCAAGCACAGGTTCTTGGGCACTGTTCTGTAGCTTCCCAGATGCCTGTAGAGCCTCTGTGCACAGAGGCCAGTGCTTCGCTAAGTCTTTTCCTATTAAGCCTGAGTTTCCTGAACAAGATCAGGATGGAACGAGAAGCCCCATCCGGGTACCATCCATGCTGATTTCTAATGGGGGAGGCAGTGGGAGCAGCCTGCCTTGAGGCAGCTGAAGGCCCCTCCTGGCTCGCACAGAGCAGCTATGGGCACCCCTGGGTCCGCACAAGAGCATGGCCTTCTGTGGAGCCTGTCATCCCTGGAGACACGGGGGCTCCAGAGAGAGGGGCATAAGTGGGTGTCCTGGCTATGGTCTTCCCGGACGGGTGCAGGACCAGGAGCCCGTCTGCTCTGGGCGTCCCTAGGTGGTGTGGAGAGCTCAGGACTCGCTTGTGAAGAAGATCCATGGAAAAAGTGGTGATGGGTGGCCAGGCACGAGCTCCTGACTTGCTGTGGGGACAGGGCCAGAGCCGAAGGAAACAGCTCACTGCCTGGCCCCTTTCAGGCAAAATGTGAGGCAACTTTAGAGCGTGTTCCGTGGCCTCTCTTCCTGCCCTTGTAGGCCTCTGGACTCCTCAAATTATAGGAATGTCCATATTACGTGTGTCTGCAGATTTCTATGCGTTTTCCCCTTTCAGATTTTGTTGTTGTTGTTTTTGACTTTATCCATGTTCATTTGCCTACGCATCTGGCAATAAGCTTACGGGGCAGATGCCGAGAAACTGGGACGCTGAGTCCTAGAGCCACTGCTGTAGGTAATGACCTAATGATGAATCTCGGTAGCGAAAGAAGGTGAGAGAACAAAACCAGGCCAAAAAAAGAAAAGGACCAAAAGTAGGTTTTTAATTAAAAGTGAAGTATTTTTGTCAAATATGATTGTCTTTTTAATTGGCTCCTAATGAGAAAATCTAAATACAACAAAGCATTTGAGTTGCCATTATCTTTAATTTTCAAGTATCAAAACTGGGAGGACCATTTAGATTGCCTTTTATTTTCTTTTCCTTCTGTGATTCTTTTATGTTTCCCATCATTTTTCAACGAGTACAGTAGAATTAAATAGTATCTGGCATTTTCTCTTCATTTTGTTTATTTTTTCTTAAGAAAAAAACTTTCTTGCCCAATATCCGGGCAAGTTTTAAAAGGCTAGCTTAAAGAAGGGCAAAGGTGAGCCTCTCTGAAGAAGTACAGCACTTGGAAACATGTGAAATAATAATGGATAATATTCTTGTTATTTAATTACTTTTTTTTTCCAGGGTTGTATGGAAAAAATGAAAAAGCTTTATGTTCAATTCTAGCATTAGCAAGAATCGTAAGATTTCCCCATGTTGAAATACATACTTACCATTGAATATATTCTGTCTCTCTTGACCAATATAAAACTCCAGAAGAAAATTACTTTATAAAAACCAGCACTGTTAGAGTTATCATACCTTGAAATATTCTGCTGGTGTGCTTTTTATTTACTTTTTCCCCCACCATAATCTGACTTAATGTAACAGAAATAGCAAAGCTTTTCCTTATGTGTGTGCGCATCTACCTCTTGGGACTCTTTCCCATCCTCATCCCAAGCATCAATTAGCTGCATATTTGCTTCCTGAGAGCAGCATCTGAAATTAGCAATTCCTATGCTTAAGTTTCAGTGGCAGCTGTAATACATATTTTTAAAAGACAAGCAAAGTCAACTGAGAATTTCATAGTTCATGTCAGCAAGGTTTTTGGAAGCAATTGAAATTGTGAGAGCTGGCTCCCAAAGGTCCTCTAAAGCACACTGTGGTTTATAAACCACAGCTATTACGGTGTCTGTAGCTATCGAGGTTATTTCTGACTGCAATAAGGGTATGTTGCAAGTGGCCTGTCAGTGCTGGGCTGTGTTTGTTGGGTCGGGCAAAGCATGTGCCATCCACTGCAGGGCAACACGACAACTACTGCATGCGAGTGGCTGTAAAAGCCCTGCAAAACGTACTGGGAAGCTGCACGTTAAATTGCCAGCTGTGAAAGTTGCCTCTCTGGAGGATGAAAATGTCAATGAATAACTGCTTATTTTTTGGTAGTGTGGCCTGTTCTTGAGTATGGTGCACAGTCCCTGCTCTTCTAGGCACTGTGCAAATGGGTAGTGAGGGATAGTCCTCGCTTCATCCTGCCTCCTAGCCAAGACAGAAGAAGCAGGGGAGGAAACACGGGAAATGATCTTCCAGGAGCTCATGGCTTGCTAGGAGCTGCAGTATTTACTTAGTGCACATTCCAACTTTTAAAAATAACTGTAGTTAGAGATGCACTAGGAGCAGATCTTGCACAGACATCTGAATGATCAAACACGCAATGTTTGCCTCGAACCAGGAACGCTCAGCTCATTGCAGATATCTCACTATGACTTTCCATTTTGCAGTTAGCCAAGGCCTTATAAAGTTTCATCAGAAGCCACAGTACTGTTTGACTTCAGAATGCATTGAAGCTGGTAAGCAGCATTTTTCTTCCTTCTGTTATATGGTAATCACAACCTGTTAATGAGATATTGATATCATTTTAATTGTCCCATCATTCCTTTAATCATAAGATTTGATTAAAACAAAGAATAACATTTTTTTTTGAATTCAGCTTCATGTTATGATGTGATTTAGCTCAATGCTATCTGAGTTAACTTGAAAAACTTCCTAAAAGTTAGAGGTTATTTTTGTTGTTTTCTTTTGTCTGTTCTGTTTTTTATAGAAGACCAAATGATGGTGACTCAACCCTAAGATGTATTTTGCTGTTCTCCTTTTAGTAGTCAGAAAAGTAGCAAGCCAGTAAATGGTTATACACAGAGATGCTTTAGGGATGGATCTTGCATAGACTTAAAAAGTCATAATGAGGTAGCTACAGTTTAAAATCTGGAATGACTTCCAGATTGTCAGTCTCTTTTCTCCACACATGTGGTAATCGTCATAGAGCTGGGACACCTGTTAGCACTAAACGTGTGCTACAGGGCCCAGGTAGGACCTGAAAGTGACACTTTGCACTGGTCAACTTTGCTACAAAGTTTTGCTCTCACAAAATCGATGAGATTTTTATCATTGAATTTAGTAAGAGCAAAGATCAAACGATAGTTATCACATCTGGAAATCTGACCTGAAATTTGAGCTGTTTTATTAGCTTAGTGCCACAAAGGTGGACCTTATGTGAACTTTTGAGAGTATTTATTTCCATTCTAAATCATATTAAACTAATTCTGTAAGGTGTCTGGCTTGTGTTTGAAATCCCCATGATATTTCATCATGACAGAACATATATTTAGATGTCTGGCTCCAGCAGTTCAAATTCTTGTAGTACTAGATTCCCTGGTTGTCTCTGTACAGCACTCAGAAAGCATGCATTGCACACACGTTCTGTATTTTTTGTCTCTCATATGGACACTGTTAGATATTAGAGAAGTTGCTGCTTTTTGAAAACAGCAGAGGCTTGGACTGGACACATCAGTCCTAGAACAGCAAGGCTTAGTTTTCAAGTGAGGTCAATAACACATTTCAGAAACTGGCAAATGTTAATCCTTTCTTTCTGGACTGTTGCCTGACATAACTCTGTCTAATAAAAATGTTTCATAAAATTATTATTTTTTTCTAACAGCTGCTGCCATCTTAGGCAAAATAAATCAATCTGTAGATCCTTGCGAGAACTTTTATCGATTTGCATGTGATGGTTGGATATATAATCACCCTATCCCAGAAGACATGTCAAACTATGGCGTTTATCCTTGGCTGCGGCACAATGTGGACCTCAAACTAAAGGGTAAATATGTCATTTCTGAAAACATTAAGTTGGCTTTTGAATGCGGCTTGTTAACTGGATGTTTTGAAATAAATAAGAACTCCATGCTCCTTCCCGGGTACTGTGCAATAGCCAGCAGACCAACGTATTGTCCTCTTTTAATGATATTTTTGGTGTCTTTTTTAGTGAAAATAACATTAAGAAAAAATGACTTATAAGAGAAACAGGAAGCAGGAACAAAAGGATACTTATGCCAGAGGAGAGGACTGCAGGATTTGAGGCATTTCCCCTCACAGTATGACAGCAGAGCAGAGCACAAGACCACAACATGCACATTTAGAGCTGGGGCAGACATTAAGCAAACATTAGTCTAGGAGAGCACTCCTTCTGCCAGTGGCCAATAGCAGGGAAAGAATGTAATAAAGCAAAAACAGAGTGATATTTTTCAGCATCCTTAGCTAGTTTTGGGGCAGTAGGCAATTTGCAGGCTTCCGGAGATGGAGCTTTTTTGGGTACTCTGTTTTCTTCAAGTTGCTTTGCCAGGTGGCAAATAAGATGTCTAGGTGTGTGGTTGCCACTGGAGCACCTGAACTATCATCAGTGAAATGGAAGTCTGGAAGTCTGCTGAGGGATGTGTCTGAAGTTAAAAATAGCCTGAGGTGGAAACGTGTAGGAAGGGAGGTATTTTAATCTGTGTGAGCTGACTTTGTGCCGTACTCTGCAGTAAAGCCGCCTCAGCAGGAAGTTCCCAGACCAACTGGGGAAAAAAAGGGTGATGATTATTGCTGGGTAGGAAAAACACACCAGGTTTTTATGATTGCCACTAAAACCATGAGTCATGCAGAAGAAGGGAGACGTGCAAGATTTAATATTGTCCTTGATGTGCCTGAGCATCGTACACCTTAACCATGTTGTTGATATATTAGCTGACATTTGTAGCAGCCTTCTTGCGCTCGCTACAGAACAGAGATCAGTCTTTGGATGTTGTGTGAGATCAGTCATTGGATGTTGTGTTTAAAGTGATCTATTGCATTTATTATTCTATTTTGTGTATATGCATGTGTGTGTGTATGTATCAAAGCCCTCTCTACTCGCTTTCTTCAGCCATATCACATTCAGTCTTCACATCATTAAGTAAGCCTTTAAAAGCTGCCTTCAGTTTTGGAGTGTGAGTTTGGAAATTTCCGTATAGGATGCAGCCTAATGAGCACTGTTTTAAGTCTGCTGAAGATGTCACAACCGCAGGAAAAATTACAGCCAGCGCCTGTTTTAAGTTATACGTTTGCATTGTAACTGTTCTGCTGCCAAAATAAGAATGTGCTAGATAACTGCACGTTCCCTCTGAACCAGAGCAACATATAAGCCAGATCTAATTGAATGGAGAATAGCAAGCTGTGACTCTCATCCTGAATTTCCTCTTTTTGCAAAGATTAATCAAGGGCATCATGCTAAACCACATTTTTTTTTTATGATTTTCCTGCTGCAGTCTCCTTAGAAGTTGCTAATTGTTAGCTAGGAAAATGCAGCACAAAGAAAGAAGCATCTGAGTAAGAAGTAGTTGCTTAATGGCAACTCTGTATCAAAAAAAGAGTGCAATGAAGACACTGGTAATTACTTTATAAGGAGGTCTGAAGTGCTTCTTAGCAATGTACAGGGACGAGAATGTGGAATGGGGGTTGGAGATGATTGAGTATAACATTTGTCACCTTCTCCTTAACTTTTTATTTAATAAACACTCCAAACTGTAAGTGGATATATTGCAGTGCAAGTGGCTGAAATAACGAGGCGTAACTTCAACCTCTATGCATGTTTGTAATTGAACTAGATTTGCTTTACTGAGTGAGTATGGCACTCCCAGTTATTCGCTTTGCCATCAAAAGTTTTAGCAAGATGAAGAACTTTTGCATAGAGGGGCATATATGGCAGACCAGACTTTGGAAGCCCATTTAATCTCTTTTCTAAAGAGCTCTTAGTGGAACTTTCCCAGTTTGACACTGAGTAGATTAAAAAATTCCCATTTTTAAAGAGCTGCTTAATATGCAAGTTCTACATTCTGAAATATTTATCATATTAAAGAAAAGTATTACTCTTAGAGTGATAACATAGCTTGGCCAGAAAGCCACATTTTTCATATTTGATATTCTTTGATGGTGTGATATAGATGGAAGTACTTACTCAGGCAATATATTAAGAAAATAATGTTACTTAAAATAAATTATTTGAACATCTAATCTCTTTTCTGGTCCCTGAATGTTCCTGAGTCTTAAGTAGAAAGGGAACTTGGGTATTTTGTAAGTTCTGTACATAGCCTTGGTTACACTAGGACATCTTCAGTCTTCTGTATAATTTATTTTGTGTTCAGAGGCAACCACATGGAGGAATATCTTCCTGGTGTTAGTAGGATGCCAGAGGAAGAATGAGTTCTGGCTAACCAAAAAGTAGTATGTGCAGCGGCAAAGTGTACCAAAAACCTTCACTAACTATTGCTGTGTTTGAGAGTGAAGCTTTTTTTTATTTATTTTTTTTTTCGAGGATGCAGACACAGAGGAGCCCAGGATTTGCTGTAAGCTGCAGGAGAGGGAAGAGTGCTTTCCCTGTCTGTTAAGACTTTTCTTGATTTAACTGGGAATTGCAAAGAGGAGTAGACACTAGATCAATGAGAAATAGTGGAGAGTCAGTCATCAGGCAGTAGGTTTTGATTGACTGAAGAAAGAGGACAAGAAAGGTGTATTTCAGGGTTCTTCTAGATTTACAAAGCGTAGTGTGGCAAACAAAATCCTATTTTTGTATAAGAATTTGGGTTTATAATGGATAGGAATATAAAATACTTCTTATACTCCTGTGGCTTTCGCTGGCTGCCTTAGGAAGGACTCAAACTAAAATTATATCATCATTTTCCTTTCAATTTCTTTCCCATCCTTTGTCTAAGGGTCACTTGGATTTCTTTTTTTACCCTCAGAGCAAACCAAAAACTCCATGTGAATTTCACTTTGATGACCTGACTACACAAAGTGGTCATTCCAGTGAAACTTTAGCAGTAAAAGCATTTCACACCTTATGGGAGAACGTACAGGAGAAAGCTTCAGACAGCCAAAGCACACAGAGAAGATCAAAGACGAGTTAAAAGCAGAGACTTGTGCTTTTGGTTGTGACTCAGATTCGTTGAATCATAGAATCACAGAATCATTCTGTTTAGCAAAGACCTTCAAGATCATTGAGTCCAACTGTAAACCCATCACCACCCTGTCTGCTAAACCATGTCCCTAAGTGCCTCATCTACACATTTCTTGAACACTGACAGGGTTGGGGACTCCAGCACTTCCCTGGGCAGCCTGTTCCAATGCTTGACTACTCTTTCCGTGTAAAAATTTTCCTAATAACTAACCGGAACCTCCCCTGACACAACTTGAGGTCATTTCCTCTTGTTCCTTCAGTTGACTGAGAGCCAATAACTTAAAAATTTAGATTAAAATTTATTGGTTCCTAATATAACTGTATTGGTGAGAATGAAGGTAGTTTCCCCAGTTAATCATTTGTGGCTGAACTAAATTGTCCCTAACTTGAAGTAAGACTTTCTATTGCAGATGCACTGCAGGCACATTGAAAGGTAGCATAGTTCGTTAAGGACGGCCAATTTTAGCACTGCTGGGACTATGAAGTAGTCCATGGAGCCTTTCAAAATGGAAGAAATGGTTCAAATTTGGCCTCTGTGATGTGAAAAAGAGCTACTTCAAACTGCAACCATTTCACCTTTACATTGCAGCAAGGTTGCAGTGTCTCTGCAAGTAAATGCACGTTTCACTTGCTACAAAATTTCCTGCAGCTATTTTAAATTTTCTGTTTTGTTTGGTGACCTTAATTAAGAGTTTAGGAACACTATCCTCTTGCCATTGACATGCAGATGGCTTTTTGTGAATAACTCAAAACTGGAAGCCTGAGGCAATTGTGAGAGTACCTATTATCTGTGGTGATGGTTCATCATAAGCCACTTTCTTTTATTTTCTCTAAAGTCTGTAGAACTTTTTCTTTTTCTCCCCTCCAAGTGACCCTACAGGAATCAGTAACAAAAGAAGCCCCTCCATATATTACTAAACCTCAGCATCACAAAGGAAGTGTTTTCAATTATATGAATACTTTGTGAACATGTATTTCTTTTTTTTTTTTAATTTATTTTTTGTCCGTGGAAACCAGTTTACGGATCATATTCCCACACTGGTACTGCTCCAATAAGGCACCTAGTTTGGACTAATTTGCTGCGCTAATTTTTCTTCCTCAAAATCTTAATATTGAAATTTATATTATTTTGACCATAAGTTCGTCTTTTCAGACAAATCCTATAAGACAGGGTTGGCTGGTTGCTGCACTACTCAGAGAACTGGGTGCTACTGGGCTTTGATTGGCTTCTGTTCCTCCACTCTTTGGCAGATACACGGTTGGGACCACCGCGATGGCACAGATATGGCCTATAGTATCTGTAATGTAACACTGAAAATGGCACATTTGCCTAAAAGTAAGAGAAAACAGACACAGCACAAGCTAGGCAAATCTCTCTCGCAACAAGTTAATGTTCTGATTTTTGATAAAGTACCTGAATCAAAGATGGAGAAGCCAAGACTTCTTATGAGCTTTTGTGGCTGAATGAAATTTGCAGTGGGTGCTTTGAGGAAACCATGAGTACAGAAAAGAGATCATTTTGGTTCCTGAATGAGGTCTAAGGCAGCACAGTTACTGAGCCACAGGATTCCCACGGTGTCTGTCTGGTCAGTTGGCCAGAACACCATCTTGCTATGAGTCTTGCATTAGAACAAGTTGAGTTTAGGCTTATATCACTCTCTCATTCTATACATGACAAAATCTTCAAACTAGACTTATAGTGAGTCTCTATTTCAGCTGTTAGCTGCATCAGAAAGACGTATTTATGTCTTTGGATACTTAAGTCTAAAGTAACTACATTTTGTACTGGTAATTCTTTAGAAAGAGGGATTTATTCCTTAATAAACAGCAGTATGTGATATTTGATTTTTCACATTCATTAACTGAAATAAAAAAATAATAACACAAGTATATGTTGAAAATATTAATAAAATCAAGTAAAACTTAATGCTGGCATTTCACATAGAGCTCCATTTGTATGGTAACATACTAGGATCCTATAACTTTTTGGCTTAAATGCACTATAAACTAATGTGCTTAATCTAGTCAGCATATGTCAATATTATTCTATATAGCATGATGCTGAGGGAATAGGGAATATTGCTCAAAAGATTGTGTAAATTAAGTATTACTGAAATTAGATTTATGAATAACAGCTCTCACATCCACATAAGATGATTTGCCTTTTCTATTATAGTTTACAAACAATTGCATTAGTTGCTTTTTGTGAGAAACTCACATGATGTACTTATCTTTTCATACACAAACTCAGAGAATTTACAAAACACTAAAATTACAGCCACAAACAACATCACCATTTAGGAAATCTGCTGTATATTTTGCCATTGAGCAGCATTAGAAAGAGTTTATGTAAGCACAGCTGTCCAATTGCCATTTCCATGAAAACGTTCATATTGTTGAAACTGATATTCCAGAAAAGATAGAGAAATTTCTTCTTTAGGTGCAGGAGGCACCTAAATGCTCGTATATTAATCTAGTTTATTTCTATAAATGCAGTGTTTCATGAAGTTGGCATTTGGAAACACTTATTTGATTCACTTGGTTTGTGTTTCTTGGGAATTGGAAACTATCTGAATTGATTCATTACTAAATCTTCATTAATTCCTATAGACATGCATATTAATTACATCCTCATTAATGCAGAATTAATTCATAATGATTAAGCATTCTATCAGAATGTCAGAGGAATTGATAGTGATGGACTGGTTATTTTCAAGTGTCACTAAACTATCCTTGGTGAGATGGAGAATGTCATCAAAAAATAGGCTGATGGACGTTAATTGTATCAAATATGAAACATGTTTGCCAGGATTGATTAATAGTGTGTTGATTATCATTAAATGCCTTTTCAAGGGAGAAAAAAAAAAGGTGGTGCGAATACAATTTCTTAAAACAAGGCAGACCTATATTAAAGTGTCAGCTCTATAAACATTGTTGTGAAGAAGAAACTCCTGCTACTGAAGAGTAAGTAGGTTTACCGTTTTTATTGAAAAAAGCAAATAATAGATGCAAATAACATGTTTTAAAATATGGAAACTATTTTGCTTAAGGAATATCTGACTCTGTTCAAGCCAAATACAGCCCTACCAAAGATGATCAAGCAGAGTCCAGTTCGTTAGCACCCTACATGCCTTCTGCCCACAAAAGACATGGGTATATGCACCATGGCAGATGTTAGGACAAGGTGGGTTGTATCTAGTGCTCTGAAGGTAGTGGAAGGCTGATTACAGAGCGAATGCAAAATATGAAAGCAGAAATAGTACATGCTTTGGTGAAGTTTGCTTCATTATGATCATAAGGAAAGGTAAAAGCATATTTGCTGTTTAATTTACATCACTTCAGATTGTGGTTTGATGATATAAGATGATCCGAGACTATTTGCAAATTCAATTTTAATTTGCTAAATAAATCTTTTTTTTTTTTTTTTTTTTTTTTTTTTTTTTGCTGAGGAGCATAATAGAAGTTGTGGCAGGGGTTAATTTTGATGATTATATCATTGTCAAAAAGCAGGAATGTGGATCTTTCACTTCTCAGGATATCACCTCAGTTGTGAAACAATAATCTGAGTGGTTGCTTTTTCTTGTTTTCTCCAATTCAAATTGCTTTACTTGGCCGAAAAAATTCTAATTACTGAGTCAAAGGCAATAAAGGTTCTTCTAAGTGTTTTTATTAGCCAGGTACTTCAAGTACTTCATGTTTTTTGTGTGATATAAGGCTGCAGTTCCTCCCATAACAAATATGTAATTTCATATGAAGTAAAATAATTGTGATGGTAGAGATGAAAGAAAAGATAACCCAGAAGTTTCTACATCTCAATCATTAGAAAATCTCAAGATACGTGAGACATTGAAAATGAGCAAATAGGCTTCAACTTGGATCTTTGTTTGATTCAGGTTGAAGAATGGGTTTTAATTATCCTAAAATTAATATTTGGTTTGTTTGTTTGTTTCTCTTTTGACAAAGCGAATGCTCTCCAGGTTGGATTGATGGTGCATATGTGTTTTTCCAAGTAAAAAGTGATTATTTTCCTGTACCTATTTTAAATATATGTGAGAATTAGCTCCTTGGTTTATGAAGTTAGCTCTTTGATCACTTTCTTTCAAAAACAAAGATTTTTTTAGGGCTATATATATACACATTGTCAAGGCAAACATTTAAAATGAGAAATTTTTATGGAGGGGAGGCTTTTGGGTGTCTATGATATTAACTGTTTTGATTTTTTTCTTTCTCCTAGCAGCTTCTCTTCCCTCCCTCCCTTTACTTTCTTGTAGACTCAGATGCAAAGCTTTATTTGGGCAAGTATAGATTTAAGCATACAGAGATCAATTTTTCCATGTCTTTGGAACTAATTTGTTTTTTTCCATATATATTGAGCAAGCAGTAGAGGAATCTGGGACATAATGCAATAGAAATTGAAAATACACTTTTGTAAAGTGCGTTTAAGTAATTTTTATAGTGCATGCTTCCCTTCTAGATCTTCCAAAGTGAACAATATTACAACTATCAACTAAAAAGAAAGAAAAAAAAGAACCTTAATGTCAGTAGAATGCTATTTTTTTAAAGAATTTAACTACACTAGTGAGAGTACCAATACCAACTAGGTGAGTGGTTTTAGTAGTGAAGGAGTGCAAATTAAGTACTCAAGCAGTGTATTTTTATTTTGAAATCCTGGATACAAACTTATTTGAAAACAACACCCACTTGCAGCAGACTCTATAATAAGAGTTTGGGAATGTGGGCTCCAGCTGTTTGTGCCAGGCGTGTCTGTGTCTACACCTGAACTAGTGACAAGCGCTGGAGAGCAAACAGCAAAAGCGTAATTTGAAGTTTTAAAAAAGGTCCATATTACAAGGAAGCTCCAAAAAAACAAATATTGCTGCCTCCTGGTTGTAAACAAAGATGGGTTGTACTATACACTGAAGCTGTGTAATAGAAGAAATTCTTAAAAGGAAATCTGTTTTAAGAGATAAAATAATTTAATTTATTAATCAAGTCCTGAAACTACATACATGAAAGCCAATTTTGGTTCCACTGCTGTCAGAAGAGAGCTATGAATAGTCTTTGTTTTATTCCTCCCCACTGATGTTTGCCTTCATGGTGTTTTGCAGACGGGCAAGAGCTAGCTCCTCTGCAAGGTTTTTGCACACAAAGCAGCTCTGAAATGAAAGCAAGTGTAGCTGCATCAGCACAAAAATCTGACTGGAGCTAATAAAGCTTCTAGGAGGGATAAAATTCTGTCAAAGCACTAAAGAGAAGTGCTTGCCTTCTGAAGCAGAGGGTGACTATGCATTTGCAGGACTGTGCTCTGAGAGAAGAGATTTAATTCTAAGAATAATTCAATCTTGGCTTGACCATATTTGTCTTGTTCCTCAAAATACATATAGCATTGAAATATGTCAGTTAAGTCTATTATTCCTTCTTAGAACCTATATAAAAGGTATCCTTTTTTCTTAGCTTGTTATCTGGGTTGTCTGTATTATAGTCCATCAGACTCATACTATCATGTAGCAAGTTGGCAAAGTTACCATCGGTCAAGTGATCATAGCAGGGATATGCATAATTTTAGATGCTGTGGCTAGTGTTTTTATTTTAAGGTAGAACATTACACTCCTCATAGGCCTTGGTCCATAAAACTCACCACTGCCAGCCCTCCTCTTAACCCCAGACTTTGAGGAAAAAAAGGAAGTGGAAACTAGATACGCTAAATGGACCTCAGCTGATTCCAAACCATTCTGAAATAATCCCTCTTGGAACATGCCTGTTTGCATGGCTATAATTAAGAATGTGCATTGGGCTATCTGTGACTTCCGCAGCAACAGCATGGTTCTAAGCTCTTTTTTTGTGCCTTTTGCGTCTTGGCCAAGTCAGTGCTGTGCAGGAAGACTCCCTGAGTCCTAATAAACTTGATTTTAAATCCAGTGCACGGGGAGTTTGAAGAAACTGCAGCATCTTGATACAGATATTTGGCTTCTGTCAATTACAGTTGTTTATCAGATGGTTCTTTTGACATAGGTCCTTGCAAAATAAACCTGTTGTTAAAGAGTTAGGTGCTCCTTATGAGGACTAGATGAATTATATCACAGCTCGGGGACTCAGTCAGTGGCACTGTGCACAGGTGCTGTGTGTTTTGCTTGTTCAGTCCTCTACAAACAAATGTTTGCCATATGTATCTCTATTCTGTGGTGCATGATGGTGCCCCCACTGATGCATAAAGTCTGCCTCTCTTTCCCTTCCCCGTGGAGAAGATATTGAGAGGAAGAGTCACTGTCAAAATATAACAGCAGTTAAGTACTATTTTCCTCTGCTTTCAAGCGGAAATTTCTCATAGGAGATCCTTAAAGCTTGCTGCTGCTGGCCTCAGAAGGTATCCTGCAGATTTCCAAAAGATAGCTTAGATTTTCCTTGCTCACAGAAGTATCACAGCACAATAACTTGGGAAGAACGCTAAGCTTGTGACTGATAGCTAGAGGTGGGTGAACGGCTCTGCTAATTCTTCTCATCAGACCCAAGGCCTGACCTCTACAGCAAAAGGGGCCACAGAGGGGCGTGTGAAGAGCAGAGGCTTTATCGCTTAAGCAGTGAAAGAGAAATCCACCCTGTCTGCCATCAGGTGATGGCCAAAAAACTGCTTTTCTGCAGACGGAGTTTCTGCTTATTCGTCTCGGAAACTAAAGGTCTCTGGACCTTGGGACGTGGTATACCTATAGACTTGGCAGTTTACTTGTGGCTGCTAGCTAAAGCTATGGGGCGTCTGCTGTTGCCTGGGGGCTGGTTGTGGGCAGGCATGAAGGGCGAGCGGGCTCTGCCTGTGGCCGGCGCGCAGCCGGGCACGAGTCTCTGAGCGGCCTTTGGGCGCCTGCATGGATCTGCCGCTCACTCCCTTTATGAGGGAAGGCAAAATGTGCAGGTGTCCGAGGCACACCGAGATCACTTGGGCAACGCTTAGCCACTGTCAGTGACCTTAGTGAGGGTGAAGGACATTCAGCAGCTCCAGAGGATGGGGCTGCTTGGACCAAGTTCATCAAGCTTTATGCTCAGCAAAGAGCACCACTGAAATCGATAGCACTCTGACTAGATAAGGAGGCATTAGCCCTCTGTGCCTCACTTTCTTTACCTGTAACGACAGAAAATGTTGTATCTGTTTTTTGCCCCGTGTCTAATAGTGTGTTCAGATCCTTATCATAAATGTATGGAGTGCAATGCCAAGAGCTCCTGTTAGATTACCTCCTGTGATCCAATGTGTATCACAAACGGTTACATTACCCCTGTATTCAGCTCAGTGACTTATGTTGAAGTAAAAGATGATTCACACAGGGCTAAGGTTTATCTTCCAAAAACGGCATCTAGTCTTGAGGAAGTTAAGGGGGAGAGAATCCAGCATCCATTGATTGCTTGGCTCCAGTGCTTCATCACTGTCACTGCTGTATTGGTCTTCCTCTTCTAACTGTAGGGTTGTTTTTTTTGAGTCTTTTTTTCAGAAGGCCAAAGTTCTCTTTGGCACCAGATATTTTGTAATGGTGAGGTACATATAATTTTAATTCCATTACCTTTGCACCATCCTATGTGCCACTAAACAACCCACACTTTTGAAATTGCTCACTACATGACTTTTGTTTTTTGCCAAAATCTCAAGCCACCGCACCCAAAGAAACACACAAACAATTGTGACATTTTTCTGTCCAGCTGTTCGGCACTGTTTTTGCAATGCGGACCCCAGGAGGTCATACAGTGCTCCAGCCCATCTCAACAGCCTGTGCGTGGTAGCAAGAGCAGCTCCCTGCTTTCAGACTCCTCTGGTTCTGCCATCCAAGACTGCTCTTTGCTCTAGCATTGCCCTGGGAATTCACAATGAATTGCTTGCCTGCTTCAAGCTTTTCACTCTTTCAGGGTTACAACTTTTCAGGAAATAGGGTGGATTTTCCTATAGCACTTCTTGTTTAAAGTCTGAATATATTCCCACTGGTATATTCCAACATGCAGTGCTTTCTTTTCAAAGTGCAAAATGTTATAAAATATTTGAAATCTTCATCAGATATCACTGTATAAATGTTTAGTTGGAAGCTTCCACATGTAACAAGTGTTTGTTGAAAGGATCAGGAGAAAACGAACGAAAACAAACAAACCAAAATGTTACTGTCTTCACTAGCAGAATATATTCTCCATGTTGGAAAGCTGGTAGAACCTTACCTCTCTAGAGCAATTAATAAGCTTAGCTAATCACATAGTTGAGTCGCATCCCTGAGAGAGGCTCTGCAGGTAGAAAACTAACTGATAGTACAGAGTATATGCAGTCTGCAGATCAGGACTCTAATTTACGTCTATATTTTCAATCTGAGTAAGCGGAATACATGTTGCTCCCTCCCACAAATTTGACCACTCAAATCCTTTTTCATGCATTCCAGCTGAGATGGGAAAAGTAAGAGAGCATTTCTCAGTACTGTAAATAAAATTAGGGGTTTGAAAACTAAAGTGGAACTGTGTAAGACAGTAGGCTGGAAAATCAACAAAGGCTAGAAATGGAAAGTAAGATTAAAGGTAGCATCTAGCCACAGGGTTATTCTTAGCAACTTTGGAATAGTCACATATATATATATGTTTATATATATACAGACACACACACATAAAGGCTACTTTGTAAAGTGAATTGCTCTCACTCTTTAGCAGTAGATGACTGCTATTTCCTCTAGTATAGTGAATCTCAGGAAGTTTGTCCTTTTTTTAGCCCTCCAGTCCTAGAAAAGCACTGTCTGAAGTCACTTAGTAAGAATCTTCCTTTTCATCCTTCTCTCAGTTCCCCCTTCTGGCATGGCGTTTTTCGTTGCCTGCCTGTGCACCTATAGTTGATATCACTGATCATCATTGCCCACTCTGGCCTTTTTCTTTTCTGTTAGTGATACTGTTAGTGATACTCTGTGCTCTGTACACCTTTAACCAGCTACTGCAAGCGGCAGTCACTTAATGAGGTGAAGTGTGTTATTTCACCACTGAGGAGCAGAATTACAGACAGGTTTTGACACTTGTCATAACTGTGTTCTGATGACAGATTTTGTGCCTGATCGTCCGGTCCCCACAGAAAGACCCCCTTGATCACTAAGAAGAGCAAAACTAGAGAATTAATTTGAAACACATCTCACAAAAGACATCATTGAAGATCAAGAGTTGCCTTCCAAAATTGTCTATTACATTTGACTAGAGACTAGTGATCAGATTCGTGAGCTACTGCAGTATAGCAAGTTGCTCCTGGCCATCTCAGAGGCACATTAACAGCTCATATACATGCTTTAAATTGTTGTGAATAAGAAAAAAGAAAGAAAACAACACATTAGCTTCACAGTGGTTTAATCTATAGTAATTCTCTTTGCATGTGCCGGTGGTTTTAAGCTACCATATTTTGCTTTGCATTTGCAACAGTCTACTGATGTAACACTGTACCAGCACTAAGCTGATAAATTGTGATTGCTGCTGATCACTCTTGATTATGCACAGTGATCATGATTTCAATAGTCATGGAAAGATCCTGTGTTTTCATAGTTAGCATTAACCTTTAACTGGGAGAATACACACAGTCTATTGCTTCTAATTCTCTTTTTTTTTGTATCCTGAAATTTCTGTATGTTTCACAGTCCAAAGCTTTTGTCCCTTAAAAATTGGCAGGCGCCATAAGTGTTGCCTTCAATCTCAGATAGAAAGAAAAAATAGCTGAAGTCATTGAAGTTGACAAGCTGGAAAGACATATCCCTCCCCCAGCTATTAAGAGTTGGATTTTATCGGAGGTGCTAGGAAGGTATTACCTCACTTTGCTAGTTTGAAGCTGGCTTTATTAGTCTACATTGGATACTATCACAGCAGTGATTTCCTTTCCATGGATACCCCAACCTGTAGATAGCGTTGTTGGTTATCCATATTCTTTATTAGTCTGCAGTGCTTCTTGCCTCTCCTTGTTCTTCTTTAAGAAGTCTTATACTCAAGGGCATATGAGATAAATATCTTTTGTGAGTTAAATTGGAGCATTTCTAAACCTTGTATTTGGATTTTAATTAGCTAATGCAGAAAGCAGATAGATCAGATCAGTGTTCCAGAGTTGAATTTCTAAAATTTTGTTGAGACTTGAGGCTAAGACGGAGGAACCTCCTTAGTCTGAGGAGTGTTCAAGGACCCCATCCCCCATTTCAGTGCCTGGATGGAGAATTCTGCCACCTTATTTTGTTTTTCAGGTATGGGCAGGGAGTTTTATATAGTCAGAATCAAGTATTTTCTTCATAAATTAATTATGAGAAAATTGGCAGTGTCTGCTGCCTGCATCACTCTCTGCAATAATGCTAAGAATGTTACAGCTTCATTCTGTAGCAGAACAGGGTGACTTGATGGGCAAATACCAGATCTTATTTTAATAGGATTTGATGCAGGTATGTTCCTAAAGTTGATTTTATTTTATTCAATTTCATCCATTGTATCTCTCTTGAGTTTCAGCAAGGCTGTAGCTATTGAATTTTATTAGCTTCAAATTTCATGGCTGTGCAACTCACTAGCAAGGAACAGAAATTATTGCAGTGGCTTTAACTGGAGTGTGTTTTTTCATCCTTGGTTTTATGTAGGGTTGATTTATGAACGCTTTTAAAATTCCATTCTTAAAACATGAACAGATCTGATTACTCTGTTCAGAACTGTGCAGGCTGGTGTCAGTGCTTAAGAAGCTGAGAAAAATTAAGAATTTGAGGATTCCCAACTAGAGTTGCAGTGAATCCTGTCCAGCACTAGAATCAGGGAAAATTTTATCCATAACATAAACAGGAGATCTCATTACATTTCTCAAAAATGCAAGCACATGTTTTTGAGGGAGAAAGAGAAGAGGAGGGAGAGGAGGGAGAAAAGGAAAGAGTGGCATTTGGTCATTCCCTCCCGCTAGGATATTATGTGACTAATAAACAGTTTGATGTCAGCAGTTTGGCTGAACGGACTGCACGGACTGGGTGCAGCTGCAGCATCTTGTTGCACAGCTCCTTACTGGACCCGGCAGTGGTTTGCTATGTTATTGTTTACTTCCCAAGTACTTTTGTGCTTTCTCCCTCCCTTGCCTGTAGGTGCTCAGGCGGGTATGGCAGAGGGATAACTGAAATCTGCTGTACAGCAAATTCTTTAATGCACTGGGAAATAAATGTCTTTAAATCTTACCCCTAGTGGCCTGCTTCTAATTTTAAGGGAAGTAGTGCAAACACAGACCATTTTCAGCTATAGCAGTCAGTGGCACCACTAAGCTTTACCTTCCCCTCCTTCGGGAGGTAATGCTGGAGAGAAAACTGGTGAGTTACTGGAAATGGCAGGGGCTAGAGAGCAAGCAGCTTCCCCTGGTGTGTAGGGAGTGCTGCTCTTGGATGCCAAATGCAGTCAGCCCCCAGACAAGATGTGCAAAGACAAATAACAGTCCCTTGCTTTTGCCATGCCAGGTGCTGTGAAGTCCCACTGAGGCCCTGCTGATTTTCGAAGGCCACCAGCACTCCAGCACTGCATTTCCTTGGACACGCTGCTTAACTCAGGCAGAGTGTAGCACGGTGCCAGTCTGTGCTGTGCATGGACTCATAAACCCGCTTGAAATCCTGGGAAGCATGATGAGGAGAAGGTGTTCTTGAAGTTTTCATGGCAATAAACTGTATCAGTCAAATGGCTTTAAAATATCCCTAAAAAACAACCACGCAAAACAGCATTCTTTGTGAGGGTGGAAGGAAGAAAGTGAAAATGCCTCCTATGCCTGTGTTACTGCTTAAAAAATACATGTGGTGCCTACCTCATCAAGATTAAAGCAAACACTGAGACAGGCAAACAGACCATATTTACATTTTTCCAAGGTATTAACAGAATGTCATTTCTTTTTATCAGCATTGCTTGAGAAACCTATCAGCAAAAGACGAGACAGTGAAGCTGTTCAGAAGGCCAAGACTCTTTATGCCTCCTGTATGAATGAGCGTAAGTGTCCTGCTTTTTAAGAGGGACAGCTGTGAGTGACCTATGCTGGCAAAGGCAGGTGCTTTTGCTCTCTGCTGAACTCAGGGAAGTGCCGTGCAGGTGCACAGGTTTTGCTTGTTGAGATTCAGCTGAATGCACAAGGTCCTGTCTCTGTTTTTGAAGTTGACTACCAAGACAGAGGTAAATTAAAGCAAAAGAAGTGAGTTTTACAGAGATGTCTGCATGTCAGGGAACTGTGCAAAAGAATAATAAACCCGTGTTTTGGGAGGTATTGCCTGGCAGGTTAGGGGAGACCATGGTTTTGGAGACTCTGACGGAAATTTCACCGTCACGGTGTGTCTGTGAATCTGGGGCTGTCAACACCTATCCCTGCGGAAATATTGTGAAAAAAAACGGAATTTAAAGAAAGTTGGGAGTGGGGAGGGTGAAAGGTTCTTGAATTTTAACTCTTTAGTTAGGTGAATGTCATGCCAGTTTGGACTGGAAACTCTATAGCCACATTTCTGCAGTACTCACAGATATTGCTGTAAGATATATTAGCTTAGATACAACACGATCTCAGCATAGCTGCGCAGCAGAAACCTGAGTGCCGGGGAGACAGTTTTGTCGTTCAGTGTCCATTGTCCTTCTGGATCTTTTTCTGAATTCCCCTGAAATGAAGCTTTTTCTTCCAGCATGGTCTGAAACTGGTGGTCAGCTCTCCTGACAACCTGCCCCACAGTCTTGGTGATGAGACGCTGACCCTTCTAGCTTCTCTTGCCCACAGAACCCCTTCTCAGAACCAGTTAGGTCTGTATACTGGCTCTGAAGCCAGGGATGCATTTTCATTCCTTCCATTCCTTTTTTTTTTTTTTTTTAAGACACCACTTTGCCCTGTATTCCTTGATCCAGATGATAAACTGTGACAGGGCCCTCCTGCCTCTCTGTTCCCAAGTAGACCAGAGGCGTTAGGTCTCAGCTGTTTTGCTCTTTCTTGCCTAGAAATCAATCGGTGCCAATAAATCATTGTGCCTCCTGTGGCTACTGTTGAATTTGAATTGTCGGGAAAGTAATTGTTGTCACTTGGACATTTCAGATAAAATTGAAAAAGCTGATGTGAAACCACTGTTAAGTATACTGAAGCATTCACCCTTCCGGTGGCCCGTGCTGGAATCAAACATTGGATCTGAAGGACTGTGGTCAGAAAGGAGGTTTAGCTTAGTCCAAACCCTGGCAACTCTCCGTGGCCAATACAGTAACTCTGTCTTCATCCGTCTATACGTGGCTGCTGATGACAAAATGTCCAATCAATATATACTCAAGGTAAAATAAAGTGTATCTGATAGGCTTCTGCTATTTTGTGATCTCATTTTTTTAAAAATGTGTTCAGGAATGTTTACATGTAACTTGTTGCTAATATCTACTGAATTACAGGTGTACTGTAGGTGCTGATTTAGGGGAATTGAGAAGAACTGGATACCAAAAGGTTTTGAAGATTGTGCACAGGGTATTTTCTCCTGAGAAATGGCCAAAAAAGTCAAATATCAAACAATGTCCATGGTCTATGTGTGTAAAACTAAGCAGTGGGCAGCCAGTACTGAGTGGATTCTGGATGTTGCTCATCTGTTTTATAAAGAATGTGTTTTGTCCATGAAGACACAGAATGGTATTTGAGTAGCAGATATTTTCAACCTCAGATATTTTTCCTGTGCTTATTTTGTGTTTCTCTTGCTAATAGCACTTTAAAACACCGAAGCGTCGAGACACAGCAAACCTTTGCCAAGTTTACTTACCTTTTTATTGAATGGTTACTGGATTTAAACTAAAACATTACCACTTGGTTAACAGTGTGTAGCATTAAATAATGAGATTAGTGAGAAAGATTAGTGAGAAAAACACAACAAAAATGTTGTCTAGCTGTAATCTCAAGAAAATCCAGAGAACTGTGATTATTACTCTTAGTTATTACTCTCATCATGGCAAGTCTGAGAGCCTGAGCCCAAATACATTTTTGTCGTTTAGGGTGAGCATCCAGAAGAGACCAGTATGCAACTACTGCAAGAAAATAGTGCATGAAGGCAAGAGAGAAGGGCCAAAATAGAAAGTTTTTTTTAAAATGCATTTATTATTATTATTATTACAAAAAAAAGTGATTTTACATTGCTACATCTTGGTTAGCTGTGGAAATATAGTCATATTTAGGAATCAAACCAGAGTTGAGTGGTGATACTGGAATAGGTGTTGATTTTGACTCAGTTCTTTAAAATGACGTTTGTCTGAGGTATATCTTGTATGATATACCTCAAGGGTAGCTTTCCTGAGTACTTAAGTCCATGCCGGATCAAATTTCATGTATTAAGGAAATTATTCTGTTGTTCAGATCTTGCCTGACTTGCTTTGGCTTCAAAGATATGAAAATGTTTGAGAAAGGAAATATTTAGGTCTCTCTTGGACCTTTTTGTCCAAGTCACTTTCCAATGGTGGGTTTGAATCCTTATTATTGGTTTATTGAAAATCAATTGTACCTGGTTGTATCTTTGCTAATCAATTGTACCTGGTTGTATCTTTGCTCAATATGCTTAGTAATACATAAGAATTAGGTATGTAAGTAACTAAATACACAGTTCAGTATGAAAACTGAATTCATACACAGTATGAATAACTGTATTCCTTAGGGTAATCTGTTGTTGTTGTTAATTTGATTAAGAACTTGATTTGCAGTAGGCATCTGCCAGCCGATATTCCATTTTGTCAACATAAAAAATTCTCCAGAGTGCAGATATACTGTAAAGGATTTCAGACTACTCGTGAGAATAGCTCTGTTACAAAATTCATATCTCCTTGTTCAGCATTTCCCAATTATGAGTGGATCAAGGGAAAAAATATAAGCTCCAAATAAACTTTGTTCTAAATTCAACATAATATCTTTTTCCTGAGAGCTGAAGAAGTTGGTTAACTTTTTTAGTTTAATTCTCATATATTTGCTTTCTTAGTTTCAGATGGTTGTCAAATCTGATTCTTAAGCCAGGAAAATGTGGGCAGGCAATTAAAGCAACAGTCATATAATTGGAATAGACCAAATTGCCTGAGGTTTGCTACTGCCAGGGCATAAATCTGCAAAACATAAGAGTACATTCTTTTCAACTTAACATGCTGAAAAAAGGTGCTATTGAATTGCTTTTTTTTTTCCTAAAGAACCAAAATTACACTGAGCATCACTTC
The DNA here is from genome assembly GCA_034781795.1 of Crypturellus tataupa. Classification (NCBI taxonomy): domain Eukaryota; kingdom Metazoa; phylum Chordata; class Aves; order Tinamiformes; family Tinamidae; genus Crypturellus; species Crypturellus tataupa. The sequence continues at coordinate 1,666,083 of JAWLRI010000912.1, read as the reverse complement.
TGCTCTGCTATTAATGAATGATTTATATTATTTTATTTGTAGTATATTTTAAAAGTTAAGAACCTCAGTCAAGAGGGAAAAGATGACATTTACTCATTCACTCATTTGATATTCTAGTTGCATTTATTCAGGTGAGTTTCTATAAATAAAGAAATATGAAATTGACTGTCGGCTTCAGATTGAGAAAATACTTATGAACTTAATTATTAAAGATTTTTTCCTTTTATTTTTTAACAGTTAGATCAAGCTAGTCTATCTCTTGCATCTCGAGAGGATTATCTAGAAAACACCACAGAAGCTAAATCTGTAAGTATTATTAACTTGAACTCTGTTTCAAGTTCAATCTTTTTTTGCTCTGTAGTGTGGGCTTTCTTCTCCTTCATTGTTGCTTTTGGTTTGTTGAGCTCTGTATTGAGATTGGGTTGTGGTTTGTTTATTTTTTTTTCAGTATATTTTCTTCTAGAAAACATCACCACCACAAATCCTCTTACAAAGTTTCTTGCACCAACTTTTTTGTGTTTGTTTCTGAAAGATTTGGCTTGGCTCGGTTAGACCATAAGTACAGACACATTTCAAGTACCATTGCAGGTTATTACCAACAAATTAACTTGAATTTACTTAATTAAGGAGACAAGAATTCTGTAACAGATTAAACACTCATTCCTTTTCTTCCCCTGCTTCCTTTATGATTCCTCAATGCTCTGCTTGTCTGTAATTTCCTTGCCACTTTTCTGTGGACAAGTCTTGAACTGATGATGTTTGTCAAAGGTTTTAGGGTATGTATCAATATTTAACAATGGCAATACCTTTTCGCCTGAACTTCCTTGGAATTGTGGGCAGTATCCAGAGCATGTAGCCCAAGACTCAGTGAAAATAACCACTCACATTTTCATGGGGGACTAACCATTGCTGTTAAGGTTTAACAGTTTATCTTTCCTGTTGTATTCTCTGAAAAGCTAGTGAGTTTTCTAGCTACATCCATGTGACTAGATGATGCTAGAATTCAAAGACTTGTATCCTCTAAGAGATAAAAACTGGTAATATATTAGAATATGAGCCAGTAGCTTTCAATGAAAAGCATTCTGAAACCTCTGAAAGGTAATGTCAAGGTAAAGGTGCCAATACATACAATATATTTTGCTTACACTTGTGTAAACACAGACTAAAAGTATATTTTTTGGGAACATCCAGGCAAAACTAGTGCACTGTAATAGGCTTGTCTGTAGTGCTGTGGCAGGGATCCTGGAGAGAGAGGAAGTTCAGAGGAGTACCACATTATTTGCCTATCCTTTCAACTAGCAAACTTAAGGCTGTATAAGTACTTCTTCAGTCCTACACTGATCTCAGTATGAGTTTGCATAAAGTATTTGTGTCCACACACCCATGCTGTCTAATGGTATCGTGAGAGCTGTGTTTTCAGTCTAATCCAGAAGCGTCATTTGCGTATCTTGAGATACCACAGCACATATTTCTGTCCTGCATAGTGTATATAGGGGGTTATTCCACAGGATCACAGACTGGCTGAGGTTGGAAGGGACCTCTAGAGATCACCTAGTCCAACCCCCCTGCTCCAGCAGAGCCACCCAGGGCACGTGGCACAGGGTGGCATCCAGGCGGGTTTGGAAGATCTCCAGAGAAGGAGACTGCACAGCCTCTCTGGGCAGCCTGTGCCAGGGCTCTGTCACCCTCACAGGAAAGAAGTTCTTCCTCATATAGGGATGAAACTGCCTGTGTTTCAATTTGTACCCGTATTTCCCCTTTTCTATTTGACAAAAAACAGGCACTCAAGGTAAAGAAAGTATTGCTTTAGTCTGATTGCGTAGACCTAAAACTACAAGATTCCTTACCTTATCTGTGTTCTTGCAGCCTACTGCTACAGCTGCGTTCAAGTCAAATCCAGTCATCATCTCACTCTTGTTTCCTTTACAGTACCGAGACGCGTTTTTGCAGTTCATGGTGGATACAGCAGTACTTCTGGGCGCAAATGCTTCACGAGCTGAGTCTGATATGAAGTCAGTTCTAAAACTGGAAATTAAAATTGCTGAGGTTAGTAATTTTTTACGTGGGATTGAAGCTAGCTTTAAAAACAAAGTGCAATCCTGTTGCAAATTTGCAAAATAGAAAGGCATTATATCAACGGTCTTAGGAATAATACTTTTTCAGAAGGAGAAGAGTGTAATCTATTGAAAAAAGGAAGAGTACAAAGGCCAAAACAAAACACTCTTCCTGCATTACTTAATTATGAAACTCACTACTTCATGCTGGCGGGGGGGAAAAGCCGTAACAGAACTGTCCAAATACATTTGGTACTTTGAAATGTGAGCATTGATTCTGCATTCAGACAGAATTTGAGTCCCTGTTGTGCAGCTCATGCTGCATTATCATCTGTGCATCTGTACATATCTCTGCATAGAAGCAGACTATGTGGATTCTCTGCAGAATTGCCAGCTGAGCTGAGGATTTCTTTGTATTGTCAAGGAAAGGTGTTCTCCTTCCCACTGTCCGCTGTGAAATGCTGGGTCTGCTGTTACTAGAGAAGACTGTTGTTCAAGGCAGGTGATGCAGTGGAAAAATTACTGTTGTCTGCATTCTGGTTTGGGCTTTGAGAGGAGGAAAGTCAAGTGGCAGTTGCAAAAGTGTACAGAGTTGAGGGCCATCCACAGTGGTAGTAAATCAGCGTGTTTCCTTCTCTCTGCTGAAAGCAGAGATGAGATTTTGTCAAATCTCTACATAAAGCCCAATATTCAGCTTCAATTATTTAGCACACAGTCCAATGTATAACCAGGCTGGTACTAAGAGCCAAATACCAATGTGATTCAGTAGACTGGAAAAACAGGAAATGTTTGTTCTGTTTCAGTAATGTATTAAGAAGATGCATTGCTGCCTTTGATAGCGCCAATGCTTTGCTTGTCATATGTTAAGTGATTAAATGAGCTTTAATCCCCAGATTTAGTGTACAGGTGAAGTTCCATATAAGATGACATGGATCACATTACAGTCTTTCAGATTAGTAGTACATATCTTTATGGAACAAGCCATGCTGGGTCACGGTTATCTACTTTCCCTTTAGTATGAATAAACCTACTAGAATATATTTAAATATTAGACATAAGTCCAGGGATGTGAAACATTATGTGATTCCAGCAAGCATGATGGATTATATAAACAACTTAGTGCGGTTTCAAGACAGACTGTCCTGTTCATTGTCACTTGACTTTTACTCTACCCCCTTTTCCTCTCTATTCATTTTAAGTGAACATGAAAACTCATGAAAGGAGACAGTCAGAAGGGAAGATGCTGTGGCCATAGAAAAGAGCTGCATACTTGGGTAGAGCTTGTGTGTGCAAGGAAGATTTCAAGTAGATTTAAATTAGTGGAGGAAATGGAAAAAAATGGGAAGAGGAAAGGAGCATATAGGTTCAAAAAAATAAAAAGATTTGTCAGATAAATGTGTTTTGTAAAAGGGAGAAGAAAGTCATTTTTTTTGGGGTATGGCTTAAGCAACAGTAAAACTGCAGACATTTACTGTAGAAATTTTGCTGGAAAGCTGCCAGTTGTCTGGTTTGTCTGGTGTCAATCTGTGTCCTGTTTAAACTGTCCAGTGTAAAGCTTGTTATATAGGATTTACCTTAGAGCTGGGCTGGAATGGCCACCTGGGATTCTTGTAGCTCTTGAGCAGGAAGAAAATTTTGAGCTATACTAGGTATGTGGTCAGTTTCTCTATTATGGACCAAAACACCATCTTGGAATCAGAATGTTCCTGTCATTTATAAACAAACTGGTTTTTATTTAGGATTTCTTTTGCTGTGTCCTTGGACTTTGGTACTGCAGTCGCCAAAGACCCTCGAGTCTGGGTCCTCTGCTCACACAGATGAGAAGCCCGGTTGTACTTTACATCATGTGTGGCTATATGTCCTATTTTCTGCGATGGAAATCTGGATACTGGGGCAAAGAGGGAAAAACTGGAGCTGTTCTCCTAGGTGGGATCAATCTATAGCAAGGTGCATGTTTAAACCCAGTAGATGAAAACTCTTCTCAGCATCTCCATCTCAGATTTGACCCTTAATGCTATATAATTTTGAGTTGGTTTCTATTTGCAGTGACAGAATGAATGAGTATTAATGGATTAGGTGTGTTCTCTTAGGAATCTGCAATCATTTCCTTAGACCAATTTAGCTCTAATTATACTGATGTGTTCAAAGGAGACATGTGGCCCATTAAATACCAAGGAAATTAGTTACACTGACAGTGAACCATGTTCCACCTCTTCTAGCTAATTGCCATCTTCAAAAAGATAATGTCATGAATGCTTTGAAAATGAGTAGTTCTGCACTAGGGTTGTGATGGACAGTGATGGTGTAAGAGTGAATCCTTCGAAGATGATCCTTGTTTCATTATCTTTTTTTCTTTTTCTCCTCTCTAGATCATGATTCCTTATGAGAATCGAACCAGTGAAGTGATGTACAATAAAATGAATATATCAGAGCTTAGTGCCATGATTCCACAGGTTAGTAGGGGATAATTGCACAATTATTCTTTTAAAATCTGACCTATATAATTAATTTTTTTTGTTAGTCTGCAGAGAGAAGCATTTTAAAGGAATAACACTAGAAATGTGTTTTCAGTTATAGCATCTGTTCTTTCAAACGCAGTTGTAACTTTACTGAAGTTTGAAATCAGTTGTAATGACAAAGTGTTATGACAAACTTGCTATTTTTTTAACAAGCGAAGTTCTGAAGCCGTGAGTCTCAGACGTGTAAATAAATTAATATATCAACTTTCTTCATAAACTACTTTAACCAGCCTTTTCTTTGTCATTTCAGTTTGACTGGCTGGGATACATCAAGAAGGTGATTGACACTAGACTCTACCCTGAGCTTAAAGATATAGGTCCTTCAGAAAATGTGATTGTCCGTGTTCCTCAGTACTTCAAAGATTTATTCAGGATACTAGAAAATGAAAGGAAAAAGTAAGGATCCTATGATGGTTTCACCCTTGCTATGGAGGAACATTAAATGCTAAATTTTCCGTGTTTTTTAGGTGTCCCAAATGTTCTTGGAATTGATACTTTATTTAGGCAAAAGGTTTTGGTCTTGTTTGAATGAGGAGTTAGCTGTTAGCCTGTATGTAGTAAAAGCACCTTTCAAGCACATTTTTTTTTTACTTAAAAAAAAAAAAAAAAAAAGAAAAACAAAACCCCCCAGAAATTGCAGTAAAGCTGTTCTTTGCAGATGGATTCAAGCTTTCATACCTGTGCAGGTATAGATCTTGTAACTTGTGAAATCATTTGCCTGTGTAGAATACAGCTGTAAGATGAAAGTAGCCCAGCCTAGACTTTCTATGTGCTTTACACATGGAACCAAGACAGCTGTGGGCAAGGTGATGAAAAAATACGTGTTAAGATGAGATGTTGATAATGTCTAAGTGGTTTCTGTGATACTTTATTCTCTTCTGATCTGTACTGCTGAACTTTTTAAAAACTTTAGAATGTTGTCTCCAAAAGATCATTCCTTGTTCATTGTTTGATATAGTCACGACTAAATTTATATATCATGCTCTATCCCTCCAATAACAAAATGCTCATATGAATTCATAGTACTTGTAAAAAGGGCAATCAGATCAAACTGTAATAAAGATAAAAATAATTGTTTGTTCTGCCTCCAAGCCCTAGAACAGCTTTACTTTATAAAATTCAGACAAATATTTGCAGTGTTCCACTTCTAATTTACTGAAGAAAGTCTTCTGAATGGGCTGGGGTGTCCATGCCTTCTATCTCAAAGTTAGTTATATTAATGGGGATAAGACAGTGATTTAAAGGACACACATGTAACAAGGCAACAGAAAATAATTTACTGCCTGTGTAAAAACACACATCCTTGCAAATATGTTCAGTAACCTCAAAGTAAACAAATGGTGACTTTTTCTGTTAGGGTCTTATCCAAGGAAAAATTGGCTCTGAGTGTTAAAGAGGAATTAACACGGCCTGTGTGTTTTAGCAGGAGTCATGATCAGCACGAATGTCCATACCTCTCTTCAGGGAAGCTCTGCACCAGGTTCTGGGTTGCTTCCCAAAGGGTGGAGAAAACGGGCAAAATTTCTCTCCGATTTCTAGTATATTCTGCCAGTCTATCTAATAATGGCTTATGTGAACTCCTGTTATAGGTGTGTTCTGCTTAGTCCTGTCCTAAGATAATTGCATCATAAAATCTTAGAAACAGCAATAATAGAATGCTAAACTAAACCCAAGTAGACTTCAAACTATTTTACATAAAATCTGTCCAAAGAGTCTGCATGATAACAAGGTCCGTGTTTATCTATTAGCTGATAATGTTCATTACTTAAAATGTCATAGTTTGCTCCAGAAGTAACCTCGTTATCCATCTGGAGAAAATGAGGAAATCTTATTAATGCAAGCCCCTAACGATGAAGCCTTAGCATTTGCCTCTAGAGCAAATTCTAAAGGCTGAACAATGACTTTTTCTTACGTTTATCATTCTCCATATGATGTTTAAAAGGTTAGATTAATGCAAACAACATGCATTTAGTTTGTTATAGTAAACATTTTTGCAGACAAATTCCTAGTAACACATTCCAAAATCTTAGACTTGCTTCAGTGAACAGAATATGAATTAATTTCTGTATCTCTTCAGGAGGTTCAGCATCATTAAGAGAAGCAGTTGGCTGTTGGGAGGTGTTACTGTGGATTTAAATACACTTTTACTTTGACTGAGTTCATATTCTTTTCAGTTGCACAGCTTGTATTCCTAAATTGTGTTTTTATTCCAGGGCCTTTTGTGCCCTTTTCCCAGATGAGCACCCTGCTGACATAGGCACCGTTCAAATGTGGAACAAAAAGACAGGGATGGGGTGATCTGCTCAGTGCAGTTTGTTTCAGGGAGAGGGAAGAATGGGGTGAGAATTAAGTCTGGCTGCAGAAATAATTCTCTGTGATAGAAGTGCGAAGTCCTACTGACTCACAAAATAATGGGCATATTAAAAACTTGCCTCGGAAAACCTTCTAATCAAGTTTGAACCCGGAAATCATTCACTTTGCAGTGTAACAAGGAAATAGCACATAGGCAGGGTGCAGAGTGAATTTTATACAATCTATCTGTTTTTTACTGGGTGATGCCTCTGCATATAACAGTTATTACACTGGGCTGGACGTGGGTGGCTGCAATGTAACCTGGACCATCCCACATTTGCAAGCTGGGGCACAGCTGGGAGATGAGCCCGGGAGCACCCCAGTGCCGCAGGCTATCCAAGAGTATCCAGCAGAGTATCGAGTCTTTGTTAAGGAGCTAATGAGTTTAAGTCAGCTCCAGCGCTGAAGTAACTCACATCTTCATAAGAAATCTCCAGTGATTTCTTCAGTGTACTGGCTCCTTTTTACTGGAGTCTGTATCTATTATAGGAAGAAAAGGCACATTGTGGAGAATTTGCTGATTTTACTGCATCTTTGCGGTATGGGGCAAGTAACATAGATGCTCAAATTATGCACTCCTGCAGAAAGAGGAAGGTTTTTTTTGGAAAGGGATGGAGGCACTAGATTTCCTCAATAGTCCTCATCCGCCTCTGAAAAATTACTTGGAATGCCAGGTTTGGATTATTTAGCTTGAATGGGTGCTTTTAGCAGCTCAGGGAGAGGTTTTTAAGCAGTTGCAATTAGATTCACAATACAACTCTGCACACAAAATTTAAGCAAATCTCAAAATTTGTGTAAGGGATCTAGTTTCATTAAAATGCCAATTAATTTGTCCATCTGTCTCAGACTTAGTCTATCCTCTTTATTGCCACTGCACATGTACATTAAAATATTACAAAGTCATAGAATTTTACATGCATAACCTACTTTAGTCCCAGACAGGATACAGCATTCCTGAGCAGATATTCGTAAGTCCTGGTATAATTTTAACTGTCCCAGCAAACAGGCTCTCTACCACTTCCTCTGGGAGTGTGTATCACAATAACCATCATCTTGCTTAAGAAAGAGTCAGCCTACACTTCTCCCTGTCACAATCGTTTTGAAGTTAAAATAAGGGACAATGTACTGTAATCTTCCCAAAGGTCACAACAACAAGCACTCTAGTCTCATCGGAAGTGCAGACGGGATTTGAGTTTTATTTTGGGGTTGTGTCTCACTCCATGTGAAGAGGTCAATGTCTCTGAGCCTCAGTGACCTTATTTGTGGAACTGTGATGAAAATTACCCGGAAATCTGTACTGCAAGGCATTTTATAACTGAAAATTGTTATTTTTAAAACCAAGTGAAACCACTCAGTAGTTTATACAGTTAGCCAAAAAATCAAAATAAACATACTAAAAGTAAACAGATTCAGATAAAATATAAATCGTTCTGAAAATAGTAACAAATAAACATTCTTCTAGGCTTTAAAATGAAACTTTTCCTGTTGTTCTGTAGATATCTGATGCATCTATGGATTCTAGCATGTTTACAGACAGGAATTATAATCTCATCAGAGAGCGTGAGTTTAGGTGATGTCCGCTCGTTATCTGCCCAAATTAAATCAACCTCTGAGGTATATTTCCTGAAATTGATACCTGCCTTCAGGACTTACCCCTATTACAAAGCTTTTTGAATTAGCATCAGTATTTGTGCCTTTGCCTAAGTAAGTCACCCTTTCAAAATTTATTGTTACTAAATTTCAGTCATTCATTCACTACCAATCTGAACGAGGTTCCCCAACTGGGAGGTAAGGATAAGCACCTCCAAATACAAAGAGAAAGCACAACAGAAGGCAGATTTATTTTTCATAGCAATTAAGCACTACATTGTGACATGGAATTGCTTCACGATAGTGGTCTATTTTGTTCAGATATTTTACTTGAAAATTTTGATGGAAATGAAGTGTTTAAACTTTATAATCAATAGGACTCATACAAACACTCTTTTAGAGTCAGAGAATTGCTTTCTAATAAACGGAAAGATTTGGTAGCTGCTTCAGGAGCGTGGATGCCATTCAGCTCTTCTGAAATACCTGCAGCACATAGTTGTCAGGCTGTGGAATCTGAGTCATTTCAAAACTGAAATCTTTTACAAAATAGAAATCTCTTAGAGCATTTTACTGCAACTGTTTAAAGGTGAAAATGGATATCCTTCTGGTATTGCTGCTTAGGCTGGAATGCATTTTTAATGAGCCTAAGCATTATCTTAGAATGCTTTGATCATTTCATCACAGCTAGCTGTGCTGGCTGCTGTAGCGTGTACTGTGCTGTAAGTGTGTTATTATTCATGTTAGACACATTTATCAGAAATTTGTGCAGATATATATGTATATTCAGATATACATCTGGATCTTAAAGGAAGGGACATGTTTAGTGTTATGTGGCTTGCCTTGCCTTACACCCTGAAGTGCATGGGGTGAATCTGGTCCCGAGAGCCTGGGAAATGAAGTGGGAGGAGGATGCCTGTTTGCTTCTCTTTTTATGGGTGTCTTGTGCAGGTCTCTTTGGCAAGAGGGATGATGAGGAGCAAAAAAGGGATGATAAGGAGTGTAAAAGGCGGTTCTTGCAGTATTTGGCTTATCCTTCATGGCTGCTGCCCCTGGCCCGGGGCACTGGTCACTGGTTGGGGCATTAATGTGGTGACATTAGTGACTGGACTCTGTAGTCGCTCGGTTTGAGCAGGGCTTGACTGTATTTCTAACCTGGCGCAATATGTGCACCTAAACGATGAGGAAGGCAGGTGCTTTGCCCAGACCATCCCTGGATGTGTATCTGCAGCACAGCTATATGCCAACACGCAGACTGGTGCTAGCTTCAGCTTGCGGCAACACCCCCGTTGGGTAATATTATGGACCTTCCCAAGCTGCACACCTCTGTTCCTGCCCGGAAAGCCATATTTTTATGCTGTTAGTACCTACACCAGGGCAGAGACAGCCACACTTGTGCTTTCTGTGGTGAAATCCTGCTTGGATTCCAAGCTATGGCTCAGGTGAACACCTGTGTGTAGACGATACTGCTGCAAAAGGAGTTTTCAGCCGGTTATGATCTAGGCAGGGGGTGCAAATAGTTCACTGCTCCACTCCTACAAGGACCAAAGGCTGGAGAAATGGGTGCTTTAGAACGAAACCTGTTCAGACAGCTCATCGTGGCATCTTCTAGTAAAAAGGAGCAATTTTCCTTCATATGGAAGATTCTTTGTGGTCTGCCTAAAATGTCATGTTATGCAGTGTACAGCAGAAAATGAGCCAGAGCTTCAGAGCAATGACTATCGTTGAAAACTGTGACATCTATAAGGCAAAAATGAGCATAATCTATTTGGGCCATTAATGGACTTGTTTTGAGATTGCATAAAGCTGTATGACTTAGTTTGCAGTGTATTTTTGCTTCACGTGGCCACTGCTGAGCATAAAGACAGCTCATTTTTGGGTAGATAAATTCTCTAGTCAAGTGTTTCAAGTTTTAAAAAGGGCCATGGGTGGAGTCAGGGCTCCTGGAAAATTTGAAGAAGCTCTTTCTGGCTCTCTCCCTCAGTTTCATTTGCTGCTAAGAATTCCCTTTTGAGGAAAGAAACATGAGTGGTAATAATTACTATATTAAGTTAATATATTAACTCTGTGGCTATTAAGTTTTTTTAAGCAAAATGATAGCTTCTAATGAAAAATGAAAATATGAGATAATGATAGTACCTAGAATATATGGGAAGAAAAATTATTTATTTTGTTTCATGGTTACAATTTTTCCATCCTAGTAATAAGGAAAGATAACATTCACTCCGATTTACGAGAGAAAAATCACTTTTCTTTCCTGTCTCTTCACAGAATTTTTATACAACTACTATTATGACACAAGTCTTGCCACTTATATGGAAAATATCTCCTCCCCCAAAAATGCATTACCCAAAGAATGACATATTAGGAGATAGACGAATTATAAATATCCTCTGGAAAATGATTATCACTATGCAATTGTGTATTAACTGTCTGCCATCATACACATTCTTCTGTGTAATAGGGATTTATCAATTTGGTCATCACTCATTAATTTTCAAGGTGAAATTTCTAGCATTCAGTTTGAATATTTGTAGAAATATTTCTGTGGGCGGTTTGCAAGACATCATCTGCATTTAAATGTCTGATAAAAATATGTCTAATTTGACAGGACTATTGCCAATTATTTGGTGTGGAGGATGGTTTATTCAAGGTTATTTAACCTCAGCAGACGCTTTCAATATCGGTGGCTGGAATTTTCTCGGGTAAGTTAATGGTTTTTTAGTACTTTCAATGGCACTACAGTCTGCACTATTGTTTTCCATTATAGCTGCTGTTTTGTGTTGCTTATGCCTTTGTAAAACGTGAAATATTTTCCCTGATGAATGCAGTTCTTGGATGATTTTTAGGGGGTTGGAGAACAGATTTCATCTAAAACAAGTAAAATACTTAATCTAAGCATTTTTGACACCTCCTGTTTAAAAAGTTTTTTTTTTTCCTAATGTTGTTGAGCCAGAAATTTGGAAGTTGGAAAGTTACTTTGAGCTAGGCCTGAGTCCTGTGCTGTCTCCAAAGGCTCAAAAACATTTGGCCAACATCTGAGGTTTTGAAAAACAGCCACTTTTATGCATGCATGAAAACAGCTGTGGCAAAACAAAACTTCAAGAGTACATCTTCTCCGAGCTTGCTCAAACCTCTTTTGCCTTCTAGCGTCAGCTCTGTGTGAACTGTAACACAAATATACATGAACCATTTCCACAGAGAAGTCATTCAGGTATCTCCCAACTCAGGGCTACAGATATCTCAGAAAACGAGTGTTAGACTTGCCAAAACAAGGCATGACATCAGAGCTGATTAGCTTTTAGTTAATATAGGCATTTATATATAAAACAAACATACTTGATGAAGATCTACAGGGATAATTTTGTGGGTGCTGTGGGAGCACATGGTGTCTTTTTTGAGCAGCACTGGACTAGTTTTTGAGTTGACCATATATCTAAAAATAATCTCCAGTAGCTTGTTGGAAACTAAACGCACACACACACACACACACACACACACACACATACGCAAAAGCAGTCTCTCATACCTTTGAAACCATGTTCAAATTGTTCTTGTTAGAGATACCATGTTCTTTATGCAAAAAGGTGAGAACGTGCCTGTCAGACCCATAGCTGTAACTGTGTCCCCTCCTGGCATGTTTCCTGTTAGACAGGTAAAATAGACTTGACCATCAACCAGTCTGGAAGAGTAATTTTGTTATACTACAGGCAGAAAAAATTCTTTGGAAGAAGCATCTGGGCTTTTTAAGTATTGTGCTTTCTGATATGCTAACTAACTGCTGTCATTCTTTCTGTAGAAACTAAGGGAGAAATCTAATTCAAGCTGATTTAATGCTTATTAACATAATGTCTTCAAGGTTTCATGTAAGTGGTTGTGAAAGCTTGGGAAAAACACAGCAAGGGCAGTGAGTCAGCAGTGCCTTTGCGTTACCTGCCCCTGGGACCTCGCGCTGTAGAGTTAGTTAAGTGCCGTGAACAGCAATAGCGATAGTTAATAGCTATAGTTAAGGGCAGTGAACAGCTCAGGGAAATGGATTTGACAACTCAGCAGAGGGGCAGGCGGGGAGGAGCAGAAGTCCAAGGCAAAATTACTGTTGAGCAGACTTGTTCAGCCAGAGCCTGGAGGACCAGACCACAGAGGGTCTCCCTTGTAGGGCCTCGTGGCCTCTTGTAGACAAGCGAAAACACTGAATGGCTCCTAAAAAGGCACGTCCACGAGATTCGATCAGTGAGTCTTAAAATGAAGGATATATTTTGTTTATTTGTTACTTCAGTAAGCCTTACATATCATATTTTTTTTCACCATATTCTCGTTTTCTGTCACTGGCTTTTACATCTTAAGAGTAAAAGTCTTGGCATCAGGACATTTAAAGTAGCTGGCATTTTGTGAAGAGAGGAGAAAAAGAAATAACAAAACTTTCAGAGAGTTCAGGTCAAGAAATAGGACAAACCTGCCGACTCTAGAGGAGATGTCTTGGCTGTCAAATTAGCAGCAGCTCTGTGTTAGCTATTTGAGTGCTAGCGAATGTGCAGTGGCTCTTGGAGAGATTAGTTAATTGTGTTGTGGAGCTCCAAAGTGTTGGGGAGGGCTCAAAACGCCATTTATATTCACTATTGCTACCTGGAGTGCTGCATTTTAGAGTGGACTGTTAATATTAGGAGGATGAATCTGAGGGAACTCTACTTGGCTGTTGTAATATAAATATCAATAAACCAGCTAAAAGATTTAATCTGTTCCTCTCAACTCTGTTTTTATTGGTTGCCCAGCCTATGCCATATTTCTGACCTTTTTATGGTCAAATTTCCATAATAATAATAATAATAATAATAATAATAATAATAATAATAATAATGATGTTGTAATAATAATATGTTGTACTCCAAAAGTCAGCTCTGTCTCCTGGCTCTGTGTCTGGTGTATAGTCAGATCTTTTGGAAGGAATTTCAAGCTCTGATGACTAAAGCTATGACTACCCTGCTCTCCTGCATCAGGAAAAGAAAAGCTCCTTTGTGGTTTGGTTTGGACTCTGGAGAGAAATTTTCTTGGTTATGGTTTTTTTTTATTATTATTATTATTACTATTGAGTGCTATGATATATAGATATATCTATAGAAATTAATATCTACATGTTGCAGTGCTTCTCTCTCTGCCTCTCTCCCCATACATATATAATATGTTGAAGGTTTTGGAAAAATTAGTTTATTTTCATATTTGGCTCTGTTTAGGTAATTATTGTCTTATTATGCATTGACTTGCCTAATGTGTGTTTTTTTTTAATAAAAGCAGTGTTCTTTCTGTCATTGAAAATCTATTAGTGCACATACAGTGTTAATAAAAGCATTTGTAAATGCAATTCACTGATATGAGTCATTGATTAAGCCTAATTACAGACAATATGATGGAGAAAAATCAATTTTTGAACTACCAAAATATCTGACCTTCAATTGCTGAGGATGGAATTGCTTCAATTGCTGGTCTGGAATTTTCCAATGAAACCTTCTCCTGCTGGGGAAAAAAACAAATCCAAAAGCTTTAGTTTTGCCAAAAGATTCAAATCATCAGTTCAAAGAGAAATAACGCTGAGGCAATGGAAAAATTCAGTAACAGATAAGTCCAGAACAGCTCTATATAGGGTGTTTCATAAGGACTGACTTAATTTTCATGAGGCTCTTCTCCTTTGTCAATGGAGAAAGAAAAGCTTTCCCAGGAGACGTCTTGGCCCAGGGATTGTCTAGAGGAGCCAGTATGTCTCCAGTGACTGCAGAGACACTACAAAGATTAGTTTAAAATTAGAAGTTGTGAAGGTCTCTAAAGAGACCTTCATTCATTAGAAGTTGTGTAAGTCTCTAAATCATTACTACTGTATTATTTCTAAAAAGTTTCAGTTTTTATAACCTTGAGGTCTTGAAGGTTTGTCTAAATATCTAAAATGTCATCGCTATGGTTTCTTTTTGATAGCTGTCTGACAAGTGGGCTTTAGATTATGCCATATGTACACAGACTTGCTCTCCATAAACAGTAGGATGTTGTGACCTGTTATGTGTCCCTGCCAACAGGTAATCCATGGAACCACAACTTTATTGCCCCAGTGGGATAAATGTGTGGATCTTGTTGAAAGTGCACTCCCTTACGTTGTGGGTAAGATGTTCGTGAATGCCCATTTTCAAGAAGACAAGAAAGAAATGGTGAGTGCTCCTAGTCAAAGAGAAAACTGAATAAATATCAAGAACTGTCACCTTTCCATCCACCTGGGCCCATACTTCTTTCCACAGGCAATTCTCCAGACAAATATGTAGCCAAACCAAAACTGGGTTGAACTTTCACCACTCATTTGCCTACATCACATCAAATCAAGCAAGGGTGGTCAGACTGTGTAAGAACAGAGCTAGGGTATTACTGAAGAAAGGTTTAGTATAACTAGTGTAATTAAGTATTGTAGAGTTCTGTGAACGTAGTGTGTTTACTAAGGGAACTGCAGTCAAGAGGGCTAGAGACATACACTGAGCATTTGTATTTATGTTTCAGGACTTTTTCATTCAGCTGTGAAGGAAGGTATTCTTCCACATGGTCCAAAGCTTAGCTTTTAGCCAGACAATTATCCTTGCTAGAAAACATCAAGCATTGCTGTGTTATCGCTTCCCTTAATAACATTTTCAAATGATTAATTACCCTTCACAGTCAGTTATGACTTATTTCTTGTTCATATACTTCTTATAGGATTTTTCAATATCTGCTTTTCCAGCTATTGATTTTCCCAATAGCGATCAGTTTAAAATTAACTAATACAGGTATTGAACTTAGTTCTGAGTGCAGGAGAGGCACAACCATTTAGGAAACGTGTGAGAAACCATCCTGCCTTGGGGGAGACAGCTCTGCAACGGTCCTGCGCAGCCCTGGCTCGCTAGCTTGGCCTTGTTTGACTGGCTTGACCATTTCCTCAGCCTTCTCTAGAGACAGTTGTTAACGACTCACAAAAGCAGGAGTCCCTTTTAGCCAGACCATTATGCTGATTTGATTTGGTGAAGCCTTTATGTTATGTGTTTTCCTCTCAGGTTCACATTTCTTTTGTCAGATTCCTTTCCTTTCTTTTCAGCTCTCTGACTCTTTATGGCCTTTGTAATGTGCTGTTTACTAATTCATTGGCAAGGACATTTGTAGGATATGAATTGATGTGACCTCTGCGCAGCACTGGAGAGAGAAGGAATATAAGAATTGTACCCTTTATTGGAGGACAAGCATTTGTTCTTGTGTATATATGTAAGGGAATTAAAGGAAGCTGAGAGAATTAGAGAATGTTTTTCTGTTGAAATGTGAGCTAATGAAAATACTTCTTAGGATGGAAATTCCTTTCAGATCAAACCCTTGAAAAACTGTAGAGTCAGAATTCACAGTGGCATCCACAGCAAGTAATGGGTATAAAATTTATAGTTCAGATCACAAAATTTGGATTTGTGGTGAACTGTCCATGGAGATAAAAACTAGATGCAGGTGAATTTTTTTGCATTCCTTTTAAAATGTGGTTTTCAAGTTAATTATTTGGTTACTGTCATTTTTGTTTTGCAGATTTTCGGTTTTATTTTCTTTCTTAGACACTAAGGGAACATTTGAAAAAAATGCTTTGATGGTACAGATTTCTTTACTGGCTCATGAAATGTAGCTGCCTATGATAAGTAAATCCTTAGTAATGGTTAGTGCGTGCTTTTTTTTTTTTTTCCTTTTCCCCAGATTTTGTCACCAATGTTTCATACCTTGGCTACTTCTCTCTTCTTTTTGATCAAGAAAGACATTATTTGTATCTAAATATAGCACTGTTTCTAATCCACGGTGCCTGCAGTGTTTCTTACAGCTACGCCTGAGCAGTTCCCGTAATAACTTTGATAGCAGGAATAGGTTTCTCCTCCAGCCCCCTGCAGCTACAGCTGGTGCATAAAGCCTAAGTGTACACCAGAGCCCAGCTGAAGAGCTTGAGTCTGAACCTGTAACCTCCAAATACAAGGAGTTCACCTCATTAGTGCACTGAGATAATTGAGCCAGTGCTCCTCACCAATACCTTGAAGTTATCCTATTCCCTGGGATGCACTTCTCTGTGAATCTTGACTGTTTCATCATATTCTATGCTAGAACTGTTCCATTTGTCTTACATGGTCTCTAAAAATGAGAAAAAAAAAAAGGTAGAAAAATGCATAATCAAAGGAGCTTTGCTGTTTTTTTTTTGTCTTCACCATAATTAAAGAACAGTTCCAGATTAAAACATACAGAAATGACAGTTTAGCTAAAGGTAGCATTGCATTCCGGGCTCCCACCATTACTGACAATTCAGAGCTACCAGATATACAGATTAAAGTTACATTTCATTTTTCTTTTTAACGTAATCTAACTGATAACACAAAGATCCAGTAAGTCTTTGCAAAAAGATTATCTATCATGCCGTGTGCTATCTATCTCAGCTCTGGTTCTGTCCATGATAAAGGCAGCAACTGCTGGATCCCCCTGATCCTTCCTCCTCACTGTATTCGTAGCGATCATGTGTGTCATGAGGGTCATCCATTGATAAAAACAGAAGCAACTGACTTCATATATCTTTGATCTGTACCACCAGACAGATGTATAGGCCTGAGGACATTTCTGCTCTTTAAATCAGTGTGATGATTCTCTTAGCCATGAGATCTGTCATTTCAGACTTTCTTTTCCTTTTTTTTTCCACATTTTCTCCCTTTCCCTTACCCTTTTTGTTTCCTTTTCCCTTCTCTTTTTCCTTCCCTTTCTTGTTCCATTTCTCTATTTTTCTTTTTCTCTTTCTCTCTCTTTCCATTTCTTTTTCTCTTTGCGTGTATCTTTTGACCTGCTTGTGGTTTAGTATAGCAAAAAGAAGGTGATTTTTCCAAGCTTTACGTAGACAAAAATTTTCACGGATGCTTCAAGAGTCAATGATGCTGAGTGTTCTGAGCTGTGGTCTCCATCCTCTCGATAAGGAAACCATAGGAATATTTCAGAAGGAAACTTCCTAGGTGAATATTTGAATGCTGTTCTGTATTTGAATCATGATACGCTTGACCCAAATTCAGTTCTCTTTTGTAATATTAAAGAATGTCTCAGAACAATGTGAACCAAACAAGGTTAAAGATGCTCTGTACAGAAAAGGCTTTTCTTATGTAAATACCTTGCAGCTGGCTCCGTCTGTATGGACTACTGATCTATAAGTAAAGTGCCAGAACTATTCCCAAATTATAGCAATGTTTGTTATGATTACAAGAAAAGCATTCTCACAACTGTGGCATAAAAGGATCAGCAACGAACAGTCATGTGGTACAACTGAAAGAGAAGAAAATGTAAAGAAACTTGTCTTGACAAGAAGTATCTGAGGTCTGTAAAAAGGAAAGGAAGCATTCCTCAAGAAGGAAGAGGACTTAGTGTAAGACCATTCATAGTCATTCTGCCATAACTTATTTTACTGGGAAGGACATTGCTATGTGTTTTGCAGATGGAAGAGTTAACTGAAGGAATTCGCTGGGCTTTCATTGACATGTTGGAAAAGGAAAATGATTGGATGGATTCTGAAACAAAAAGGAAAGCTTATGAAAAGGTAATCAATATAAATGGTGGGTAAAATCTTGTCACAGCGAACATGGTGGAAATTGTGATTTGGCTTGAATAAGAACAGAGTGTTGTGGGACTACATTTGCGGTTCCAAATATTCGTTGTTTTATGCGTGAAGAGACAGTTGCCTCTTCTGTTTTGCTAGAACCGAAGCAGTTTGAGCTCCTCCTTCTGCCTGAACTTATTTTTGTTGCTTGTTCTTCCTCCCATCCTGGTGCTTGCTCATATAGATTGTGTGTTTATTTCTGGTTTGCCCCTACAGTCTTTCTTAATAAAGTCTATGTCTGTGATTGGGGTGTTGGGTGTGCCACCCAGCTACAAAATAAAAGTGTCCTGAGAGTTCAAGGAGTTTGGTATAGAGGAGGGAGCTCTAGCCTAGAAGGGGGTATAGGAAGAGTCTATATGTAGTACCATTGCTGGTGTAGCCTTGGAAAGCCCATCCTGAAAGCCGGCTCCCTGGAGGCGGGTGACCATCCCAGCTGAACAGCAATGTCCTGATGCCAGTTAGAAAGCGACACAGTGAAAGCAAATGATACAGACAGGCATTACCTGTCCTGATAGCTTTCAGATGTGCAGTAGGATGTTGCTGAACTAGCAAATACACTCTCTGCAAAAAATGGTATTCCTGCCTGCTGTGTTTGAATAAAAATGGTAGTGTTATGATTTAAAAACAAACATCGGCTTCAAAACTTTTCTGACAATACTGGAGAAAAGGCTTTTCAGACATTTTATTATTGGGAAATTTTAAAATTTCACATATAGCTGGTTCAAATTTTATACATGATGCCCTTCACAGAATTGCAAATGAAACACATTTGGACGAAAGGGTCACCAAGCTCTGAAGAAAGTGGAGAATAGTAAGATGCATTTTTTCTTGCTAGCCTCATGGCAAATGGATGGGAGATATTATTTCTTACTGGCTGATACTTGTTTCCTAAAATAAACTCTCAGAAATATACTACTACTTATTTTACGAATTTGACAAATTAGATGCAGACTAAGACAAGGAGGATTTTCTATGTATTTCCTAATAACAACATATCTGTAAACATACCTGATGATTGTTTTTCTAGCAAACAATCATCTTGTTCAAGCTCTACTATCTGCCTTCCAGCAGAGAAACAACACAAAAGTTCTGTCAGAAATTCATAAACTCTCTACAAGGCTCTTCCTTTCCCGTCTTGAGAAAGTGGTGTCCAGAAAGCAAGCTAGATCTTTGGTGGATGGAGGTACCTCTGTTGATTTGTTTAGGAAGCTTAGGGTATTTTGCTGCCAGTTTAGGCATCTCAGTTAAGTTTCTGAAGTTAATGGGCTGAATCTGGGCTGAATAGTGTGTGACAAACTAATTCAAGCTGTACAGTATAAATACTGCTACATGCCATACTGCTTTGAATAGCAAATGGTTTAAAATCATTTTCACTGATTTGAAGGATAATTTTCTAGTTTTCTGGAACAGAAACAGGATTAGGCTTATACGACACAAGCATTACATAACGACTCAGTGCAGTAGCAATTATGCAGCAACAGAACATTCTTGCAGAATACTTTTTATTAGAGCAAAATAGTATCTTCACGTGCTGACGTAACTGCTGCCTTGTGTTAGAGACAAGAAGGCTTGTATGATATATGTCATAAAATATTATGGTGAAAGTAAGAAACTCAAACTATACCTTGAAGCCTAACTGACATATGGTACAAAAATTTTAAAATAATTCTTAGAAGATATTTCATTGTGCTTTTGTTTTTCATGGTCAGAATTACTCCAACTTGTTTATTTTAAACTAATGCTTGGGGGACTTTTCTTGTTTGCACTTTGTTTCAGAGCATTATCCAAATATTACCCAGCTTTAGGACAGAAGGCCGTAGGATGCTGCAGGTACCTTCTTTCAGAAAAGGTCAGAAAGGACTTTCTAGTTTGAACTCCTGTATCAGCAAACTATAGCATTTTATCCAATTAACAGTGAATTGAGCCCAACACCACATAAAATAACTGCTCCAGGTTTTGTGGCTATTAGAGCCTCCATGGAATTATTATTCAGATACTCTTCTTGGAAACAAAATTCAGTCCGGTGTGATTATCTTCTGTTTGTTTCTATTAACATAAGTTAAAATATTAGATACTTTATTATTATTAGTTAAGTAAAGATAGCGAATCGTTGGGCAACGAATGCTTGCTTTTTTATTTGTGTTTTTAGCAGTAGTTCTGAAAGGTCCCTGTCGAAGGAGGTTAGGCCTCACTCCCAGTTATGGATGAGAAACAGAATCAGAAAACAGCCTGATGTCAGAGCTCAGCCCAGAAATGCCTTCCAGCTTTTCAAAGAGCAGATAGCTCCATCCGTTCTCTTCTAAGAACACAGAGTTGAGTTGCTACCTAACGTGCTAGAATGGAATTGTATGAAGATTGCATGGAGATGGTTGTGATTTACATGTTTAGTTCTTCCTCAGTATTTTTAATCCTTTTTGAATTTACAGAATGCTCTGGAAAGAAAGGAACTGTAGAAACGTCTTTTTTTTTCCATTGGTCATGCTTCATCCAATCAGTTTATTTTGTCATTAGCCCTCTCTTTAACCTAAAGCACATTTGTGTCATGAGCAATGTTTTTACCCATTTCCTGAAAGAGGAATAAGATCACTGCAGGGTCTGGCTGTCTCTGTCGTGAACATGGAATATCTTCCTGGTGAAAAATCTCATGTCAGATGTCTCTTCTGTTCCTCAAGGTGATTGTAGCTCTCCCTTTAGATGACAACTCTGTACTGCAAAGGACTCAATAGGCTTTAAAGAGCATAGCTGAAAACCCTCTCCATGACAGGGATGCTCACTGTTTCGCGTGTTTTCTGCTGCTTGCTGCTCAGCTCATCTGATCCCTCTCTGCACCCTCTCCTGTGCACTTGACCCTGGCCAACCTTATATTCCTTGCTGTCAGCCTGATGCTTTGCAATCAAAGAGACCATCGACTTCTGAAGGACTTACAAAAGGCCCTCAGGTAGAATCAATACTTGGGTTTTGCTTTAAGCTGCCTGTCAGCTCCTTCTAAACACTGAAGCCTTTCTCAGTCTGTGACTCACTGTGTCATTTCTGTTGTTTTAAGTTACTCCAAGGGGGGCACCCAGTGCTGCTTCGTTCAGTTTCTCTAATACGGTGACCACAAACCACAGTAAAAGGATCAAATCAAGCACTACTATTCCATGTGATACCAGCAACATTTTTCACAGCTTTGATCTCTACAAATCATCTTCTTAGTGCTTATACACTTAGGAGTTAAGGTTTGTCCTTCCTCTGTAACAAGACAATATAATAAGATAACATCTAATAATTTTCTCCTCTGTTATCCCCTTCTATTCTTCTCTTCCCTTCCCATGATAGAGGCACAATTTTAAATGAGATCATGTGAAAGCCATTTATAAAGAAGGATTTTAACAGATATAGGTGATCTGCTTCATTTTATCATGCAGTTCTCACCTAATTCTCTGGATGGAGCTCATGTTGCTTCCAAAGAGTCTTTGACTCGGAGACTAGAATTCAGCACTGCGCTTCGATGTGCTTGTTTTCTGCCCTGTCCTTCCTCCTCTTCTCTGTACAAGTCTTACAGATTTTTACTCAGTATTTGACCATAATCAGAAATTTGTTTAACTTGTGCCCGTTAACTTCCTGAATTCCCAATGATGATGGCCGATTAAAAAGAAAACAAAAGTCCTCTTCTTGCTCCTTTAACATCTCTCTCGTAAGGGTCATTATTATTTTTCCTTTGTTTGAAGAAAAGATAATTCAACCGAGTGCAGCTGCAAGAGTGAGTCTGGCAATTGTCTTCCAGTATCTGCTCTATAAGCCTCAGAGAAAGATGTTCTCATCAGTTGCTCTTGCACGGGGCAATCTCTGAGTCCCCTTGCAGCCCTTGCCAAGGCTGGTAGAGGTGGTGGGGAGGGAAGGAGGTTTTGCTTTTTGTTTTCCTTACAGAGAAGGTGCAGACTGCGTAAGTACACACAGGTGATATAGGCCACAGGGAGAAGGGGAGTCCACATGTGAAACTCCATGGGCACTGCTAGTGTGATCAGGACTCTCCTCTTTAAAATGGTAATTTATTGCTGCTGTTCTTCAAAGCATAATTTGGTGAAAGTTCATCACTGAGAGGTAATATTCCATTTCCTGGGCAGGAGCCATTACTTTTTTAATCACTTTTTTCCTGCCTGAAATGCCCTTTGTGCTTGGGTTTAACTAGAGGCTTGAAAAAGAAACTTCTACAAAAAAGAAGCCTAGAAAAAAAAAAGTATTTTTTTTCTTTAAAAGTTTGCAAATCTCTTGTAAAATAGCCTTTATCATAGGAACTTATTTTGTTGTTTTGCGATACTATTTTTAAAGCACAGATGGAAGGCCAAAGCACAGATGGAAGGCCAAAAAAGCTTGTTTTTCTGCAATAAGATGTAACATTATTAACCTCTGTAGGTCATGGAGCACAAATCCCAAGGTCAATGTACAAGCAGGTTTTGCCTACTGAACTTGCCTGATGCTTGGCTCTGTTTCTGTCTGAGGATGTTGTATGTGCAACATTTGTTCTCATCTCTCCAAGCCTGAAGACAGAGGCAACAGAACCACAGGAAAATGGATATGGATATCGCTTAGCCGTGTGTCTCTCTCGGGCAGTTAGATATCTTTGTTTAGCCTAAGGGGTTTGCTCTGCAACTTTGGAGAGCTACAGTGAGCTTCCCTAGACAGTACAGTGCAACCTAAGCCACTAGCCCTTAGGAATTTAAGAGCCATGTGTAGAAATCCCAATTTAACAAAGTACAGGTACTTAAAATGAAGTACGTGCCTGTGGTTTATCCCACCAAGGCCATTTGCTTTCAAACCTGGAATTTAGTGACCATACTCAGCCCCACAGTCAATCAGCTGAGTCTGTGCCATCTCTCCCAGCTCTCTGTGGCCCTTCTCTCTGCGGCTGGGTTATTTCACCAAGAACATGACAGCCGCATCGCTCGGACCAGGGACCTGATGTCCGGCTCGGACGGTGGCCAAGCAATAGCAGATGTTCGGAGATGAACATAAGGGCAGGGGAAGCATGAAGTGATACTTTCCCACTATCCTCCCCTGGCCTCTGACAATCTGCAGCTCAGTTGCTTCCTGAAGTGCAAGCGATGTCTTTGAATATATTAGAATTTTTCAGTGTTGTGTTTGTCTAGTGGCTTTCTGAAAGTGTCACTTTTTGTCGTCCATAGCCTCCCGTGGCAATGAGTTCCACTCTCTAACTGTTTTGTGAGAGGAAAATCTCTCCTTTTGTTTTGGTGGAAAATGTCTTCAACTTTTCCTGAGTTCTTGCAGTAGGAAAATCAGAAAATCTTAGGCTTTGTTCTTCTCTCATGCCCACTCGCATGTATTTACAACCCCAGCATTGCAATATGTCCAGGGAGTATAGAATCTACAACATATATTCAAATAGACTGCTCACGACATGCACTGGATACAGTTGTAAAGTATAGCTTTTCATTAAGACTGAGGCACACCCAGCCAGAAAGGCCAGACAACACAGTTCCAGGACCTGAAATTAATCTTGCTTAATGCCATGATAATTTTGCACAGAGATGACAAAGCATTTAGTCTTGAGAATGGCAACTGGGTATTCAGCAATACGAAAAATGCTTTTTGTGCCTCCTGGGGTCTGTTGACCCATCCTATGCAGGATAATTTTTCTGGAAGAAAGGCCCACATGAGGCTGAAAGAACAATATTTTATAAGGAGGAGGGGGATGGAATTTAAAAACAGAATATTCCACCGTTTTTTTTTTTTTTTTTGAGATGACTTAATGTCATTGTTCTCAAAATGTCAGAGAACTCCACAAAGCATAAGACTGTGCCAGAACATTAGTAGAATCTGCCAGACTTATTTCAGAAAATCAAGGAAAAGAGGGAGAAATTCCCAAAGGCTTTCATCAAATTGCATTTAGGCACTTTATTCCTGCTTAAAAGCCAGTGAGAGTGAGTGCTTATCTCAAGTTTTCCTGTTTTGATTTGAGAGTTGTATTTAGACCTTCTTGCCACAACTTTGTCATTTCCAAATTGTAGTGTTGTGTGAACCTAGGTGATACTTCTCTGTCTATGGAAGTGAACTTTCTGAAGTCAGTGTAGTCCTTTTCAGGGGAAGTGCTTTGATGTGAAAATTAAAGATTAAGATCCCACCTGTATTATAACAGCTTCACTGCAGGGATCAATGAGCCAAGTCTGCTGATATAGTTGAAACTTGGGTTGGAGTTCAGAAAAGGCAGCCACATTTTAACTGGTTTCCTATTGGTCTACAGTTCTCCTTAGCATTATATGTATCGCCAAGAAGTTATCTTCACTGTGCAACTTATCTTTATCATATGGAGTGTATGAAAAGGTGAAGATTGACAGGAAGCAAGAAGAGAAGTGTAAACTGTGTATGTTAGAAATCATGTGAGGGATTTAAAGTTTGCTGTACTTGACGACTTCCGAAGTTGTCCCCGGGCATGGAGGCCAGCACTCCTATGTCTTCCCTGAGATATCTGTTTGGAAAATGCCAGAGATAAGGACAACATTTTTCAGGTGGAAGATAAAGAGAATGAAAAATACTTTCATTTAGTAAGATAGTATTCCATATGTTTTCTTCAATAAAAATAAATCTTCACTTTCCATCAAGTAAACTTTTTTTTTGAGGCAGTTGCTTATTTCTCATCACAGACTTTAATTTTTGAACTCAAACAATAATCTCTCTCACACCCCAAATTTAATTTAGCCTCCTCAGGAGTACTGGGGCTTTCAGTTCAGCAGCCACAGGAGATGTTCTTCTCCCTTGGCCAGAGCTGAAACTAATAGCCACAGCATGTTTGCTTATCTCTTATCTCTGGGGTTAGATCACTGCTGTCAACTTCTCCCTTGTTATCTGGCTGCTGCTACTGCTCACTCAGTTGTACAGGGATGTCAGTTCCATTAATAACCTGGGCACCATGCAAACAGATATTGGAAACAGGTGAAGGGAGAGGAAATTGTATTTAATGCTGATGTCGCAGCTGTCGTTTTTTAGATTCCATCACAACTCCATGAGGCCAGGATGGTTGCATGACATCAAAGCATTTGTGACAAATCTCATGCTCGAAATAGAAGGAGGGAGACAGAAAGATGGATGGACACACATTCACGAGCTCATAGAAACTGGGATGAATCTGAAGCTTTTGTGGTAGAAATGCAATGCAGGAGTACTGGTGTGCTGAAAGGCAGCTTAATTCTTCCAAAGCACAGGAAGTCCTACGTCAATGACCCCTGAAAGTCTGCCTGAAAGACATTTTTGACTTTAGCTTTGTATTCTTGTTGTTTTACCAAGAAAAGCTTTCGTCTATAGAGGAAGGACTTTGAAGAGTGCGCAGCACCCTACTGAGCAGTAATACATTCTGTGGCACAAGGGAATCTCTTTTCTGTTGGAGAGGGAGTCTATGAGGGCAGAGCCACCTATCTACTTGAATTCTCTCTTTGTTTCCAGTATACTTGGTTTTAAAGACAGAGATAGGTAGAGATGTACTAGGCTATGCATAAACGGGAAGCTCCAATGATAGTCTACTTTCCTGTCCCTTGAAGCAAATTCCAAGGGCCACCACCTCCATCCTGGAAGCGGTCAGACTTAGTGCTGTTTAAGCACGTGTAGCGTGCTTCACCTTTTCATGTT
>JAWLRI010000912.1:1577295-1640205 GCA_034781795.1 Crypturellus tataupa | reverse complement strand
GGCCACCACCTCCATCCTGGAAGCGGTCAGACTTAGTGCTGTTTAAGCACGTGTAGCGTGCTTCACCTTTTCATGTTGTCATGAAAACCTCTCTCTACCTCTCTCTACCTTATTCCAAGAAAGTCCTTAGAAAATCCAAGAAAGTACCTTGTTTCCAAGAAAGTCCAGGCCCACAAGTTCTTTCTCTTACATTTAGGTCTAGGTCAGCTTCAGCTCTGCAGCACACAGGAAGGTGAGAAAAGGCACCAGGCTCTGTCCTAGTATCAGAGGCTGATTTAGTGGATGTGCTCGTACCTCAAACTCTCTACCCAATCTCCTTTAGCAGATTTGCCATTGTGGTAGGAGAGCTAAATGTCCCTCTCAGTTCCTGACAAGCCTTAGTTTATACCCTGGTGCAATCTTGAAACCAGATGCATGTTTAGTGCTGTGAATGGCACTGAAGGGACAGGCAGGATCAAGTCCCCACTATGGCTGCTTTAGAGGGTGCACCAAAACCTTCCTTTCCATCCTGCACTTTTTTTTTTACTGGCCATTAAAGGAGAGACCTGCTCTCCACGAGAGAGATTTATATGATATTGCTTTTCATACTAACTATCAGGTTATTTCACTATATGTGATGGCTGTAAGTCATTTAATAGCTAGTTTCATTTGAATCCATATATATCAACTTCTATGAGTTTGCAGACTCACAGTGCTTTTGGTTTGTATATTCTGGTTTGCCAGTAACTCATCTATGTGGGGAAGGTTTTCACTGGATGTTATTTTGCTACCCAGGGGACCATTTAAAAAGCAGGTTGAAAATCTGGCTGCAGCAGAGTAAGTTTAGAGCGTGATTAACTAAGCCTAAATTCAAATGGTTATTCAAAAAAATAAATGTTGTGGCATAGACATGGTGAGTTGTAGTAGCTCAAATGGCAGGCACCTAATTCTCTTGAATTTCAGTTCAGCTTTGATATTTAAGTGCTGTTGGTATCTTTAGAACCTTTCTCTACCTTTGCTCAGCTTTCTAGGTGCTACAACTGTATTTTTGGTTAACTGAAGTGTAGGTTTGGTGTACAGCTCTTCACTCTGTGTGGGACTTTGACCTCCCCTTGATTGCTCACGCATCCGACCGGCTGTTTGGCTTGGCTGGATGTGAGCTTCTCCGTGTCTTGTAGATGTGCAAGCCCAAGGCAGAGGAAAGAGGAGACTTGCTGGAGTAGTTGGGAGGATGCAAGAAGCCAGCAAGACGGGCGGTGGGTTGTGGCTGCAGCACAGAGTCCTCAGGCCCCAGCACGGAGTTAGCCAGGTGCAGAAGTTTCAGTCGCACTTTTGCTTCCTCGGTCACTGTACTAATCACAGAACTCTGTAGGAAAACTGTGAAATGGTAAATGGCTTGTCAAAATGCCTCAGGCACTGGTATTGTTAGACTTTAAGGGATCTTTATAACAAGGAGACCATCAGATTCGGGAAGCTGCTCCCTTACTGTCCGTTCAGAAGCCGGGATGCTGTGCCTAGGAATAAGGGCTTTCCCACCACCCCCCTCTGGAAGAGGAGCTCTGCTGTGGCTTGTGTTTGGTTTTCTAGGTAGGTGATAAACTCCATCATCAAATACCAACATATATCCCACCAGGTATAAATAAGTACATAGATGTAATTATAGGTTATTTAAATAAAAGTATATAAAGATTGGGAAGAGAGAGATTTGGCCTTGAATAGAAAGCAGTGTACTTTCTACATATATTTCTTCTAATAGCCCCACTTTTTATCTCTGTATATGCATGTTTTTCTCCCCCATAACTACATGGTATGGACAAGAGGTAGTGGCATGGTTGTTGCTACTCCAGACATCAGAGTCCCTGTTCAAACAAAGGGAATTTCTTTCCAGAGACAGAGGAAACCTGTATATTCTGAGTGGAGTAATGTCTTTGTTTAAAAATGAATAGGGAACTGAAGACACAGGGAAATGTAAGAACTAGTCTCTGCCATGTCTGGCCCTGGCAGGATCTAAATGTAGAGCTTGGTCTGATGCTGCATGGCTAGAAATGAGAAGAGGGTTTTTCAGATTTTATTCATGGTGTGGGGCAGGGGAGAGCAGCTCTGCAACCTTCCGTAGGCAAAGATAACCTTGAAAATGTTAAATGAATATAAACTGATGCAAACAGACGCTGAGGTCAGAAGTTGTCCCTCTCTGGAGCAGGTTATTCAGTTTTGCATAAAATTGCCAAGAGAAACTCTGTGATAAGTCATATCCCATACAGCTGTGTTGGGAGAGAGATTAGCTGCTCCGTGCCTGTCCCTGGGGCTGTCCCTCACACCGTGTGTGTTACAGCATTCAGAGACGGAGCTCTCTTTAGCACAACAGACTTTGTAGCTCCTTGGGGACGTTTATTTCATCAGTCAGTGCAGTGGTTTTTCTTAAACCTGCATTTATCCCAGGGCTAAAACACAAGCAGAAAATAAAGTTTTGCAGCAAGGTATGTGCGTTTCCTGCAAGAAGGTGGCATGACAGCAGTGGGCAATGGGAAGTGATTGATGAGGAGTTCTGGGAGTCCAGAAAGGAAGGTCTACAAAAAAAAATCCAAAATAATAATTCTACAACTCACTAACATACTAGAACCCAGCCAAAGGTGGCTTTCTTTCTTTCTTTATCACTGCAAATCCTCAGGATTCTGGTGAAAAATGTTTTGGGTAAGCATATCTAATGTGATTTCAAAAGATAGATAAAAAAGACTTTGAGGTTGTTCTGGAGGGATTTGTGTGTGTGTATGTATGTTTGTTTATTTTTTACAATAAGTGCCTTGCAAAACATGGAGCAGTTCCTGAAAATAAGGACATGAGGGACAGTCTTCTGAGGTACTAGCGATGTGGCTAAGCTTAACTGGGGCATGAGCTAGAGAGGGCCCCAGCACCATGCCAATGATGGCCTGTCCCTTCAGACAAGAACTAGTTCACTTCCGGCTTGGCTGAACTACAACCTGAGGAGCTCCTAGCTGCTTTCAGTCACCTTCATGTAGTTACACCTGAAATGACCTAAAGTGCATAGGAAGCCCCACACTGGCAGTGCCTGCTGACTGGGGGCATGGGGATATGCTGTTGCAGCTGCCCATCTCTGCCTGTGTCTGCTTGGTCGTCTGTGCAATGTCCTTTCTTCTACTCCACAGACTTGACCTTCAGCTCCAGTGAAGACTGGACACTCTTAAAACTGTCTTTGGACAGCAGTACTTTGAGGTTAAATGGATCTTTTACTGGGTACCTCAGTTGTGCTGATCTGCTGTATAAGTGCAGAGGCAAGGGGTTAAGGTATTTTCCCCTAACTTCCTGGCGGGAAATGGTCTGCCCTGGGCTGCTGTTGGTGGATTTGTCTCTTCACATCAAACTCATGTCGCTATAAAGCCAGGTGATGTGAACTTGCCACATCTCCTCTTTGCAGTATTTGACTCTGTATCTCTCTGGTGTCCATGTGGTGTCCTGAACACATAATTAGTGGGGTTTTTGTTTGTTTGTTTGTTTGTTTTTGCAAGATAAAGACCTGAAATAATGTGAAGGTCAGATGCAGATTTCTAGGGTGTTTTTAATCCTGTTCAGGGTGCATGTTGTATTTCCTAGAATGTGGCATGAGGTGATATGCAAGGATGCCCTCTGGGATAGTGCTGGAGGACTGTGGAGGTAATTAAACCTAGTGGAGCCTTAAAGATACTTGCTGGGAATGGTTCCTGGGGCATTCTGTCCCCTGAATCCTGCTGGAGAGTTGTTCTGGAGCCCATCTGTTGGTAGAAGCCAAAATCATTCACTTGGCTCATTCATTACTTCATGTAGCTATCAGCTATATATTGGTCATCAGTGACTGTTTATTGGCATAGTTTTTGTCCATGTATCTTCAGTGTAAAGCAGATGCAGATTAATGGGTATACAGCACATAAAGGACTGCCTCCATACCAAAATTTCCGCCAGATTTTAGGATTTAAGTGGAGCTCTTGGAGTAGTGTTATCAAAAAATGTTCCTTTCTGTAGTCACTGATTTTTTTTTTTTTTTTTACATCCACATTGCGCAAGGAGGTTTTAAGATTCTTTATTTGTTTTCCAAAGCTCAGGCTTCTTCATATTCATCATTTCAGCTTTTTTCTTTTTCTTTTTTTTCCTTCTTCTGAGATGAGGATAAAACAAACTGTTTTAAGATTTTGACCATTTAACTGAATATGTTGTTGATTCCCTGATGTCAAACTACAACTTTCATTCAAAACTATGGAAAGGATGTATCTAATCACTTATGTATAATATAAGCACAGAGATGTGCACTTAATTTCCAGAACTCTGGCTCTATTCACAGAAGACCACATCACTGTCTGCCATGTGTAATAATATTTTACATATAAAATAATTGAATTGTGTTAATTACTGTACAGAGGTTATAGATTTGAAATGGACACATTTTAATGCAGGGTTAGTTTAAACTTAAAATTGAATCTCAGTGTAACTGTTGTAACAATGCTTGAACCAATGGTTGTTCCAGAGAAGAAACATGGATTCAGGACAGGAAAGACTGGCACACTGAGATAAAAGGTTGTTTTATTGTCTCTTCTGTGAATATTGCTGAAGTTTTAGGTGCTTACAACTTTATTGACTATAATATAATATTATCTTGTGGATAATTAGTGGGTATTAGGATTGAATGTGTATCTGACTGCTTGCTTAAAAAATTTTGTGTCTCCCTTTTCCCCTCCTTTTTCTAGAATGGTAAGCTATGGTCCCTTGTACGAATGGGTGGGTAATGTTTTCTTGTCACAGAGTCGCAGAATGGTTGAGGTTGGAAGGGATCTCTAGAGATCACCTAGTCCAACCCCCTGCTCCAGCAGGGACACCCAGAGCACGTGGCACAGGGTGGCATCCAGGTGGGTTTGGAAGATCTCCAGAGAAGGAGACTCCACAACCTCCCTGGGCAGCCTGGCACCCTCACAGGAAAGAAGTTCTTCCTTCTATGGAGATGGAAAATCCTGTGTTTATCCTCCCAGTGCCCAGAGTGGTAAAAGCACCACAGCAAGAGAAAACATTTACGATACCTTATCTTCAAGACTGGCAACTGCCATTTCCTTTTCAACAGAAAGCTTTCTTTATTGAATGAGGCTTTGGCTTGAAAAGATGATTCAGAGGAAAAGGTAAGTTTAGGTAGCACATAATTAGTTTCCTGTT
This sequence comes from Crypturellus tataupa, assembly GCA_034781795.1. Lineage (NCBI taxonomy): Eukaryota > Metazoa > Chordata > Aves > Tinamiformes > Tinamidae > Crypturellus > Crypturellus tataupa. The sequence continues at coordinate 1,635,036 of JAWLRI010000912.1, read as the reverse complement.
TCTTCTCCGCTTTCCCGTGTCCACTCACACCACCCATTCTCAGTACTTGCCTTGCACCGGTTACAGCATTCACTGGATCATCAGTGTTATGTTTCAACTCACCGATCTGGCAGAGAATTAGTTGGGAAAAATGGATGCATTCCTACTGTGTTAGTGAGCTGAGCTATCTCCTAGAAGGGTTTGCCAGGCACCTGAGGGTGCTCAAAAAGATTGCTGAACTAGGAGCAGAAGCAGAAGTTTGCACAGCAAAGTGAGGGAGGAGGCAGAAATTGAAAAATTGAATATTACTTTTGCTTTGGTCTCAAAGTCGCTGAACTGATCTGCTTTTGAAACCAGAGCTTGTATTTAACTGAAAACAATTCTTTTTGTATTTGATGCCGTATTTTATATTTCTACTGCTAGATGTGGTTATTCGCCTAATTCACCTATTACAAGAATGGAGCAATAACCATATTTGTCATGTTCATAATGGATTAATTTAGAACATCCAAAATAATTATCAAAATAGCCAGGAGGAAAGGGATGACAGGGTACATGTGAAATGATATGTGAATAGTTTGTTAAACGAAGCTCCCAAAATTTTGAAAAAATATGTTTGATAGGTTTATTCTTTAGTGATTCAAACATATGAAGAGAAGGGTAAGCCAAAGTTTAAAAATAAATACAAGAGCCTGATTATTAGCTATGTTCTTGAGAATGATTCTAGCTGGCTCACTATAGATCAAGTGCTCTTAATAAATGATCTTATCATATTAGACCAAACAATAAAAGAGTTTGTGTTTGCACTGCCACTTCACCTTTGACTGCAGTTTGCAATGTGCAAATCCCTGACATTTCAGTTGGCCTCCACTGAGGAAATAAAATGCTTGATTAGAATGGGCACAGTCCACATACGACTGAAGTCAGTGGGTCACTTTCTGATGATATCTGTAGGATTTGCCTTTAGCCCTGTGAGGGAATTTTTCTATGTTTTATCAAGATCCATCATCCTGTTTTCCCATTTTTCCTATACATAAAATCTAAATAGATGCAGTGATATGTATGCAGCAATTTTACCAGATGGCTCTTGAATCATCTGCTTTCAATGAAAAATGAAAAGACCAGACACGTACATAAAGGCTGGATTAATCTTTGTAATTAAATGGAACATTACTTTGCTGTGAATGATTTTAGCTTTCAGAATGTATTTCATGGTAATTTTTCAGTGAACTGTAATTGTATTAATTTTTTTATATTTTTAGAAGCTTGAAAATGATCTTCACAAAGTTGCTGTGAGTCAAATTGATACATAGAAGATCTATGTTAGACTTGTAAAACTTTTTGAGGGTGGAATATAAACATATCGCCCCACCCCTTCTATCAGTCAGGACAATATGCCCGTGCTTGGTGTTAGCCTACAAAGTGTCCTAATCTGACTTTGGGCAAAAAAGACTCTCGGGAAGTTCATGTGCCATGCTTGAATGTCAAAGAAGAATTAGACTAGAATGAAATAATGTTTTGTAGCATCGAAACAGTCAAGAATGAAAAGTTTTATTGTGTTGTCTTTGTGGTGAACCTTCTTGCAATTTTCTTGTTATGATGTGAACAGAAACACGCATGGATGATAAATTCCTGTGATAAAGTCAATGGTGAAACTTCCTTGTGTAATCGAATGGCAAAAGGGACAGTCGGCCTCTAGGTCCTCTGCTCAGAGCCTGCTCTCTCTAGACTGTCTGTGTAGTAAACGGTCATTGCTATTGCTCAAAAGTATGTTTCTGTTCTGCATCACCACCTGCAAGAGCCTCTCAGATTCACGGAGAGGAGATTCTTAATTTGCCAGGCAGCCTAAGATAGACTGAGTGCTTAACATTATCTGGAATAAATATCCCCTTGCCCTCTTCCCCCTGTACATGTGACTATTTAATATGTGAGAAAGAGGAATGAAATGAGCCTTTAAACCCTAAGATGTTGCGGATGATGCATTTGGGACAGAGATTCATGTGCTGTTGTCACACAGTTGGTTACTGTACATTTGTCACATTTTGTTTGCTTTCTCTGCGTGCATATGGCTCCTGGAAGACCGATCTTTTAAATATAGTTTTAATTATATCAGAGAGAGAATACTGACTGGATTTAGCAAAGCGGAAGGCAGTCTTAGGAGAGTTTTCTACTTTCTTGTGCTGTTGGATAAGGAATCCTCCATCTTCATTGAGCATTACTTAAGGAAATAGCAGTGGTAATCAAGGAAGCAAGATACTTCTGATACAAAAATTCAGCAATGTCTGCCCAGTGAGATGTTTCATAACTCATCTGTTGTGTAAGTAGGGCTGTGTGGTGTGCCAGCTGGCTGGGTTTGGATCTGATCCAATGCAATGTCTCTGGATATTTGTAGGATTCACAGGGACTTCAGGGGATTTCCAAATTCCCCTCACAGGTTTGTTTCAGCTCCCGGTGAGGTTCCCTCCACCAGTAGCCCCATATCCTTTGCTTTTGGCCTCTGGGGACTTGCTGGTGTGCCTTCTGGCACACTGCCTGTCTTTCCTTCCCGAGTGCCTGGGCCTCGTTCCAAACTGGATCAGGACGCTGGGGCAGTCCTCGGCAGAAAGGGGTGTTCTTGGTCCCTGGGACCATGCAAGCTCTGTTGCTTCCACACCATAGTGTGGGCCTCAGTGGGGACAAGGTGCCTTTGGGATGCTAGCTCAGTAGGATCCCAAGGAGCATGACTGACCTGTCTGTTTTTATCTGCATCACATAGAGAGAGCCATATAGTGAAATGTGGGTTGCGTGCAACTGCCTTGTACTGTACTGTACTGTTCTCCATCGGCTCTTGTTCTAGATGTTCACAAGAAGACTGTAAACCATGGTGTTGGTCTGTGGTTTTTGAAGGTGCAAAGGCTTTTGTTTTCCATAAAGATATTTAAAATGTATGTGGATTTTCTATGAAGTAACTTCATTGTAGTAACAAGGTTTGTTATTTGTGTGCTGAATCAACTCGATGTGACTGTTAGAATTTTTAAGAAGGTATCAGAATTATCATGTTAGTCAACTCTGTCTTAGTGTTTACTTGTTAAAGAGTATATAGTTGTGTTTCTTACTTGCTTGGTTTCCTAAATCCGAAATACTGTGGTAAGAATTTAAGTAGTTTAGTATAGTTGCAGAGTTTAATGCAATAAAATAATATATTTTCCTTATATTTATTTTACAAAATAGAAACAGCTTCAGGAATTGATAAAACATAAAATACTAGATGCATCATTACCTTTTTAGCTCACTTTCAGAAAAGTCCTTCGGCTAATCCTTCAGATTTGGGGCTGGGGCTTTCATCAGTTCTTTAAGCCAAGAAGTGCACTACTCTGTTTGCAGTAGCATTGTCAGACCTAGGCTTGCTTCAGTCCTCTGTGTTTGGAGCCCGCGGGGTGTGAATCCCTTTGCTTTCATTTGGAAGGCATTAAGAGTGTTTATAACGTATAACATAACAAGGAAATGTTCTTTTATTATGCACTGAAACAAAATCAACAGTTTTTGATCAACATTGTACTGTCTAAAGAATCAGTGAAATGACTTTGTACTGACTCACTTGTGTCAAAATCACCATTGATTTTGCAAGTTGTACTACAAATTGTTTTTAAAGGGGTGCCTCTTTATCATACAAATTTATCACTTTAATCAAAATGTTAAGGGGGTCATTTATGCAGACTTAACACAGAGGTTACTTTGTGAAATGATTCAAATGATTACTGTTTCTATGTACTAAATGGCCTGTTTTACACGTGCAAAACATTTGAAATTCACTTAGCCCATTTAAGCAGCTGACTTAATAGACATTTAAACTGCTGAGTTTTCCTCCTTTATTTTCTGAAGACTAATATAACAACTAGTGCTGAAACCCTGGAAGTGAAAGGTTAGGTTTTCAGTGCCTTGGAAAAGTTCAGTCAGATGGACCAGACAGTACCGACAAGCAAAAATTAGATGCCCTTCTACACAAGCTTGCAGACTAATTACGCTTCCTCCCTCCTCTCTTTTTTTTCCCTAAAGACATTTAAAAATATCTTTTAAAGGCTGCTATGCCTTCTGGAAAACTGAGAAAATGTTCTATTGAGACTTAATTTGGCTCATTTCATATTTCCTGCTCAGCATTTGTCTTCTATTGTTTTTTTATCACTGGGGATATTTGCATGACAATGGGATTTTTCTTACTTAAGAGTTCATCTGCTCCTGCTGCTAATTTCCTACCTGAAGTTGCAATCTTCTGTTAGTGACATCTTAATTATCTCAACCGCAATTAATTGTGATGTCACAAATGGAGGATTATGACTTTGGGTTGGAAATTAGATTGAGATATTGAAGGAGTCTCAAAAAGACTCTTGAAAAATAAAAGGAGAGATAAAATATTTCTGGTTAACCCAATGCGGTCTCCCACCAGCTTCCTTTTTACAGCTATGGAACAGCTGTTTGTAATTCTTGCCATCTTTGGTCTTCCTAGGAGGTCCTGCTGCAGAGACGTGTGGAGGGGAAGAGAGGGACTAGGGTTTTGTTGGGGAAGGAGGGTAATCCTCCCTTGAGCAGCCACCAAAAGGCGAATGGAAATGGGGGGGTCCCAGCAAGGCTTGGAGCCTGCTCACAAGGAGTGGTTTGCAGGGCTAGTGTGCCCAGAGTTGATCTAAGGGTATTCTGAAGACTTAAGGAAGGATTATGTTCTGCTTCCTCAGCCATAAAAAGCAAAAGCTATATGCTACCCTAGTCCATTACGGGTTTAATTTATTCTATCACTTTGACATATTCTATTTCTGTGTAAGTCCTCTTACACAGAAATCTTCTGTATCTATCCTTTGTATCTTTTTATTTTTCTCTTGAAAATGCATTGTTTCCATAGACATTCTGGATCACTGTTTTTTCTGTGAGCTTTCGTGAGGACATTATTGAACTTGTTTATATAGCTATGCCGCGATTTGTCAAATGGGAATACTTATCCACAGCTTCTATTGCTTCACACTACAGTGTTTATAGGAGCTGTGCATAAACACTGAGACAAGTTCATGACTCCAAAAGAGAATAAACCTAAGTTAATGAAAAGCGTGTTATTTCAACACCAATACTGACTTTAGGATCAAGTAAAGTAGGGATGAAAGTGCCGAATGAAACAAAGATCGGCCATATGATCTAAAGAAAGTACAGTCAGCTCCAGAAAAAGAGTGCGCCCATTCCCCGGGGGTGTAAATGGAAGTGGCCTTCAGTGGAAAGATGCCAGTCTTTGCCCTCTGGAGCCTAGGTCTGTCCTAGCACCGAGTACCTGCTGCTGTGCTGTGTTCCTGCTGCTGTGCTGTGGCAAGATGGGTTCTTTTCTCTTATCTTTTGGAAAACATTGAAAAAATAAGCATTTGACTATCTTCTGTTTAACTCAAAAATCAGAGCAAATTAGCTGTTAGGAATAAAATTTTGCCCTCAACCACTGCTGTTAGTCCGCAAAAAAACTCTCCAGGAGTCAACAAAAGCATCACATTAATCTGAGAGCAAAGCTGGATCTCTGTGCTGTGATACACTGATTTGTGGCACCGAGTTTACCTTGTAGGCAAGTTGATTTAAAGTTAAACTGTGATGCCTTCTGGGAGGCGTAATAATGCATGATGAAAAAAGGATGAAAAAAACCCATACACTGAGAAATGGTCTGCCAACCTTTTCTTTTTTTCCTTTTCAAAGGCGAAAGCAGTTATGGCAAAAGTGGGTTATCCTCAGTTCATAAAGAATGACACATATATTAATGAAGACATCAAAACAGTAAGTGTCAGCATTCTTCCTTTACATATTGCAGCCATTCTTTGCTGCTTTGTTTCACTGCTGTCTAAGATCAAAACAGTGCTTTTGTTTTGCACCCTTCGGGGGTTCTGCTTGCTTAGTTATTTATACCTCTTGAATTGAGTATGTGTGCTCTTGTATCTAAAACTTCAACACCAGAGTGCCTATGTGAGATGGCCTCCAGGCCTGCTGGGAGTAAAATGTGACTGGATTAAAAAAAAAAAAAAAAAGAAAAGTCATTGCGGTATTAAACATTTTCTAGATTAAAAAATACCCTAGATAAATTTTGTATTTAGAGTTGTATTAAAAAAAATAAAAGCAGACTTCTCAAAATAAAATTCTTATTCTTCTTCAAAAAAGAATATCATATTTCTCCTCAGAATATCATAATTCATTTGTACCATCTATGTTCTTCGCCCCCTCTCAAGGCTATACATTTTAGTTATTCTTACTAGAGGACTTCAAAATATAGCCCTACTGTGCTGGGTGCTGGTCAGGAACACTTTGGAGAGACTTGTTCGTTATGGCAAAGTCAGTATCTGCTCAGCTTCATTAACACAGGAAGGCAGATGATTAAGGATAACAAGTATTCTCATTTTCCGAAGGAGTGACTCTGGCATCTATAGGATGAGTGGTGTTACCTGTAGTCACAGATGATGTGTAACCACAGATTGAATCCTGAACCACAAAAAATCCTACTCATTGTAGAAACATCTCTGCCAGAGAAAACAAATAAAGCTAGTGAGAAGTATAATTAATAGAAAAACCTGTGGAAAACCAACTCTACAAACCAGTCTCTCTTCATGGGAAGAGCCGAGAGAGATGGTGCTGTGAACCCCAGTCCCTGATGTAATGAGGCTGAGGACACGACAAGCTTTACCTTTCAGGGTAGGGAATTAATTACTCACCCAGATAAGCAATAATGAAAAACTCACGCTAATCAGGGTTGTAAAACCATAGTTTGAGGTATAACTTGATCACACATGCTAGAATTGCTTCGAACGGACGATAGCGTTATCGGCTGGATTTATAAAATATTAACAACCCCTTTTCTTGCATGGTTAGTCATGTCTGTGGGGTTTGCTAATAGATTTGGAAGCTTATGGAAACCTGGAGCCCTATGTCTCTAAATATCACTTAATGTGAGAAATGATAAGAAAGCAAGGCAGAATCCTTCAAGGGAGTAGCATAATATATTTGTAATGAAATGCAAAATAAACTGAAAAGGCCCCTATTGCATTTTAGAATGTGCTTCTAAAACATACTTTCAAAATAAAAGCAGTCCTTTTTCCTTATGGAAGAGTCTGCCTTCACAATAACCATAGAAACATATGATCTGCAATTAATCATAATCCTCAGGTCCTCTCTGCTAGACCAGACAAGAGCATTTTTTTGTGTTCCAATTCTTTTCACAGATCTGCTCAGCCACTGCTTTGCTTTTCTGTTCTAAAAACCATTTAAAAATACTTGTTCTTCCTATCAAGTGTGAACATTTTGCTTCCTTTGATAACAGATCAAGATCAGATGATTATTTGTTAAAATAAAATTACTAATTTTTATGTCAGCTTTTGTTTCCTGGACATGTTTTAAAAATGTCCGTGCTTTATCTACACAGATGAAGTTTACAGAAAGTGACTTTTTTGGCAATGTATTACAAACCCGCAAATACACAGCCCAGTCTGATTTCTACTGGCTTAGAAAAGAAGTTCCAAAAACAGAGTGAGTAGACAAAACACAAATGCACATAATCTTTTAAAATATTTTAATTTATTTTTAGAATTTATATAGTTTATATACAGCAGCATATTAAAATACAGAAATTCTACAGGGAAAAAAAGATTATTCAGAAACTTCTGTGGATATTTTTATCATGAAATGACTTTTTATTAAGTTCTAGGTATTTCTGTTCTGATACACACTAGTCATATGCTTGCAGCTTCAACTTTAAATTTAATGGAAAAAAAAGGTAATTGAATTTTGATTAAAATTGGATTATGTCTCTTGGTCACATTTAGAATTATAGTAATACAGCAGGGATCTAGGAAATACATTTTCTATGAGTGCAGCCATTATTAAGGGATAATGTTATTATCACTAACAGCAATCAGTGTTGTTAGTTACCTGCTGTTGATAGGAATGGTGTGGAATAAGACATCATTTAATTTACGTATGTTACATTTATTTATTTGCAAACCTGAGAGTGCATGTTGTGTTGCATACAGTCGTCAAATAGATGGGAGAATCAATCTCCTTTCTTACTAGTGGGTAATCAAATCCTTAAAATGCAAATTTAAACCTAAACATAAGTTAATTAGTTTAATCACACTACTTAAAAATGGCTCCTTCAGCACAGAGACTCTGAAATCAGTGCCGCCGCTTAATGTTTTTGGTTGCATTTCCTTGTGGCTCCAGTAATTCTTACTCATGCTGAACTATACCTGCTTCAAGGAGGATTCCACATCATCAGTGAGGCAGGTAGGGGTTGTCAGCAGGGCAGGCATAAAGTCCTACCATTTAGGGTGTTGGAATTTGCCCCCGGTATTTTTGAGGGGATGCTTATGGTTTAATTTTATCTGTGAATTTTACCTTCTATTCATACTCTCTCGAATACTGTAAGAATTAATCCAAAGGTTTTGTAGGATTTCCTGCATCATGGAAGGCTGGTCTGGAGTGTGATTATATATATTCTCTTCAGACCACTAGTTTCCCTGTGGGCAATGAAATAACACTTAGTACCCTCGGAAATGGAGATCGACAACGTTTTTATCCTTCACCCTCGTGAGAAGAGTTGTGGCTGTGTTAATGCAGACCAAATAGATTCTTGTCATGCTAGGTAATGTCAGCTATAGGAAAATTAATTGGCAAGCAATCCCTGAAATGTACAGCTCAAGAGCCATAATCTGTGAACTGCCGCATCATGGGAATGATTAAAAAAGAGAAGGATTTGCTCCATTGCCCAGTACAAGATTGAATGCTTCCTCACACTTGTCTTTCCCACTCGCTCTCAAGGACTACTTAACAGCAGGCTCCTCATTGCTGTAGCCTTGCCCCAAAACAGGAGATCTGTTCTAGTCTACTTTTATCCTTTCATTGACAAAAATAGATAAATAGATCCAATGCCCACAAGATATCTCATCCTAAACCCCAACAAGGAGGAGCAAGCAAGTGCGATTGGCCCCTTCTCCCCTGCATTCACCATGGTGGAGAGGCCTCCAGTGGGACTGAGCGTGCTGGTGGGGGACAGGGACCCACCAACATAAAGCATGGCAAATCTCACCCTAGACATATCCGTTCATCTCATTTTACCTGCAGACTACACCTTTCTGGTGCTTTTCCTTTTCTTAAACTTTTATCTTTTGTGGCACTCCACAGATCAGTGGTTTATGCTGAAGCTTGGCATTGTGTTAAAAGATAATTTTCCTTCAGGTTTTGTTTCTTTTCTTTTTCTTTTCTGTTTTTGATTTGTTTTGTTTTGTTTTTCTTCTAGTTCAGTAGCTTTCAGCAAAGCATTTATAGGTGAATATATACATATAGGCATGTATATGGATAAACATAGATATATAGGAAATAGCTATGATAAGTTGATCAATGCTGTGGACTGAAAAAGGTGTATAAGAAGATGTTTTAAAATATTATAAAAATATTTAAGGAAATAGTTTAATATAATCTAAGAAAGAAACCAGATAGTTTACCTTCTAGTTACCCACAAAAGGTAAACCACGGCATTCATTTACCAAACAGTTCGCATTTCTCAGCAGTATCATTTCAAACTAAATTCTCTTTCCTCAGTACCACCCACTATACAGAAAATCGAAGTGATGGTTCACTGGTTCGCTCTGAACTCCAGTGAGAGCATCATGAGAGGAACAGGAGGCAGAAGACAAAGGATTCTGATAAAATGAGGGGATTGCTATTGGCAGTGTGAATGCAAAAGCAAAATATTTTTTCTGGAAATTCAACAGTTTCATACTCTAAGAAGGGGGAAAAAGTCCCCAGACTAGGGTCACCTATCAAAATGCCTTGTGCCCTGTTTTTCTGCCTCCTGACTGAGCGTTTTTCCCAGCAAAGGGAGCAGGGAGGCTGTGTGGTGCAGCACTGCTCAGACTGCGGACGCGGGGACATGTCGGATGTCTTTGAGACCTGGCTGGTCCCCACAAGGGCCAGGGCTCTGTCCGGGGCTGGCTTCCCCTGTGGTCACAGAGACTAAACAAGGTGGAACCAGCTGTTTCTCACCCCTGCTTTGGATACTGGCTGTGATCTCAGCAGCTGGCCGGGGAACGGGCTGTTTTCCGCTCCCCGCCAAAGCAGGGAATGTATGCTGGTGTCAGGGAGGAGACTTACGTAAGGGATTCGGGTCAATAGCCAAGGATATAAGGCATGAGAAGGAGTGGGTTGGGTTGAGAGAGCTGAAGGGATGAGGAACTGCTGGAGTGGGCAGGAGGACCAAGCGTGAAGGCGGTTGTAATAATCCAGGTGAGGCACAATGAGAGCAGAGGGATGCGAAAGGCAGCACGTGGGCAAGGGGTGATAATGTGGAAGTGAGAGATAAAGGAGGATGATAAAGCGCTTATAGCAGCGCTTGCTTATCCATCCATAGAACCATGTCCATACATATGTATAGATGTATATAGGCACACGCACCTTTTTTACTGATGTTGAATCTATCTTTCTTAACACTGATGATAGCGTACTTACAAATAGCAGGGGACAGAGAACTTCTTTCACATTTTTCCCTGCAGGGTACAAATGGGTGTTAGGATAAGCACAGCCATACCACAGACAAAAATCTGGCCCATCTTTAATATTCATATTTCTCCGTTAAAAATCAAGATATCTTCTCAAAGTTTTCTATCTTGGACAAATCTTTCTTCCCGTTTCACTCAGCTTTCTGTGCCGGAAGCACAGGCTGCTGGCAGACCTATAATGGAAAATGCAGGTGCTTGAGAAAGAAAATGACTCCTGGCTTTCCTGCAGGATTTACTCTGGTTTCTTGACTGCGTGTGGTGTCCGTAAGTGCTGGTGCTTGGTTCACCGTGGGTGAGTTAGAGGGGAGGTGAGCTCAGAGGGGTGCTGGGCTGGATGCGGAGCAAGCGCTCCCCTACATGAAAGGAGGTGCAGGCGTAAGGACGCTGGGCGGGCTGGTGTGTGCGGGAGGCTGGCCCAGCTCCCAGCTCGGAAATGCTGGGGATGGGCTAGTGCTGGAGAAGATAAAGCTGAGCAGGAGCCACCTGCAGCCTTTTCTTCTCCTTTGAACCTCCTTTTAAGCGCTGATCTGAAACTGCAGGTTGGGACCAGCCTTACCATCCACGTTTCTTTCCTAGCTCCGAGGAAGATAGGAAGCAGCCTGGACTGGGAGGCGAATCCTCTAATCCTACAAAGGAAAAAGTCTGAAAACAGACTCGCAAGTGAAAAGAGAAAACACATTTTCAAAAGTCACCTTGAAGATTTGTGCCCCTCTAGAAGTTATTCCTTCTATTCCTTTTCTTATCTGGGAAGAGGTCTTCTGGATTCCAGATTATTAGCAACTTTGTACTGTCTTTTACTTCCAACAAGCTTAAAAGCCTTATACATTCACAAGTTCTTTTTTTTTATTATTATCCTGACTTTTTTCATTTTTTTCATACTTTAGACTCTGAATACCAAATTCTGCTCTACCTGAATGATTTCTTGTAATTCAAAAAGTCAAAAAAACAAACAGCAACTTGTTTAAGTTTTAGAGAGATAAAATAATAATAAAAAGTAATGTTTTTCCCTGCATTGTAGCTGTTCTCAGTCATCTCATTTCATGACTGCCAATGCAGTACACTACACTCTTAGCTCAGAAAAGCAGGTATTATAGAGGTAGTTGTAGCGTAAACAGGCAGCTGCTTTACTTGCTAGCATGGTGCAGGTTTCAGATTTCATGTTTTGCAAGAGAAATCTCAAATTTACAGATGTCAAATCTGCAGCATTAGGCTGTGCTACAGGAGTTGATAAGGTAGTGTTACAGTATATCACTCAAAGCTGTCCGTCTTTCAAATGCACATAAGAAGTGGAAACGGTTCTGGCTTTATTATTCCCTTGGTAGTTAATGGGAATTTAGAATTTCTTATGCTTGTCCTTTTTCTATCCTGCAAGTAAGTACATTTTTTGTACCTTAGCAGACTGAAATGTACTGAAGTTCTAACCAGACCTAGTGCAATTGCCCAGATAAGCTGACTTTGAACAGGAATAAAAATGCTCTTTCTAAACCTCCCTCACCAAATTTACTCAACAATTTAACCTCAACAGATATTTATTACAGATCATGTAGCAATTTGATATATTCTTAGCCAAGGTCTGTCACTGAAGGCTTACTCATTTGAATGAGCTCACTGATAGCATGAGAGATGAGAAGTGAAGTTGTTGTTCTAGTCTGAAAAGTAGCAGTCAAAATTATTTCTGTTCTTCTTATGGAAAATGCTTCCTAAATCTTTCTGAGAGCAACTCAGAATGATACAACAAAATGCTGGAGTGTAAATGTGCTCCTTGCTAAATGAAAAGTACAAAATTAAGCATTGCACTGTGTTTGTCACCTGAGAACTCTGCTTTTCATGGCTTTTATGTCTTTTATTTCTATTTAAAAATATAACAAATTTATGCAGGATAGGTCTTCAGACCTCCCTCAGACTTTTAAAGAATGTCGTTCACTTTTATCTGAGAAAAATATGACTTTTGTCAATATTCAGCTTATACTAGGCTCTAGAAGCAGGATGGGCTCTGTCCTTGCTGATCACAGTCATGCTGGTGGGTAGATCATAAAGACGAAAGGAGTAGCCTCAGGACAGAGATGCTGTGATGAGTCCTAGCAGCTAGTGTATAAAGAGCTACCTGTGAGGCGGCTCCATCAGCAGGAGAGCGTGAGAGCTGTGGTACTACAGACACTAGACAGCCGGTCACACCAGGGCTTCAAGAAAGGTTTATAATAAGAGTTCTGTCTTGGCAAAAGGGCCAAGATCCTTCAGGCCTACAGCTAAGCCTTACAGCTTGACTGAAGAGCAGGTACGACTTCCCAAGAGGCCACTTGTAGCCTTGCGTCCTCCCAAAGAGTTCAGCTGATGGCTTATTTGGGAAATTCTTAAAGGGCAGAACGGGGTAAGATTTTTTTTTTTCCTCTAATAAAGAGATGAAATGTCAGCGATGATAAAATGGAATGATGGAAAGGACTCTTCGTAAAGGATGCTTATGATGAAAAGATTAAAAAAAAAATTAGAGAGTCTAATTAATGACATCGTAATTTCACATTTGTTCACAGAAGCAAAGCTGGGAGGATTATCTGTGGCATTTAGAGTCTGTAATGGTTAAGATATTTACATGGCATCACCTTGTGAGGTTTCATTGGTTAGTTTTCCTGTTGCTACACTGTAAAAGAAGCTGCCCAGCTTGAACATGAGAGAGGCAGATAAATTTATTGATAAAAGGCAGAGTGGTGTCATTCTAAAACTCTCCTCTTTGTTGCATTGTTTATGCGAGGACCTCCACTGCCAGTCAAAAACACAATCAGGATCAGCAGATAACTCGATTGTACTATTTTAAACTAAGACTGTGTTCTTGAATGTCACTGCCATCATGTTCTGAAAGATATTTCTTTGTCTTACTCTTTGTTTAGAAGCTCTTATCTCTTCTCTTTGGACATATTTTTTCAAAGCAGTTGCCTTGCATTCATGGCTTTGGATTTGTAAAACTGTAGTGAAATATGCTGCCAAAGACAGTAAGATTTTTTTGTGGGGGCATTTATTACAGCTGTTTCTAATTTATTATGAATTAACCTCTAATTCTCCTCACTTTATTACTTTATCCTCATTCTTCATTATATATGGTTAAATATTGGGCATTAAATAGGTTAAATATTGGGCTTAATGAAGTCAGGATTTTGCCTTGAGGGGGTTTGAGTCTTGCTGAACCTTGCTGAGATTTCTACTGATTCAGGTCAAACTACTGTTGATAAATACGAGTTCAGGCTCAGGAGGTTAATATTTACTTTTTCAGATCTAGGTTTCTTTCCAGTCTGTACTGGAAATCTAACTTCAAGATGGAATGCCAATAAACTTTTTAAAAAATTGTTTTGTGGTATAAGTGCTCCCTTTATTTATGGTAACACAGATAAAATTAGCAGTGTTCATTGAGTGGGATACAGAGGCTGAAGCTGTTTGTTTCTAACTTCAGTTTCCAAATAGGACCCACTCATATCACTGGGATCACCCTAAAAGACTGAGGCCACTTTGCTCATTTCAAACTGTTTTTTACTAATTTCCAGAGAGAGTTTCTCCATACGTGGTTGAAAAACTCAGGTTTTGTTATACCTGAGTTTTCGCTGCTGCCATTAGTGTTACACCTCTGTTAGATGAAGTCAGGACTTCAGCCTGTCAGCACAGCAGATCTCACAAACACAACAGTCACTTAAAAGTAAAACATATTAGGTAGTAAGAAGCTTAACAGTTATTCCTGTTAAAAATCATTTCAACATGCATTTAAATAAAGTCATTAAACAATAGACTTCAATGGTCTGGAAAACATAAATAGCACACATTGAGTTGAAGAAATAATTAAAGGCTTATGTGTTGTAGGTCTTTTAATTTTTAATCGCTTTTCAGTGAGTTAACTTTTTATCTTTGTTCATTGTGTCCATAAAGACACTTAACTGTACTAACAGTTGATTTCTTCTGCTCTTACTACAGGTGGTTTACGAGCCCAACTACTGTTAATGCTTTTTATAGTGCATCTACCAATCAGATCAGTGAGTATCTGACTTTTGAGCCTTCTTTAAAAGTATGTGTTTGGAAAATATATGTAGCAAGCTACATGTATCTGTACTGTTCATGTGTTTGTGACGGAAAACCAGATGTGATGAAAATCAGAAGCTCAGAAACATGGTAATTCAGCTATGATTCATCTTTAGTTTGTATGAGCAAGGGCTCATATGCATTTGAGTTGCCCTGCATCAGCTGAGTTGTAGTTACTGCTGGTGTCTGTCCATTGCAAACATGGAAAAAGATTTGTTAGCTCAAATCTCTCTCCTTAAAGTATAAAATAATGTTTCTGTCTTCTCCTTTCTGTAGAAAAAACATGTCCGCACCTACCTTTGTAAATATGCAGCATTCTTTAACTGATTTTAACTAACTCTTTAACTCAGTCCTATGCTGAGTGTCAATAAAAAAGATTAGAGGAGACTGTGATATAGATTGGGAAAGTCTAAGAAATGTTCTCCAGCAGAGATGTTCAAAGCCATTCACCTTCAAGGACAAGGAGTGGTATCTGTAATTAAATTCTTGGCTGCATACTTTGAAGTTATCCTGTGAGTACAGTACAATCCGTCCTACACTAATTTTAGTTCCAGGTTGTTTTTAGGCAGCAGGATCAGACAGTGCCTGGTTTGGAGGTTTATGAGCTATAACAGCTGAGTTGTTTTTCAAAGGTATGTTTGGTTTTGGATGTTCAGTTCTATTCACTTTAACGGGAGTTTACATAGAAACCTAATTGACTTTAAAAGTCAATACCTCTATTTCTAAGGCTAATAGCGGATACTTTACAGAGACACTTTCCTTTCTCCCTACTACCTTTGCAAGTTAAATCAGCCTTTCTTCTTCTGTGCTGGCAGCATGTGGAAGGCTGGCTGCTATAACGTCTATGATTTTGGTCATCAAGGACAGGCTTGTCAAAAATTCCTGAGTGACTCCTCCTTATTTTACTGAATCTCTTTTGATCACACAGTAAAATAGTTTTTGAAAGATACAAATTGAATGCATCACAGTGATGAGGTTGTTGCAGAGAACTGGCACTCCTTTATCCTGGTATCTGCATTTACCTACTTCTGTAAATAATTTTTGTCTCTAAACCATTCACTTACCCTCCTTTGTGAGTAAGTGAGTTCATTCATAAGGTGAGTAGGATAATTAGGCAGGTTTTTGTTTAAAATTAGTTCTATACTTAGACTGTACCACATTAATTAACAGGATATAATCATTAAGCAGCCACATTTTTGTTGATTATCTGAGTGAACACTCAAGACAATTTAATTGAATTGATCAGAACTCTAAAGTGTATGTGGAAAAAATGGCAGCTTGTTTTCATCTTAAATTAAGCACGAAGCATCACTGCTTTTTCAGATGTATTGTGAATTCAGAGAAAGCTTAGTTGGAGAAAATTAGAACTGTTGCTGTTACATCTTTTAACATTAGGTCCTTTCAAGTTTCAGCAACATTCAGTTCTCTAACATGGCACATTAAAGAAAGTTATAATAAGAAGCTAGAGTTACTGAAGCTAAATTTCACACTTGCTATGTCTAACAGTGTCACAAAGCAGAGGTGTCATACAAAACCAATCAGTCATGGGTATAGAGGCAATTGTATTTTGTATCATAACTGCTGACCTTCTTGCCCTGCTTGTGTTTGACCTTGAAGTTTGGATAGTGCTGCCTGTTGTCCTCTTAAGATTGGACCTAAGAGGAAAGGATTTACGTGGATCTTTTGGACCAAAACCATCTCATACCTGAGAGAGAAAGGTACAAATGTTTTGCGCAGGATTTACGATTGACAGGAGGAAGATGCAGAGAAAGGCTACTGCTGGGTGTGGAGAATTTGCATACAAAATGTCCCTTGGGAGACCTGGGAGGAACGTGCTCAGTCCTGAGTTGCTGATAAATTGTTGTCTCATCACTATTGAGCTTCCATTAATACCGCTGGGAAAGAACTGGACTGCATGAGACTGAGCTTTGCAACCCCAACCATACCAATACCGTGTGCTCTACCTCTGGGCAAATCTCACACCCAGCAGTTACTACCTCACTGCTTACAGCTGTGTTTTCAGTAGCCATCCATAGCGAGTTCGGTAAGAGCTGGTGAAATGCTACAAAAATTGAGACCTGTTTAAAGGCCTAATTAAACAGGCAAAAAAAAAAAAAAAAAAAAGAACTACAAAAGAGAAAGTCATTTGAATATGAAAATGAATATGAACAAAAATGAGCAAATTAAATGCAAAGCTTTAATATAGCAAGCCAACAAATATTTTGAGGAACAATTTTCTAATAACATAAGAACTAACAATAAAATCCTTTCTCAAATACTCTAGAAAAATAGGAGTCCAGGAGGCATAAAACAAAGATAATACTTTACATTGAAAGAGTTCGTAAGGTTCTTATCCTAGAGCTTTCCCTTATGGGAAGTAAATCTCAGTAAGTATCTCAAATTTAGTGTCAATAGAAGATGCTTTAGAAGAAATTCATAAAGTGAATTGTGACAGAGGTGTGAGACAGATAATATTCTCACAAGTGTTTTAAGGGAATTCAGATAAAAAATTGCCAAACTGCCAGCTTTGGTGTGTAGTTTATCAACTATACGGGGCTTAGCACAGGAGGAATAGAAGCGGCAAATGTCAAACTTTTTTTAACAAAGAAACAAACAAACAAAAAAGAGCACCAATGGAATATAAGTGTACACAGAAAATTCAATCTGGATCCTGTATGAAGGGAACTGGTAGCAACTATAACAAAGAAGAGAATGAGCATATATGAGCGAGTATCTGATTTAATTTGGAAAAGTCAGTTTGACTTGGAATTTCCTTTTTTTCTTTATAGGAAGAAAAAATGTGCATCACTAGTCTGCTAGAGTTGTTTGAAATTCAGCAAGCACGTAAATATGCTTGATAAAGTATGCTTAGTTCCAAAGAGCGCTTTGGATGAGGTTCTTTCCCAAGGCTACTGGAAGCTGTCAGGGGTCAAGAAAGAAGGTCTCTCCTAAATTAATGACTGATTAAAGATGAGAAATGGGGTTAAGAACAAATGATTTGTTTTCACAATGGTTAGGGGAGTGGGTTACCAGAGGAGTTCCACAGGGATCAGAGCTGGTCGATACATTAACAGATGACCTGAAAAAAACGGGTGTTCTATTAAGAACAAAGGAATAGATAGATATAAACCCAGCTTTAAGAGTACAGGTTCCTGTGCTGCAAACTGGTGGAAGGTGGAAAGGTATTCTAGCAGAAAAATCACTGCACACCTGCCTATGCTTTCTCTGTGCACCTACTCCTGGTCACTGTTGAAGACAAGAATGATCAGGGCAGACTTCTTGTCTGCCCAAGTGCGCCTTCCAGTAAGTAGACAAGATTCAAGTGTGTATGTGTCCACCTGTTTGTGCTTTTGGTAAGTTAATTTACTAAGTGGGGCATTTGAGAAAACTGAGTTTTAAAATGTGCAATGATGAAAATTGTTTCTGGAAAGCCGCTTCTGCATTAACTGGAAAAGACCTTAACTCCAAAGCTAATTCTAAAATATGAGTTCATTCAATTTGGAAAAAGAAATGTACCATGTGATATTATCAAAATAACCCCATCAACTCCAAATTCAGTTATTCATTGAAGGCTCATGAAATCATTTAGAGACAAAGACATTATCTCACAAAGACATTATCTCTGCCTTTAACTATAGTTTCTGTAAAGGTTCTATCATTGGGAACATACAGAAGTGATGGAGAGCATGGGGATCATTTCTGGTCATTTCTGAACTTTAGACAGATGCCTTTGCTTTCTGCGCACAGAAGACCTTCTATCACTAGTTTGTGAAATTATAGCCATCTCCATACAAGTAACCAGAAACTCGGTATGAAGGCAGCTTGTTAGTAGCATTGTGACTACTCGTTTACTCCAAGGAGAAGAACTTGCTTCACTGAAAGTGGAAACTAATAGAAAGCAGAAATTAGATGATGTTAAAAACAGATTTGGGGGACTACAGCAAAACTTGGATGAGTAGTAGGTTGTAACAGATTTTGCTGAGCTTCAGTGCAAACATCCCTTTGTTTACACTTTATTACTTCATTTCATTTTCATTACTAATTTATTGATAACTTGAATGACCAACAACTTGCTTATTTACAACAGAGAAGGAAGTCAATAGATCAAATAAGATGTGCTGCAAAGAGTTATACAACATTGTACATATAAATTATCTTATTATAAAATTTTGGTCCTCATGAATTACATACATTTTCCCCTGACTTTTCAATTATTCAAAATGTGTTAGATTAACAACTATGCATGTTTAAAATGGATGTTATTCATGTTTCAGTTCTAATTGTAAGATTCATTTTTTAATATTTTCTCATTGATTTCCCTTCAGTTACTGGTATTTAACAAAGACAGCCAGGGTGCCCGATTGTCTTTAGATGTTACAAAGATATCTGAGTAAACCATATAATCAGAGCAGTATGAATAGTCTGTTTTTAATTATTATCATTGCAACACAAAAACACTTTTCCCCAAACTCTGTTTATTTTAAGGAGTTGGAGAGCAATATGTGCTGCAAACAGATTCAAGTGATGACCGAGACATACTATTATACATTTGTTAAAGAAAAGGTTTTTGTTTTCATTACAGCACTAAAAATGTTGGCCTTCGAATATGTAAAGATTAGAAGAAAAATGCTCGTTATGTTTGATGTGCTTAACTTTCTTCCAACTGTAAATACATATGTTTCTAGAATATGTTTAAAACTATGTTTGTGGGTTGTGAAAAGTCACAAAGAGTGAATTTACAGTGAACAGAGCAACTATGAGTGACACATTCATGAGGTATGAACTTGAATAGATAAATTGGATAATTTACTATTGTTAATATTACTTCTGTAAGTTTATACCTATGCTGCTTCTTGTGCTGCAGTTCTCTAGTGAAAGTCAAGAGGCCTCTTTAGAGAACAGCTTCATTACATGTTGCGGGAAGAGGATATAATTTAAAACATAATTTTAAAATTATGTTTGAATTCATATTCATACACAAAACCATAGATAAGAGCCCACATAGCCAGGGAATATCATCTTTAGAGAAAGTGGCAGACAGTTGTTGATGCTGGCATCGTTCTGATGTTTTGAGTTGCAAAAGAAAGCTCTTACCTATCTAGGAACCCAGTGACAGCACATGGTGTCACGGTCTTGGGGAGGGAAAGGGGACTGTGTATAGGGATACCTTTTCTTCCTTTAAGAGATGAAGTAATTGGCAGGTTATTGGTGAAGTAGGTTCAAGTGCTCCTTTAGTTTCCAGGAGTTTAATCAACGTAATGGATTTGGATTGAATGTTTTCTAAGCCCTGTTATTAAGAAAGTTTTGAGTATGTTGAAGTAAGTCCTGGTTTTTAACTTTCACAATTTGCTAGTGACCAGGATTCTTTTATTTGACTACAATCACAGATGAGATGATACATGATCCTTGCATATGTTTTTTATTTCTTCTTCCTAGAATTCTTATCTCTAAATATATGTAAAATAAGAGAACCTTTTCTTTTTCCCCAGGTATCTAGAGAGTTGTTTTCCTTTATAAAATGAAAATGAAAGGGCCTTGTAAAGACATGTATTTTTACATCTTTTCTAGTTCTTATCCAAACTAGCATTGTAATACTTCACTCCCTCACAAACAGTCATGCATTTCTCTTCACATCACCCCAGTGAGGTTTGGAAATGCTGGGTTATATTTTACAAGCCAAAGAGACAGAGACCGAGAAAAGACCTTCTTTTCTTTTTCTTTTTTTTCCCAAGTGAGGTGGAAACTGAGCAAAGATTTGAGCTGAGGGCTGCCGAATCCTCTGCTTTTAGATGATTGCTTCTCTTTACCAATTAATGAATTTATTCACTACTTTTCTGAAAATAAAGATTGGAACTCATGCATAGTCTGGAGGCATGTGCTTCATGCAATTTATATATATTTATATATGTACATTTTTATCATCTGTACTCACAGAATAAGACTTAAAATTACATGTGGGATTCAGATGTCACAGAGGTTTTGATTCTAATCAGCTATATAAAATGCTGAAAGTCATCTGGGTTGCCCCAGAGTGCTCAGGATATTTCCTTATGCCCAAAAGGTCTGAAATAGGACTTGCAGAGAGACCTTTCCCCGTGCAGACTGGCTGCTGGAGCCAAAATAGGTAACCCAGAGGGCACTGGGAAGAGATACAGTTGTCCAAACATAAGTGTATGGAGTCATATTAAACAACTGTATCCTGACCTACCTCCTGTGTTTAGATAACTAAACAACATGCTAGTACAACATCCTCATGTTCAATTTGTTATGTAAATTCAAAATCCTTTGTTTACTGACCAGCAATTAGTCTTCTGCTTATA
Source organism: Crypturellus tataupa (assembly GCA_034781795.1). Lineage (NCBI taxonomy): Eukaryota > Metazoa > Chordata > Aves > Tinamiformes > Tinamidae > Crypturellus > Crypturellus tataupa. Next base: position 1,614,143 of record JAWLRI010000912.1, on the reverse strand, counting down.
TTTGATCCATTTAAAACTCTCCCATCTGAATTATTTCAATAATGCTTGAAAAGCAGGTCACAGCTTTTAAACACATCTGAGAACTGCCAATAAAACAACCAGCAAGAGCCATGTATATCCCAGAATTAGCACAGCTGTCTCCCACCCATGCTGTTTACATGCTGGATTTAGTAGCCTGTCAGAAGTTGCTCTTAAACAGACTAATTATTGGAAATTGTAAAAGCACTGACTTGGAATGAAGCTTTACTAGATTTTGCCCTCCTTAGCTAAAAACATCATGCAATATAAATGAATTATGGAATTCAATTGTAGAATTTGAATTTGTATTTAGACTTGAACTCTAAATTTTCTCTTGATTGTATGAGCCATTTCAGGTCTTTTTAGTTCATTTCATCCATTACTGGAATAATGTCATGGGAAAAGTCTGTGTAGTTTCTATGAACAATCAGATTAAATGTGATTGCTTGTGTCTGTCTGAACAAGTACCAGCATTCCCTGAATTTCAGTGTGTTCATTTTCAAAATACATATAGTAATGCTGTAAAGATATTAGCTGGCACATGGATTCATTAGTGGCAGCAAAGCCATGATAAAATCAGGAAAAAATGTTTTAAATTTTAAATATATTTTAACAAGCTTCTGAACACCTTGCTGGTAGAGAGGGCCTAAATTTGATACAATGTATAAAATGAAGATACCTCCAGTTAAGTTAAAAGTAGTCCTGTTGAAGTAAAGAGTGCTATTGGACCTTCAAGATCAGCATAAATTTAAAGCTGAATATTTAGAGTAAGCCAGATGCACTCCATTGCTTGAAATGCTCCTGCATGTAGAGCAGTATGATAAATGAGGAGAAAGTTCAACAGATTTGTCATGGCCCATAGGAGTCCAAGGAAGCTGCTGTGGTAAGTACGGATGAAGAAGGATTTGTAGGGTGTCTTTGCTCCTAAGGATTTTCAGAATAAATGAAACAAATACTGCATCCTTTTAAATATCCAGGAAATATAGTGATGTTTTGTTCCAAGAAGCATTTATGTGTCTGCCATATGTGGAGAGACACTTTCTGGTCATATAGGTATGGAGTCAGGAAAACCAAAACCCTCCTGGAGTTGAATCTGGTAAGGGGCAAACACGACAATAAAAAGGGTTTTCTACAAGTACACAGACAAAAGGAAGGTAGTGAAAAATATGGACCTGCTGCAACATGGAGCAGAGGTCCTGGTGACAAAGGACGTGGAAAAGGTTAGGTACTCAATGCCTTCTTCACCTCAGTCTTTACCAAAAAGACCACTTTTCAGGAATCCCAGGCTCCTGAGACCCTGAGGAGAAGTCTGGAGCAAGGAAGACTTTGGTGGAGGAGGATCAAGCCAGGGAACACTTGAACAAACTGGACATACACAAGTACACAGGCCCTGATGGGACCAACAAGTGCTGGGGGAGCTGGCCCATGTTGTTGAAAGACCACTCTTGGTTACCTTTGAAAAGTTGTGACAACTGGGGGAAATTCCTGAGAATTGAGAGAAAGCGATTGTCACCCTTCTCTACTAGAAGCAAGATCCATGGAACTACAAGTCAGTCAGAATCACCTGGATGCCTGGGAAGGTGATGGATCTAATCCTCATGGAAATTATTTCTGAGACTAACCTGGTAGCCTTCTGCAATGAGAGGATGTGCTTTATGGGTGAGGGCAGAGCATCTCCCCAGAGATGATCTCACCCCTTTTCTCTGTGTGATGTTAATCAGTAAAGTCTTGAGAGTTGGCTTAGGCCTGCACCAGCAATAAGGTGTACACACAACTGAGAGAGAGGCTTTTGGCCTGCATTCTTTCTCTGGGGCCATGTAGAGGGAGAAAGCATGAGAAGATGCAATACAGGCTAAATTTGTGGTGAAATGCTAACATGAAATAGCTTCTCAGTTCCTGTATTCATTTCTTCAGATGAGAAACTCTCTGAAGTCTGTCTAACTTCCTCCTACACAGCAGTGCTTTGCTTGTTCATACTCCCATGCTATATAAATAATCCCTTTAGTATTTATTGCTTCTTCATCCTATGATTTCTCTGAATATTGCGATGAATTTTCTTAGACAGAATATGCCAAGTAAGCAAGGGCCACAGACTTAGCAGATGAATTTCCTTACTCAAGAGGGATACAGAGCAGCACAGAAAGTTCATGGAATCATAGAATCTCAGAATCATGATGGTTGGAAAAGACCTTCAAGATCATCAAGTCCAACCATAAATCCATCACCCCAATGCCTGCTAAACTATGTCTCTAAGTGCCTCATCTACCTGTTTCTTGAACACTGCCAGAGACAGTGAATCCATCACTTCCCTGGGCAGCCTGTTCCAATACTTGACTACTCTTCCCATGTAGAATTTTTTCCTAATATCTAACCTGAATCTCTTCTGGTGCAGCTCTGATAATATAGCATCTTGTTGCCACTGTGGTCCTGGAGGATTGAGGATTTGTCCAGAGATTTTCTCTGTTCTCATCTGGAATTACCATCTTAGGGAAAAATTGCCTCGCAGAACCTTCTGAAACAACAGATAGTCAAAATGCAGACCTCTGCGTCTTGTAACTGTGATACAGCCATACTGTGACTGTGATACAGCCATATCCATACAGAAGGAAGAACTAGGCAACTCACTGTTATCTTATTTTGCCATTACAGGATTCCCAGCAGGAGAACTGCAAAAGCCTTTCTTTTGGGGAACAGAGTATCCAAGGTAAGTGGCGCACAAGGAAACTCTTCCAGCTGGAAATGAGGGTTAACAGGGAGAAGTTTTAGAAATAAATACAGAAAAAGAAGAGGGAGAAAAAAGTATGTAGCTAAAGATGACCACCAGTTATAGACCATTAGTAGTACTGTGCTGTGATTGTGTCAAGGAAAAGCTTGGCCCTCGAGTATGTGTCCTCCCCTGCTGTGTGCTACTTTTCCTATTGAGAAATCATACTCAGAAGGCTGCTATCCTGTGTGATAACTTTTCTTACCCTTGGGAATTGTGTGTGCTTCTGTTGTCTTAAACTGACAACTGATTTCTCTCAGGAATTGGTAATTAAGTGCATCTGAGTGGAAGCGTTTCAACGCTATAGCGAGCAGAAGCAGCAGTGTGCACATGGCAGGTATTAAAAGGAATTGTAAATCAGGTAACCAGCACTCTTCAAGAGAACTGAATACCCTGAGACAGGTATTATCAGTTTATTGTTTGCTTTCTGCTAAAGTCTAAACCTAACAGTCAGGCTACTCCTGCGCTGTAGAGGTGCATGAGAATATCTCCGTGTGTGTAAGTGGTTGCCTGAGCAGCCCCATGTGCTGTTGGAGCTGAAGAATAATTACAGGTCACCTTTAGTTAATTTTGAAAAATCACTGCTTTCATGCAGTTCAATAACTTTAAATATTAGGGAAGGAGAAGATTATAAAAAGTCTCCAACAACAGTTTCTCTTTTTTTTTTACAGTTATGCAAAGCCAGCAATTAGTGAAACACATCCTTAATATGTCTGCTTAATTAAAAAAAAAAAAAATTGGGGTTTGCCTTTGTCAAACCAGGAAATGTCCATGTCAACAGGAAATTTGGCAGTATTTGTAAAGAGATGCAGTATTTGTAAAGAGACTCAATTTAGAAACAAATGAATTTGCATTCAAAGAGAATTCTGATGAGCCAGGTGATTGTAAGTGGTAATTAGGCAAAGAAGAAATTTCTTACTAGATAAGGAGAACATATTTTCTGCTGTCATTATTACAGACCTTCTTCTAACTTTGCTTTCTGAAGAGATTTCTCTGTAACTTGACCTTCTGCTATAATGATAAAATTGTGGTTTTTTCAAAGAATCATGCTTTGCTCATTTCTCTTCCTTAAAGGTTACCCTAACTTAAATTGGTTTTGCTTGCATACTTCTCAAAAAGAAATTTGGTAAATAAAGAAGGTAGCTGTTTTATATCAGACAATAGATTGCTTTTGTCCTTGAAATATTATGGCTCTGTTTTCTGTCTGCTTAACAGAAACAATACATGGCACTGGAATTAAAAAAAAATCATCAGAAGATCATTAGTACTTGTGGAAAAAACAGGTTTAGCAAATATTTCATATTTAGTGGAGTTTTAGCGTCCAGTTCCAGCATAGCCACTTTAAAATCAGCTGCACCTCTTTGCTTAAAGGGAAGATAAGTTACCACTGTACACATCAGTGCACAAAAGAAAATACCACTGAAATGCCATCACTCATAGTTAGCAGCCTTCAGTGCCAGGCATGCTGAAATTGAGACTTCAGACTACCTGAATCAGTAGCTTCCCTAATATCCTCTGAGCATTCCTAGTCCTGGAAAGTTCCTTGCTAACCCGGTGCCGGTGGGGCTGACCCTGGTCCTCTGCATCTGCATCCAGCTGGAAGCAAAAAGCCTGGCAGAGCCGGCAAAAATGCTGCAGTGCTGAGCAAAGAGCTAAAGGGGTTTGCAGAAGGAATGGCCAAAATCCATGCAAAGCTTCACCCCAGCTGGGGAGGTGTGAGCAGTGCTGGACATCCCCTTCCCACCCTTGGCCAAAGAGGTTTAAGGGCAACAGGGAGAGGGATGGAGTTGCCAGGAGGGATGGTGCTAACATCGGGCACCCTTGGGAAGCACCTGACCGAATGTGTTGTTACCATGGATATAAAATTGATCCTGGGCTGCTGGCTAAGCTTTAGAGGAAAATAAGGCGAACTTAGCCGTAGGGCTTAAGGTAAGGGACCTCTTTGCATGTTTTGTGCCATTCCTTTTGTACTTCTCCAGCTGCAAAAGATCCTGTGTGACCATTTTACTTCAGATGTGGAAAGCAAGCCTAATATAGTACGTTTTGTGTGGATAATTATCACTGTGTGCTACACAAGATTACAAATTTGTCACACAAAAGGATGATGTTTCCATTGCTGAAATGTATAATTTTAACAAGCACTTTTTAATGAAGGTTGCAATAGTACCAGGGGGAAAAAAAACAGTAGGGAAGATTTTATCACATGCAAATTACCTTTCAGGAAAGAAAAAGAGGAAGTGAAGAATTATTATAGGAATAGGGGGAATTAAATCATATAATACTTTTTAGGCATGACGAGGGTGAGCAATTAGCATGTTACGGATCATTAAGTCCGGTAATAACAAGTTGCTTCAAAATCCTCAGCATTTTCTCCTATTTTAACACAACGTGTTAGAAATACCCTAAGCTACTTTGAGGTATGGCATCTCAATAACTAAAATAATTAAGAGTCGCAGAGAACAACCTAGCAAGTGGAAGATGTGCCTAGTGGATAGTGTCCCTTCCTCCCAGCAGCCACTTTATTTGATATTAGAAAACAGAATCTCTCCCTTGTTCATCTCTCTCTCTCTCTCCCAAACAGGGGTTTATTCAGATGTAACCAGGAGAATATAATTCAGTGTCAAACAGGATACAAATACTTCTTATGGTTCTTCAGTGCATTAGACATGACAGTAGATCACGTCCTGTTTCTGCGTAGCTGAAGGGAAACCATGATCTCTCTTTTGAAAACTGGATGGAGTCCTGGTTAATGCTCCACAAACTAGTGCTAGTCATTTGCAAGTCTGTTTGCTGCATGACAGAGAAGGAGGATTAGAGCTGAAATGACACAGGCTCACTGCAACTTTGATCTGTGCTTGTTTTGTTTTGTTTTGTTTTAATGATTATGCTAAGAGAATAATTTCACCTACGGCTTTGTCCTGTTCTCAGCATATGCACAATTAGCTAGAAGAGACATTCTGGAGCGGGGATGATGCTAATCAGGGATTTGGCTAGAAGAGTTTTACTTTACAAGGTTTTACATTAAAGTTTGCTTTTAAACAAATGAAAATTTCAGAATCAGACTTCAAGATAAAATTTTGTAGGTGTTATTCTTAGGTAATTTCCTCCACCGCATTCTGCTTCCCCAGTTAAATAAATAAATAACATTCTTTCCTCAGGAAGGAGAACACCTTCTGTCTTCTGTACTTCGATGTTCATGAGTATGTATGTTTTCTGAAGGAAAACACTTCTCTGTGTTACAGGTCTCTAAGCTATGGTGCCATAGGGGTAATTGTTGGCCATGAGTTTACTCACGGATTTGATAGCAATGGTGAGTATTTGTCCATATTTTGATAACTATGTTTTAAGGAGTTAATGGATTAAAAAGACGACTTGTATATTTTCTGAAAAATGATGTGTAAGGAAAACTCAGATTTCTCTTAAATTATTTATTTATACATTCTTGCTGGCCTGAGCCTTTTTTTTTTTGATAAAGAATGCCACATTTTTGACACTTTTTGTTTATTTTCCAGAAAGTATGGAAACTAAATCTTCACAACTGACTGCGTAGGAGGGGGTGGGGGTCGCAAAGAAATCCATTATACCCCCAAAAAATTATTTCTAAGAAATCTTCTCATTTCAGTATTGACATTTTAAAACAAAAATATATTAAAATATTAAATTTCAAACTTAAAATAAAAACATATTGCAAAACTTAAAGAAAAGAGGAATTGCCCAAGAAGTGTCAAAACAGACTTTGTCAGCTTTCCTGAAACATTGGATGAGCTAGGGCATTCCCACCAACTAACTTTGACTACTTCAGTGAAGTACTGTGTAAAACAGAGCTCCCTTTAGAGAAAGAGAGAGACAACCTCCTCCAGAGAGCAATTCTCAGTGTCTAACTGATCTCCTGTTCTGACTCACTAGCTAGAAGAAGCTCTCTCCACTGAATACATTAAGGAAAAAGAGGCTTTTAGCTCAGTGCCTAAATAGAGTTAGATTGTGTATGGTACATTACTTTTAATACCTGTTAAAAATAAAACTTGCATCCTATTGGCACTGTTCGCTAAGGTTTTGGGGTGGGTGAGCAAACACTCCCTGAAGGAAAAATGTTTCTTCACAAGCTTACACTTGCCCTATAACTTCCACATCATACAGCTTATTGTATAGCAAGTACATCCATGTGTTTGATGGATAGTTTGATAAATTAGTTTCTGGAACTAGACCCTTTTAGCAAGGCTGCTAACAGGACACGAGTAATGGCTAATTTCTCCATCTTGCAGCATGATGTGGAGGCCCTGGAACTGTAGCTGACCTATCTTCCCAAAAGGCTGGTAGTGAAGACTTAACTAGTCTTTTGGCCCAGTAATACAGACACAAGACACATCAGGACTTTTTTGGAGAGCAGGTTAACTGTCCATGTAGATGAGCATTCCTCTGTGATTTGATTCGTCTTTATGACTCCAGAAAAGCAAAGTAGGAAACAGCCAGACAGATAATACAAAAACACTGAAAACATTTTCCCCCTCCTTTTCCCCCTTTTCCCCTGAAATATACTGTCTTGTCTAAATGGAGGTCCTCTCTAGACATGTATTTTTTCCCGTGCTTGGAAGGTGAGAGCCTAGCCCAAGCGGTAGTGGTTGGCTCTGACAGTCACTTCTGGGTTCCTGCTCCATCATCGCTACAGAGATGATGCAGATGAAATGCTCTTCAATAAACCAGGCAGAACAAGGACCTGCTCTCCCATGAGCTGTTACTGTAAGCACCAGACTGGGGGATGTGATGCATATATTCTTTTTGCTTCTATGAGCATGGAAGAACAAATGTTCTGTTTTTGCTCTATGGTGAAAAATAGGAAGTTCCGGCATTTTCTAGGAAACATTTTTTTTCCCTCTGGTCAAGTGCATAATTAATTAATAATAAGTGACTTCTCATCCAGTTTACAGAATCAAAAACATAGGGGCTGCCGATGAAAAATACAATTGTACTTACAGGACAGCTCATGTGTTACAAGATGTGCTATAGTACTCATTAGTCATTACAACTTTATTATAAAAATGGAAAAATGGCAAAGAGTGGAAAACCAGCTTTTTATCAATGACTTCACTGGCCCAAGATTTTTTCCATTTGCCTTATCCATTTTGCACACACACAAACACATATATTTAACTCCCATTTTTGTGCAGGTGATATAATCTAAAATGGGAAAAGTATATTTTTCCAACAAGAGGGTTTGTTTTCTTTCCTTTTATTTTTTCTTTCTTTCTAGGTCGGAAGTATGACAAAGATGGAAATTTAGACCCTTGGTGGACAACCGAGTCTGAAGAAAAATTTAAAGAGAAAACAAAATGCATGATTAACCAATACAGCAATTACTACTGGAAGAGAGCTGGCTTACACGTATGTAAAATATCACTGACTGAAAGCCCTGGTTGATTAGAGGGTTTGGAGGGGTTTTTGTTGGTCTGTTTTTTGGTTGCTGTTTTTATTTTATTTTATTTTATTTTATTTTATTTTATTTTATTTTATTTTATTTTATTTTATTTTATTTTATTTTAATTGTCTGTTCATAAACCTCAACATAGAGGGATTCTCGACTATCAACTTGATTCTCACAATAAATCATTCTTTGGAGATGAATAATTGTGATCAGAATTGTCTGTCACATTTGATTATTCCAATCAAATACTATCCCCCATACACTGGTGACAGGGTTAAACTGCTTTTCACCACAACATCATATTGGAAACAGAGGAAGAGGATGAAGCCACTCAAGAGGACTAGTTTAATTGCTATGAGCACATTAAACATCTTCTGAAAGTGAGGTCAGAGATGAGGGCTGGGCAGTCATTCTTTTTGAAAAGAAGCAAATAGCATGTTTTATAGATCCCTTTGGCAATTCTGCCTGTTGTTTATTACTTATTTATTATGGTTATAAAAAGGATGCATTATTCCACATTCAACTCCCTATTTCTTCCATGCGTGCATGCAGACACAATTTGATCTTAAATGAAGGGAGTATGAAAGCAGTAGCTCATATAAAAGACTGAGAAGGAAAAGGCAAGGAAATGGCCTCTTTATTGCCTGTCAGAAATCCGGGCTTCTCTAAAAATGTGTATTTTTTTCTAAGTGTCCCAAATGAATGATAAATAGGATAAATCCCAGACCTTCACAAACAAATAGCTGTAGTTTTATTGACTTTGGCTGGAACATACTTTTAGTCTTAATTTTTAGGATAAAGCACATATCCCCTCCTACTCAGTTCTACCCCTTTTACTTGCATTTTAGCATCAGAAATACTTCTTGGCCTTTAATGAATAGAGAGGTTGCATGGAATGCCTAACAGTAATTTTAATACTTTCCCTGGGCTATGTGTATTAGACTCAGAGATAACGAGGTCATTTTGCAGTCCAATGTGAAGTCCAGCAGTTCAGACTTGAAGTACTTCCTGTAAGATAATTTGCAAATAAAAATTCTTCGTCTGGTTCCTGAACATCTGCACGAGAAGAATGATCAGCACAAAAATGTCACTTACAGAAGGTCATTAAAACCTTCCCCAAGGAAGTGACTGAGTCCTTTCCATGCTTCTGCAATTGGCTTATCCATCTACTTTGCTTTCTGTAGTGTCTCCTGAGGTGGGGTAGATCTGAACTTTCCCTTCCAGAATAGTTACAGTCTTTGGAGTTGGTGGATGGTGGATGACAGTGCAGCCTTTTCACCTGTAAGGCTTTTTCTCTTGAAATATGATAGGGGATTTCTGTAGGATAATTTTAGTCTCCTTTTAGAGGGTAGAAAAAGAATCTTGATATTTTCTGAAATATTTTATAGCTTCTGTGTGCAGAGATACATGTGCAAAGAGCTTTTCTTCTTTCCTTTTTTTTTCTTGTCATTTATATCTCCAATATTTGTACATTTTGAATTTTGTTTTGTTTTTAGCCCTGTAGAAATATTTTATGTGGCTCAAGAAACCTATATATTTTTCCATCTCCTCACTCAGTTTACAATAAAACTGTCTCTAGAAAAGTAGCTTAACGACAGAAGTGGGTACAGAAATCGCTTCAGAGTACAGTAATCACCTAAAGTCATCTGATAAAAAGATGGGCTTACCGTGGTCCCTGCACCTGGCCACACACAGTCTGCACACCGCAGTCTCAGGTGCATGACACAGAACTGCCTGAGTTTGGTGGGCAGTCCTTTTCAAATAACCTGTGGCCAGTGTGCCACTGACGATCTAAACCAGAGTAATTCCTGAGCCTACTCCAATCAAAAATTTGGAGTAAGTAGGCCAGAAGCAAAGCTAGTATACATCTGTATGGGTCTCCTGGTGTCCCAGCACCTTTTCTCCTTTCCACCTCCACCTCCATCCTCTTGTAAGGAAGGGGGCGCTGGGAGGGAAGAGGTGCGCTCTTCTCCAGTGTGCTTTTCCCTGTCCTTGCTCTTACGCCGTGTCAAATGAGAGGCCTTGGGTCTGATTCAGGTGGGCACTGTGTGGTGGTGCCGGGGACTTCCTGGGCCCCTTTCCCCTTCCTGCCCCATTTCCCTCTCTTTTACCCTCCTGGCCTTGACTCCAACACTCTGTGCTCATGCCCTGTGGCATGGGGGGACCCCTCAGCAGATAATTTGCAGGCCAGCACTGACCTTCTCAGCTCTGCTTGAAGCTGTGCTCCATAACTTTGCTTGTTCAAGGGACAGCAGAGCATAAAAGTGCCTAATTACAAGTGCAGTTTGATCGTGCAAAGACCCCAGCAGGCTGTGTGATCGGAGGTCAGGCTGCACTTCGCAGAAATGAGGGTTTTCTTCATAATGATATTGTAATAGCGAGAGACTGGCTTTTTCAGAAAGCTGAGATAGCACTGCTTCTCCAAATATATTCTTGTTGCCAATGCCTTTGCTGCTGGAATCGATACCAGGGAAAAGCAACATGAATCTTCTTTGTAGATTTTTTTTTCGTTTTCTCAGAGCACTGAATATACTATCAATTTCAATTCTCTCTCTGAGAGTTTTTTTTAATTATGCTGTTTTATGTTATAACTTAAAAGTTATTGTAGCTTCCTAGTAGCACATGAAGAAAGAGTTATGTAGAGAAATAAATATAGCTTCTCAAGTAAAAGTTTAAGAATTGGATCTCACATGCAACTGGAGAAAGACAGGCTTGAAGGAAAGTTATTGATGCCCAGATTAAAGATCAGGGACAGGATTCTCGAGGATTCTTGATATCTATTGCATTTTGTGCTACTGAGACCGAGGCCAAGAGCCAAGCTAACTCATCACAGAGAATTGTTTACTGACAGTTTTCACATTGAAAACCGATTTTCTTTACCAGAGATATGATTGCTGAAACTGGCTGAGGTTGTCTTCACCTTGTTTTATTTTTCCCCTGTCTCTTGAAGTTGATCAAAAAGGAAGTTCAGAAACAGGTCAAATGACTGATGTTCTTTCATTCTGTCAGGTAAAAGGCAAGAGGACTTTGGCAGAAAACATTGCAGATAATGGAGGTTTGCGAGAGGCTTTCAGGGTAAGTAGATGAAAAATGGCTGAAACACACTCTTGCTTTTTTTTTTTTTTTTTTGTTATAAAAAAAGAAGTGGTTAGGCTCCATGTCAGTGAAGGGCACTCGCTGTCTCTCTCTTATCAGGCATACAGGAGATGGATTGCAGAGAAGAGAGGAGGAGAGGAAGAACCTCTATTGCCAGGGCTTGAGTTCACAAACAACCAGCTTTTCTTTCTGAGTTATGCCCATGTGAGTAATACAAATGTGTTTCAAGTGTGCATCTATTAACCTGCACAATATACAGCGTGGAAACGAGACTGCCTTGCTTTAACCATCTGTACCAACTAAACTCAGACTTTTAAGGGTGTAATTAGAGACTTATTTTCCCAAGGTTATTACTTCTTTTCCTTTTCTCTTTGTATCCTCCTCTGCCACCCATCCATGGTACCAGAACTCCTGAAATTATTGCTGTTCTTGCATTGTGTTGTCATTGCAGCTTGCTTTCCTCTTGCTGCTTTCCTCCATGGCTAAGTCTTCTTACACCTACTGACTCCTTTAATATCTTCTCTTTGAAGCTTCCTATTTTTGTGGGGCTCCCAAGATACAGCAGTTTCTCACCACTTCATCTACCACTCCTGTTGCAAGTGTTCCAGTCTCATTTGTTATTGCGCACATTGTTCAGTGAAACTAAGAAGCAGTGAAGAAAATGTTTCTTTTTTTGTTTTCTCATCTTTGTTTGCTGTATATTAAAAATGGGTCGATAAACCTCTGATAGAGAATGCAACTTTTTTTTTTTTTTAATGAAAGTGGTGTAAAACAAGGGAGAGACTCAGAAAAGATTAATTTGGTGAATAGTTGGAGAAATTCCCTATTGGAGGAGTAAAAGCTGGACTATAAAACTTTGTTGTCTAGTTTAAATGCTGTCTGGCCTTTGTCAATAGGAGACCTTCAACACAGGGGACTGGGTAAGGTAAGGGTTCATTATATAAGGTCTTTTATGCAAGAGATATAACACATTCAGTTTTGCAAATACTATCACTTAGCCTTTTTTATGTTCAGTTACAATGGTCCGAGTATTATGTATAGAAACAGTAAATTAGGGGCCGTTGATGGAAACTTGCAAACGGTGTCATTTCAAAAGCAGCTGACCTTCCAATACTGAGCAAATGTCAGGTAATACAGCTGCAGTTCTAGAGATGAGAGGCACCATTCCATTTTACTTTTTATACACATTACATAGCTTTGAGACCAAGAAGAATACTTGACAATTATTGAAGTGTGGGATGCTACAGCACAAGCTGAAACTCAGTTGTAGAGAACCTCAGCAAGGAACTAGCAGAGTGGCTACAATTAAATGATGGGAATGAGTGGGTGGAGAATAGCAGTGGGTGGAGATTTGATCCATTAAGTTTTGAAAAACAAGCAAATACACCAACTGCAAAGCTACCGAAGGTGAAACAAAATAGAAGATAATGGTTTCTTTCCATTTTGTGCACTCTGTAAGTAATAGGTACCTAAACAACTGTGATATGACATTTTGCTTTATTTACAAAGTTATCTCAAGTAATGTGCCTCTTTCTGCTTTTTATCTTTTATTAGGTAAGATGCAATTCCTTTAGACCAGAATCTGCAAGAGAGCAAATACATATTGGAGCTCACAGTCCTCCTCAGTTCAGGTAGTGCAAATAATGTATTTACTTAGGATACATATAGGATCAGTCATTGTAGCACACAAGTGCAGAAGTTTAGCATGTTAAGAGGCATTTAATAGCAAACACAAAATTAGAATGTGCTCTTGGCTTAGATTGAAATTGAACTGCTTTTTATTAGCTTATCCTCTGCTATTACAAATACTTTTCTGTAAAAAGTGGAAATCTTGAATCTGCCTTCAAAAACAGCTGAAACAGGACACACACTGATCTCTATGATCTATAACCAAGGCCTGAATATCTAAAATGTTCCATCTATCTCTTTTTTATTTCCACGCAACTCTAGTTTAGAAGACAATGAACGTTAAAAGTGTCCTTGATTTAATTTACTTGAGTTCATTAAAAGCTTTAAAGACAGTTCCTTAAATTATATTGGTAATGAGCAGGTAGAAATGCTAAGCACAACTTTCTCTTTAAATCCAGTTTAGGGGTGAACTCCAGCTGGCCTTTTAGAGATGCCCTGCTAAAAGGTGCCATCATAGTCTGGTCTCAACAGTGCCTCTGTGCCTCTCCTCAGGAGGCTTTTCTAACCCCAGACACACCTGAACCTCAAGAAAGAGAGGCTGAAAAAGGTTAAAAGTCTACGTGAGAAAGCTTGAGATCAATTCTCTGCTTTTCTGCAGAGTCTGAGTTATTTCTGATAGGATTCATGTCAGTTAAATTTATGCTGTACCTGTCCTCGGCTAGGTGGCTCCATTACCTCCACATTTGTGGAAAGATGTTAGCATCTCCAGGAGGTGATTTGTCTTCTCGTAGTGGAAATGTCTGCAATCCCATGGATTAACTGCCTTCCAAAGATTCTCACCCCTTTCTATTGGCTAAAGAGGGAGCCTGGATGCCACCTCCTGCATGACTAAAATTAGGCAATATGAACCTGTGTTTGTCTCAGTTCTCTCTTGGGAAAAGAAAAATATCAACACGACTTTCACAGAGGGTCTGTAAGGATTTTTCCACAAACTGGGAAGGATAACAGGTACTCTGATATATCCGTGGGACCTGGCTACACTGAAGTTGAAGATACAACCACAGCAGCTTTAGTGCACCGCAACCAACTTTGGAGCAGACTGGGATAAAAGCGGTGGAACTAAAAATATGATGACACAAATTTAATGTAAGCTAGCAATATGGACAGGTATGGTTAGTCTTGTGAGACCTCTGTGGTCTGTAATGAAGCATGTGCTGCTATATCTTTACAATGCCTGTTAAAGCAGCTAGCTTGGGTAAGACTAATGTGATATGCCTAATGTGGTTAGGGATCCACATTCCTATAGCAGCTGAAAATGCTTCATAGCCATGAGAACTGGAATAGCACATTCAATCCCCCACTACAGAGTGATATTTTTAATAATTCCTACCCCTGTCAAGATTTTGGTAAAATAACCATCTCTTACCTTTTAAAGTCCTCAGATTTATTTACTTATTTATACATTCTGAATCATCGTATAGCTGTACTCCCATGAGATGGTGCAAATCACATAAGATGCTGGGAAGCTGGTCATAGAGCATTCATGAGGAAAAATCACATTTAGTGGAAGGAATCAGGTTATGGAAGATATTTCCAAATAACATTAGATGAATCCAGAATCTAGAAAATACAGTTAAAACTTTGTCTTAGTTTTTCGTGAGATATTCAGCACAAGCTTCTGTTTCAGATCTACAGAGAGATTCTGGTGCCTGTCTGTTTTTCACAGTCATATCAACAGTGCTAAGAAGCAATACCTATTTTGTCCAACTCTGCTGCATTTGTGTTCTGCAACATCATGTTTATAACGGCGATAGAGCTACTTTCAACATTGACTACTCTTGTTATCCAAAAATCCCAAGCAAATCTATTAATCATAAAAGAGAGAAAGAGTAAAGAATGCGTGTCTTGAGCATAGGTGTGTGCATCTGAACTAATCATCTTCATAGTCAAAAAAGAACAGGCATTTTGAGAGTGTGTGTGCACACCTCATCACTCTGTAGATATGTAAGCTGGATGCCTGGGACTCTGCACATACATATTTTTGACTGTCACGGAGCTGAGGGTGCCTCGTTAGCAGAATGTGCCTAGACTGTGGAACAGTGGCTGAGTGAGACAGCCCGCTCAGATTTCACAGTTAATGTGTGGCAATATTAAATGGATGAATGGAAGAGCCACATTTAGGGATGTGTAAATATTTTTTTGCTTACTACATTTCTGCCTTTATTTATATTTAGTTAACAGTTTTACTAAATCTCTGGTTTTACTTATATTCAATTAACTGATTATCAGTATTAGCATGTGTTTTAATCATTCTGAATGCCCGTTTCAAAGTGAAACCCCCAGCATGGCAGAGGGAACTCCCACTAACTTCAGCAGCAGGTCTGCATGCAGCACTATTGATGTCCTAGTCCAGGAATAAATATTTGCAACTTTTCTGCAGTAAAGCTATAGATCTTATTTGAAGCCTAACAACCGATTGTAATTCTCCTTACAAATCTGACCTTCAGACATTTTTGTACCAGCTGACTGCAGATTTCCTTGCCCACAGAAAGTCTAATCAATGTAATAAGAATGTTTTCTACCATGCTGAGCTGAGCTGAGAAACTGATTGTCTGCAATGGAGAAAAGTGCCTTCTTTTGGAAGGGCATACAATTAATACTTTCTGCTTTTAACGCAGGATGCTGTTCGCTTCAATATCATTTCAAATTTCAGGTTAGTAAGTTCCAAGATCCTTAAAAGGACGGGGAGAAATCAGCAAACAACTCAATCGCAATCTAGCAATGATAGAATAATGATTTCTGACAGCATGAAATAATACAGACATGAAAGAAGCAGCCAAGGATCACTGCCTGCAAAGAGTGAGCTCTTTCCCTGTGCCTGAAGGTGCCAGCGTGGGGTGCAGACACATTGTCCAGACTGTGCAAAGCAGAGCTGTTTTTTCAATATTGCACTGAATGGAAGCAAAAGAGCTTCATAGGGGGAGCCGGGCAGTTTTATAGCTGCTGGAAGTCAGTTCCACTACATAAGTTTACTTCTGACCTGCTGCCTTTTTTTGTCAGTGATCAGATTTGACCGCAGAATCGTTTTCACTTTAGTTTCCTGCAAAGTAAGATGCTCCTCAAAACACTGAAAGAAGCAAGATTGACTTCACATTATGTTTAACTGTTACTGATTCTCCTGACCTTTTTGTTTTTATTTCTGGGAAAATGATATGGGAAACCTCAAAACGCAACCCGTAGAACACGCAGCGTTCAACGCAAAATAACTTGTGTGCTGATCAGTTTTCTTCCTTCTTTGCAGAGTTATTGGTGCCATGAGCAATTTTGAAGAGTTCCGTAAAGCTTTCAACTGCCCAGTAAATACAACTATGAATCGAGGTGCAGAATCTTGCCGGCTGTGGTAGATGTCTCCAGATCTCGTGCTGAGAGGAGCCTCCAGCCCGCTGCTAGGGATCCTGAATAAAGCACAGCAGTCAATGTGGAGAGATTTCATTTCAAATGGATCTTCTTATCTAGGTTGATAACTTGCATGGATCTGATCACTCTTTATTCAGAACCTAGAAACCTTCAACATAGGATTTTTTTAAGAGAAAAAGAAAGGGAGGGGATTTTTCTTATCCATGAAACTCCCTCTATTCATCTGCAGTTCCACTGCTGTTGATGGATAACTGTCCTTATCAGCTCTAATTCTTGATTTATAGTTTAGTAAGAGGTAAATGTTAAATCCAGTTTTAATCTATTGCTCTGCAGGGGTGCTATGCAGAATGTTCCCATACAAAATTTATTTCTTCTGGATGAAGAAATTCGCGAGACCTGCTACAAAGCTCTCATCTGCTGTCTAATGCAGCATTTTCATAACTTACCCTGTCATTGCCCACCATGCCATAAATCATGTGGCAGACACAAGATTTTATATAAAATCAGTTTAATATCTCTGATTAGCGCCTCAGGTTTTGGAATATTTTCAAACTGAGAAAGCACCTGGTGGTTTATATCTGCAAGAACTAAACAAAAAGGATACTTGTCAGACCCCAACTTTTTCTCATGTTAGAACAACTTATGGTAAAAATCAGGATATGGTGAAAATTAGAGCCTTGCAGTTGGATTTCCCAGCATCACAATACTCAGAAACATTAGAATACTTATTCACAGTGTGGGTATTTATTTCTGATAGAATGAATTTAATCCTGAGCTGAAGGTAAGCATCATGTACATTTATTTTTAAGTTTGAAATACTACACCAGCTTTAATTTTGGAATATTTTAGTGCCTGGAACTCAAAGAGAAATGTAATTAGTGTACATGTATATCCTCAAATTCTGCACAGGACAGGGTTGTATGTACTTTTAAGGGAAGGAGAATATGTGAATGAAGAAAAAAGTACTAGTGGCATTTTCCTTGTTTGAGGCAAATGATCTGTTCAGAAGCAGAGGACTTTTAAATGCAGCATTTTTTTCATCAGATTTCTGACAATATTCAAAAAAGACATACTTTAATACAGCAGGAAATCTTTAACACTACTACTAAGCTTATTACTAAAGGAAAGAAAATAAAACAAAATAGCCCTCTCTTCTCCAAAGAAAGATCCACATTTAACTGGTATTTATTTTTACCTTGTGCCTTAATTCATTTTTACACAGTGGAATCATTTCAAATGGAGAAAGAGGGTTTCTTTAGATTCATTTATTTGCTGCAATAATTCTGTGTGTTTTTATGTGCGTGTATACACATACTTTTATATATATATATAAATTCTCTTATCAAACTGTCTAAGTTTTATTTTATCAGTACAGAAATATTCAGAAATGTTAGACGAACTTTTTATAGGATTTATCAAGTATTCTCTAACAATCAAAGTGGATAAGAAGATAAGTTTTTGAAAATGGGGTTAGTTAAAGCCTACAAAAAATGGGGAATATCATGGAAACAGAACTTGAAGAGTTAAGTCCTCAAGCTGCCTTTCAAGGAGAAAGAAGATGAGATTCCTGAACTTCATCTATTGCCACTTTTTAAAACAGAATATTATGCTGTGGGACCAAGACTTTTCTTTCAGTCTTTCACTGCAAGAGTCAAAATCCTCTTTAGAGGGAAGCACTTTTGCTCCCTGTGAGAGACAACTATATTTCTGAGCCCTATTCAAGTCTGTCGCTTGAACTGATGCTACTAATTGTTTTCCTGAGATATTTCTCAAATAAACAGCCTGGATGGTGGAATTTTTGTAGGCCATTTCCAGTCATAGTTCTTGATCAAAGTGATCCTGTTTTCCTGCTACAAGCAGGCAGGTTTGTAGCAAATAGAGTCCCACCATGCTGATTTCTTTCCTGCTCTCATTTGAGTCCTGATATGACTTAGTGTTGGATGCTTTGCTAAGTAGCACAAAGTTCAGGGTTAAAATTCTCGCTCCATTAAAGGCAGTGGAATACAGCCAATGTCCTCAAAAACACCAAGATATCTACTCAAAATACTTACATAACCTTTCTGAATTACTAAAGCATGCAAAACTGATTTCACAACAGTCGTTTTTGAGTTTTCTAATTTTATCTCTTGGGTCAGAGGAGTGTTCGAAGGACTTTCTTGTTTCATGACTTTCCGATGGGACAGATCCTGTCACCCTGTGGTTTATGGGGCTGTTACTCTGTAATGGATACTGTTTTCTTCTACAATGCTGTATGTTCACTGCCTTAAATGTCACACCAACATCCTAGGCTGGGGGCTGTCGGGGGGCCAAGGGGAGAGAGAGCATGGATGGATTTGGGGTCTTGGTTTGAGGAGCTACGACAAAGCAAACCTGCTGCCAGGACGGCCAGGAAAAGCCCTTGCCTCTGCCTTACCATGCGTTTCGCGGTAGCCTCGGAGTTGTCAGCGTCCTGGGCTTCCATACGGCAGCAGGCAGCGTGAGGAACTAAGCCTCCTTCTCCTGCGTGCTTTTACTTCAAGCCAAGCTGTTGATAATGCAAATTACAGTTCACTTTGGAGTCCATTATTTAGAATCTGGTTGAAAAGTGAAACAAAAGGTAATTAAGCACATTCTTAAAACAAGTTCACCAAAGTAGCTGAAACAGTGCAACCTTTTGTGAGGTCCTTCTCTGTTATTTCAACAAGCTCCCTGGCCCTGCTTTTTTTTCGCGTTGTGCCTCCTGTATCTATATGAGCAGCGCTATCAAACTCACTCCTTGCATCTATCTCAACAGTCTCTTCATCAGATATATTCTTCTCCTAGAACCTTTTGACTATTATTTTTTTAATTATCATTAATTATTTCAACACTCTTTAAACACATTGTGAAATGTTCTTTCAAACTGGTTCAGTGATATTATTATCCTCTTGACCAGGAAGGGAAGGATCATCTTTGAACAAAAAGTGTTTACCTGTGTGAATTTGAAGAAGTGTTCTTCTGTTGCGCAGACAGGAACTCCTGTCCCACAGCTTTTTCTCTGGGTCCTGAAAATATCTCTTTTTTGGTCCAGCTCTGAAAAAGCTCAAACACCATCTTGCACACAGTATTACTGCTGATACACTTTGTGCAGGAGTAGCTCTGCGCATAAGTAGCTCTCTGAAAAGGTGGCTGTGCTACTCCCCTGTGTAAATTGCTTACAGGAGCAAATGATGTCTGAGCTGGGGCTTGATATTTGATGACCAAGAACCATGGTTGTATTATAAGACTCTGGTCTTGTGCTTAGTGCTGGGGAGCTAAACATTTGAAATATTTCTAAAATAATCAGAGGATTATGTATAATTTTTCCTTGAGTATTATGCAACTAATTACATGCATAGAAGTATATTTCACAGCAATATGTCTACATATATATAAATGTCTCCAAAGAAATATTAAAAACCTTATGAATCAAGAGGCAAAGCCATAATGAGTTAAAAGGTCTTTTGCGTTTATGTCTTTTTAATTTGGATTTTTATTTCACTAGTCAGTCCGTCATACTTCCTAACTTTTCTTCTTGTGTAAGTAGTTGATTGACTGTTCCAAACACTGGCTAACTGTGTTAGCCACTAAAAGCCGAAGTGATGAAGAATTGTCCTGAACACGCATCAGAGCAAAAGCTGTTTGGGCTCTCCCTGTCCAACTCCATGATGTTACTTCTGTAATACATAGCCTTTATGAAATGTAATAAAGAGCATAATGACATGGCCCCAGGTTCTCAAGGCTATTATTGCTTGACAGCCTAGAAAAGACCTCCTCTCTGCGAGATTCATATCGCCATCCTCTACCAGAGTTTATTAAGCTCCACTTTCCCCCACTGATCCGCTGGAGACAGTTAAAGTGAACATGGGAACGAGCTGCCTTGGGCGAGAGCTGGCTGCTCCACTTGCCGAAGGGAAGGCCGCTCCGTTGTGACCTCCTCGAGCAGCAGCAGCAGAGGAAGGGCTGGCAGGAAAGAGCTGCCAGCCCATCAGCATGGCCCTTCCCTTCTTCCCCCGCTGTTCCCTCTCATCCTGGCTCTCTGTAGGCTTTCCTGCTCCCCTGTAGCTTCCAGGTGCTATCCAAAGTCTTTGTAACAGGATAACCCATGCGGCACGAAGCTCCCCTGCTAGCTGCTGCCCAACTAGCAACCAGGGCAGGTGGGAGAACGGCTGCAGCTGGCCTTGCTCACCAGTATTTTGAATAATGCTGAGTGGCACGGCACATTATGGATTTACCGTTCATACCTGCGGATTTGCCTTACCTTACGTTATGGGTTTACTAGGCTGACCAACCTTTGTATGGGCAAAATTAAGGATTTGCATGGAGGAGCGAGACTGAGCAAGGCAATGGTGGGGTGGGGATGTGAAACCAGGCTTGGCATAGGGAAAATGTTTTGCTTAACTTTCTGGGGTTTTCTAAGCTCGCCAGCCTCTTGGAAAGATGCTTTAAGGATGGCTGTAGATCACCCCAAGGAATTCAGGGTTTATCTGCTACCACAAGAGCCTGCTTTACTAATCAGACAATTTAATCCCATTTAAAATGTAACATGTATTAAAAAAAAAAAAAGAAAAAAAGAAAAATTAAAGCTTCCCTAGGGATTCTTCAACACAGCACCATGTTTTATTAAACATAACATCAAAGCTGGAAGATGCTGAGGATCAAGATAATGTGTTACACTAATTTGTGATCAAAGAAAGAGATATAATGATATTATTTTAATCATCCATAAGCACCTCAGCTGAAAGAGCTTTATCTACATGGTTAGTCACATACATACACATGTTCTATCTGCGGCTCTCAACTTAATGGACACAGATTATAAAAAAATGTATTTTAAAAACTTCATCACATCAATAGCTGAACTTTGAAAGAGTGACCTGTTTAACAGAGTTTGGGAAGAGGCTTAAAAGGGGATTTTTTAAGGCTTTTCTATTTCAGAGTTTATTTAAGCCAGCAGCACTCCTTTGGGCAATGAGTGTCAGTTATTTTACATGGATGCTATGCACCCTTCAGAAATGTGAGTAGCGCAGGTTTACAGGAACCTCTAAATATGATGTCATATACTCATATTTCAACAGTGGGGAAATATTTGAGTAAAGCAAGGGAAACAAAATTCTCCTCTGAATTATGAAATTTATGGAGAAATTATTATATGCCATAATGTGAGACCTAAGGAAAAAAAAAAAAAAAGGAGTTTATGCTCTTCTAGAATATACAGTGGTTGCCCCACTAGTGCAAAAGATTCACAAACCTGCCAGACCATTTCTGCTCCTGCTGGAAGAATAACCTGAGCGTATGGGCCACCTCTGCCGTGTTTGTAATTCACTAGGGAGTGATGTCGCCGGGCTCTTGCTGCTCCCCTTGGGAAGGACGGGCATTTTGGCCGTCCGCAGAGCTCTGGTTCCAGCCTTGGTTCCAGGTGAGCAGTTTCCAGGGGTCCTGCTCCATTCCTGCGTGGTGCCCAGGAAGGCGCCTGGGGAAGGGGTTTCCCGAACAGCCAAGGATGCAGCAGCCACAGCACTGTGAACACAGAGGACTGACTGTCCTTGGGGCTTTATTCCTTAAGCATCGAAGGAATAAAGCAAAAACATGTTTTGCAATCCAGCTTTCTGGACCTGTTTTTCTAGGGAGTCCCCAAATAAGTCCGGCTGTAATTCTTTCACTGACTGCTGGTTTTCATGCATCCCCCACAAGTTCTTCCCCACAAGCACATATAACAAGCATATAGATCAATCATTCTCCATGGCCTTTAAAGGATAGCAGCCCTACTGCGTGTTAAAAGCACTGGCATGTTCTCCGTGCTGTGGCATCTGCTTTATTATGGTGCTGTTAGAATGGGGCTTCAGAGGGTTGCATGGGTGTGTGAGGGTGACAGCAACACACAGAGTGACCCCTGAACAGGGGGGCTGAAGAGAAATTAGAGAATCTTCTCTGTAGTGTGGTAAATCATGAGAAGATCTTGCAAAGCATTAGTACAAGGGCACTGCTATAAAAGATAATATATATTGGTATGGCATGGGAAGTCTGTAAGTCCACGTTATGTAAGTGTGTATAAAAGTGTCAGAAACGTGCATTATTTTTAAATAAATAGAGTCTCGGGGTAAAACTCTGACCCCACTGGCTTCATTGGGTGATTTGTCATTAATATCAATGGGGCTAGGATTTTACTCCATCTCTATAGCAGCATATAGATTTTACTGATTTAAAACCATTTAGGATACACATTTTTTTCAGTGAAAAAAATAGTCCTTAGAATTTAAAAAATCAATGCTGCCCTATCCTCAGTTATTTGAATAGGATTGATTCTGTTTACTCTTTTCTAGCAGGTACTATATTTTCATCTTTTAAAACACTTTTAAAGTTACTTTATGGCTCTTTCAGAATTACAAAGTAGTTTTTTCCATAAAGTAGACCAAATTGCCTTTGACAGATAAGACTCTGTTAAGTATTAAAGTAAATACAATATTTACTGTTGAACTAAACATAAGCTCATTTATGCCATTTAGGCTTTCTTGTCTCCATGATGAGACAGAAAGTCTGATTAACTCAGAATAAAATACCTGGTGTCTGACACAGGAATTTGTCTCCACAGTCCACCAAGTGTTTTCTAAAGGAATTAGCTGATGCTAATTTCATTTAGCACATGGGAGAACGGAGTTGCAGAGAGTTGAAGTAACCACCTCAAAGTTAATAGGCCAGGATAAGAAGAAAATGCATCCGACAAGCATTTGCCCAACATCTTATTGCAGGGTGCTTCTTCAAAACAAATGTATGAAATTTTTTTCACTTTCTTGGTTGCCACAATAGATAATTTTGTTTTTTAGCAGGTACCTTTTAAATGCCTTGGATGTAGTGCAGGGTGCATAGACCAGGCAAGCCTCACTTTCCCTCTGAGTAGACCTTTGTGTGCATGGTGAGCCACATACCTCCTCCCCAACCATCCAACTCGGAGGTGGCATGGACATGCCTGCCTTGTGTTGTCCCTGCTACAAGCACCACAGCTGTCCAATAACACAAAAATGTAAAGAAGGAAAATCTGAAATATGAAAAACTGTCATTCTGGCTTTGAAAAAGCCATAGATAAAAGCGCCCTTGCCTTGCTTAGGCAACAGACTCCACCAGGATGATGTGTGTGGACATCCGCAGAGCTACCTTTGCCCGGAGTGGTTTCTATTACTGAGTTCTGAGCCCAAGCAAAGGCAGACTGTGTGAGGAAGGTGAGCTCCCAGCAGGGAGGGAGCAGGCACAGAGCATCGTTCAACCAGATCACCTGGAGCCCTGGGAGGCATCTCCAGGAGCTTCCGCACCTGTTTCCTTTTGCTTAGTGTATGCAGCACACCAACCTCTCGCAGAGCCCCAACCTCACACTCCTTAACCTGTCATGGAGGCACATTCACAGCCTCAGCAACAACGCAGCACCAGCCCTGTGAAAGAAGACGGAGCCGGAGCAAATGGGCACAGGTTGGTTCACCCGAGCACCAGTGTGAGGAATCGAACATGAACAGTTTATCAGAGTAGATGCATTTCTCCTCCCTTCTCTCCATTCCATGGCCTGGCCCCCAAGTCTATCCAGCTCTGCACAGCTCCAGCCCTTGGCACCAGGTAGGTCTCCTGGTTGTCTTAGCCAGTTTAGCAACAATTTGTTTGAGCTAAAGGAAAATGGCACGGTCTGACTTCAAGCTAATAATTATCATTTTTAACTTTCCAGCCTCTGATAGAAGGGCAACACGGGGAGTCCTCCTTTAATGAACACTTCCGTGAGTTCAACTGGGCCTTTGTTTGCTCTTCTTTCAGGGCAGCCGCAGCCAGCAGCTCGGAGCTGCTAGCACGGTGTGCGTTGCAAGAACAACACGTGTTGAGGCAGTCATTGTGTCTGTATTCAGCAGGCTCATTCGGCTTTGTTTTAATAAATCCAGTAATAGGCTTTCAGAGGCAACGAAGGGAGAAGAATAATTTGCAAACAAAGCTGTTGGAAAGACTACAATGCTTACGCAGAAGAGAGGAGTGTGATTTTGGAGGTCTGTGCAGCTGTTTTATTTCTTTAGAGGATTTTAATCAACCTGATTACACAAGGAAGCAAAGGGATTTTTAGAACAGAGCAATGATAATCAGCCTGAAGAGGAAATAAAGGGGTGTTTTCCCTCTCTTGGATTCCTCAGTTTTATTTTCTGCCTTTCATTTGATTTTACAAATGTGAGTGCCGTATTAATTCATTCTAATTAAAAAAAAATCTGTGCTGGGTTCTTGCTGGAGAAGCAATTTCAGTCTTTTCCCACTATGTCATTTAATCACAGATATCCTAAATGTTTTCGAGATTGCCGTGGCTGCACCAATCCAACTGCCATCAGTGTAATGGCTTTCCCAGCACACTGGGGAAAAAAATCTTAATTGGGAATAAGTGCATACTTTCAGGTGGGTTTAGCAGCTCGACTGTGGCCTTCCACTAAATTTCACAATTTGATGTTGCCGCCTGGCTCCTCATTTACTGACTGGCACTGCTGCAAAGCCACCTGATGGTGCCACCGATGTGAGCCGGGCTACGGGGTTAGAGCAAGCAGAAGGAACATGAGCCCATATTGCTGTGAGTGGTTACCTTCCTGCCCTATTCGAAGCCCCATAACTATATAAGTTGTAAAGCAAGAGTTATATATGCGAGTGACCTTAACTACTCCTTAAACAAAAAAAAAGGGGGGGGGGTAATTTGCTACCTGCCCCTTCTGAAGGCTGATTAGATGGGTTTGTGCAGCTTCCTGCTGCTGCCTGCAATCCTCGCCCACCCACACCTTCCCCTTTACACCGCAGTAGCAGCGTATTCACCGAATCACAGAATGGCTGAGGTTGGAAGGGACCTCTAGAGATCACCTAGTCCAACCCCTTTGCTCAAGCAGGGACACCCAGAGCACGTGGCACAGCACCTCGGCAGCAGGTCTCTCTGCATCTCCAGGGCCCTCCACCCCGGCTCTGTGAACTCACCTGCTCACGCATTGCCCAGCAAACACCACAGCCAGTGCGACGCTTCCTGCAGGCCACCCACCACTAGGTCCTCACAACAGCGAGAGACTTTCCTGGCTGCAACACTGGAGTGAACGGCCCTGGGCACCTCCCACGCGGGAGGAACCCCCTGAGAGCCGTGGCACTTCAAAGGCAGCCTCAGGTTGCCCAGATCCAGCCTTTCTCACTGTTTTCTTTTAGAAAACGTATTAGCTGTAAATCCAGAAAAATTGGTGCCTTAGGTCTGTAATCCACAGTCATCCCTGAAAGTGCCATTTTTGTTCCGCTCTATGCTAGGTGGTGAAATCCAGTTCAAAGTTTAGCGTCATTTTTTTCTGCCAGTAATTACGGTTCTTTAATTTTCTTCCTGCTCTTTGAGGTCACCCCATGTTCAGCTGGAAATGAATAGTTTATTCTCTGTAGGAGTGAGCTCTTTCTTACCTGTTTCCCAACTCTAAGCACTTGTGTTCTTCACAGCAGTCTCTCCTAGGAAGCGTAAATAGCCAAACTCTGATAGGAGGTTAAACATTAATTTTAAAAGATTTCAAATTACTTTAAATATATATTTTTTAAGATAACTAGAGGGAATTGGAAGACAAGTAGCAGCTGCTAATGGACCTAATCGGATGCCAGTCTAAAACCTACTTTTTTCTTCCACTACAAGATAGGTGACAGATAGGTCTTAATGGAGAAATTAGTGTGGAAAATTCTTTGGCTTGCCTTATTCAGATGCTTCAAATTGATAATAGGATAAGAAATGGAACAATAGGAATAATTCTTTGGTTCATTGTTTCTAAGGCCATAAGGGACTGTTATGTAATTGTTTTTCCATTGTTTTTAAGGCCATAACAGTCTCTTATGGTCTTTTAAAACAATGAACCAGAGTATAATTCTTATTGTTTTAATTCCTATCATTTTGTTTATAAAATTCTTTGTCCTTGATTTTTTTCTCCTACAGAGAATCACATTTCCAGAACACAAAAAGTCTTGGGGCCAGTTCTTTTGAGACAGCCCATTTAGTGCCCGTTTAGACCCCTGCCACATCAAACCTCTTCAGCGCCCCAGCGATTAGTAGATTGGCATTTGCAGGATTATTCGAGTGTTTACATTGCCAAATACACTGGAAGTCCCACAGAGGAGTTCTTAGCTTGGATAGAGACAAACCTGTGTTGGCCACAAGCTTAGTGTTCATCTTCTGCCAAACCCAGTTCTGTAGCCAGGACCCTGACATATGAAGCAGCACCAAAGCTCCTGGTCACTCAATGGCTGGCAGAGCAGAGGGGGTATCTAAGGGATGCTATATTTAACATGGGGAGACACTGTTGTGGATCTAAAGTTTTGGGTTAGTTAAATAGCTGGTCTGGATTTGATGTCTGTTGTGGAAAAAAGAAAAAATCTTTTAAGGCATTTCCAGATAAATTTGTTGGACTGAAGTGTTGTATCAGGCAACAGCTCAGAATGCAAAAAAGGGATCAGTTGGAACTCAGACAAGAAATATAAGAGATCTCTGTCAGCTCCTTCTCTCTGGGTATATGAGTGAACTAACCATCATGTGAGGAATACAGTGGAATCAGACCCAAGTGATAGAATACCATCTGGAGGCTTTTATTGTCCTCATATAAGAGCTGAATTTTGCAAGAGTTGATGTGGCACCTGAAGAATGCTTGTGATTTTCTTGGCTGTGCTCACGAAGAGGGTGGGTATCAACAACAAATTCAGCTAATTAGGAGGAACATTTAGTTCTGAAAATAGTTACTTCTGAAATATATGATATTTTAAATGATTTTTCCGTTAATTGTAACAGAATAGGCTAACAATGAATATGAAGAGCAGGAACTGGAAGAGCTCTGCTCTCCATGTCAAGATGACACAAATGTGATATGATTTTAAATAAGGTAATACGAGGATATGAATCTATGATAGACTTCATGAATGTTTAAAAGCAAGATTTTTAAAAGCTGTTCTTGCTGGCTGGGCAAAAGAAGGAAGGTTAAAAAAGCAGGTGCTAAATGGGATTTGGAACAAAATATGCAGAAGGGCTCATAGAAGACGTAAAATTAACCCCTATTTGCCAAGTGAAACTCCCAGACCTTGGCTGAAATGGATAGACAGTCCAGGAGGACGTCAGCTAAAATACTACAGAAGATGAAAAACAGAAAGGCATATACATCTGAAACATATAGCAAATGCACTGTGATTTTTACTCTAAAGTTGATGCGGGAAGAGGCAGCAAGTGCCAAATAAAAGAATATGTATGCTGTAGAAAAGGAAGACTATCATAGTCATAGTACCTTAGAAAGTCTTTCACAGGGCAATGAGCAGCATTGCAAGAGATGGTGGATATATGTGCAACTTCAAAGTACTGCTCTATTTTGCCATTTTAGGTTTCACTACATCTGAAGGAGACCTGCTGCCCCAGGATCCTGTTGCAGGAATGAGCAGCTTGCCTGAAGGCAAAGGCTGAAGGAGAAATCAAATTAGCTCTGGGTATTGAAGAGCAAGTAGAAGATGTAACTGTGCAATTAGATGTGTGCTTTGTTTTAGTGGAAAGCGAAGAGAGGCTGGAACTCATCACTTATGCAATAGGGCAAAAGAATGAGATAACTATGTTAAAAGGAAAAAAAAAAGTACATTTTCCATCAAAGGCAAGAGGAGATATTATTACAAGACATCTGAAATGAACTCTTCTCTTAGCTTTGTAGTGACAGCCTGAGGCTGGAAAGTAACTTGAAAAAAAGACCGGTGTCCAGGCAGAACCTTCTTAGGTATTCACTGTTTTATCCTTCTGCAGTTTTCATAGCTGATGTATTTCATGAGAAAATGTCACAAATTTCTGGTAGTG
Organism: Crypturellus tataupa; assembly: GCA_034781795.1. Classification (NCBI taxonomy): domain Eukaryota; kingdom Metazoa; phylum Chordata; class Aves; order Tinamiformes; family Tinamidae; genus Crypturellus; species Crypturellus tataupa. Next base: position 1,585,970 of record JAWLRI010000912.1, on the reverse strand, counting down.
AAGACAGTGAACATGCTGTGCTCTGTATAACCTGTAGCTTCACATGCAATCTGAAGGTTAATGGCTGGCAGTGAACTAGAATCTTTAAAGGAAAGTCATCAACAGCACATTTTATCTCCTGGGGTTTTTACATTTATATGTTGTAAACATTATCATCTTTCATTGTAAAGACAAATGGGAATATAATGCTCATTGTTTTCTGAATTTGTGTTTGCACCTAGATTTTTTTGAGGAAGACCTTGGGGAGCAAAGATTGGAAGGACACATTGCTTTTTCCTCCATTTTTGTGCTCAACCATTAATTTATATTTTTTTCCAGAACCGTCTTTCATCTTTCCAAACAATGATGTTTTACACTTGACAGAAGTGGTAGCACTCCCAATCATCTGAATCCAACTCTGGGCAGCTTAATTAATAAAGTGCTTATCTTAATGCCCTGTGGGGAAAAAAACAAAAGTTTTCCAACTGAAAATAGATATAATGTGCTGGCAGAATGTTAAAATACAATTGGTAATTAATGTGCATATTGAGATAAAAAATACAGAGCAAGAGTCAGAGTTTGGGCAAGAATTTCATATGCAGTAACAAAACAGAACAATGCATTTTCTCTCTTTCTGATGCCTCTTAAAAGATGATTTTTTTATGGGCTCTTCTCTTTGAGGATTTGAAATCTTCCATGGAGGGTTGACATCTGGAAATGGTCCTTTTCCATCTGCATACTGCTTCCAACTCTTGAAAGATTTAGAGTCACTTCACTGGTTCCCTTGTGTGAATGGCTTCAGTGAGGTCTTCCTTAGAGTTTTTCTTCCTACCAGTGGGATAAATTTAGCTAATTTATTGTGATATAAGAAAATAGAGAAATACCAGAAAACCAGTTGCCACTGATATTCACAAGGGATGTGTAGGGCAACAAGAAGGGCTTCTCTGACAGACTAGCAGAAGGAAGACTAAATAAACCTGCTGCTAAATAAGACTAGATAGGGATCAAGTGCCAAATGGCATGGAAAAAAAGTGCCCAGATTCTTGATACTTTTTTTTTTTTTGTGCTACTGAAGACTACCTTAAGACCTTGCACTTTGCTGAAGCTGCTTGCTGTGTCTGGAAGGGTGCATCAGTACTCAGAGTAGAAGGTAGTGTTAGGATGTATTCAAGAAAACTAGACATGTGTAAATCCATGGGACCAGATGAGATGTCTCTGGGAGACCAAAGGAGCAGGCTGATGTCACTGTGGAGATCTAAACCAGCTTTGGATGTCGCACCAAAGATTATGGAGCAAAACCTCTTGGAAGCCTTGTTCAGATACATGAAGGTCAAAAAACTGATTTGAAACAGCCAGCATGAATTTAGCAAGGACAAATTGTGCTTGACAAAACTGATTGTATTCTCTGATGAGATAGCTCTCCGTATGGGAATAGCAGTTAATGCTGTATATCTTTGCTTTAGAAAACCGTTTTATGTCGTTTCCCATAGCACCCAGATAGCTATATTGATGAGATTGCCTGGGATAGGTAGACAAGAAACTGTAACATGGGGAAAATTGTCTGGATTGCTATGTTCAAAGATTTTCAGTCAATGGTATGGTGTCCATCTGGTTGCTGATCACTAGTGACAGTCGTCAGGAATCAATACAGTGCCCAGGGTTCAGTGTTCAATGCTTAAAATGTGGGAGTGTGCCCTTGTCGCAAGAAGGCCAACCACATGCTGGACTGTATTAGCGAGAATATAGCCAGCAGGTCTGGGGACGTGACTATTCCCCTCTATTCAGCAAATGTAAGCTCTTATCTGTGTTCTTCTCTGTACCGTGCCCAGCTTTAGGCTCCTGTTTCAAGGAGGATATTCACATGCTGGAGCAGGTCCAGCTCCAGTCACCAAGATAATCAGGGACTTGGAGCATATGGCATAAAAAAAGTAAGCTGCAGAAACCAGCTTTTTTGGCCTGGGGAAGTAGAAGTGAAGGGGATATTTTATTGCTCTCCGCAACTATCTTATGAAAAGGTATAGAGAAGATGGTGCCAGACTCTTCTCAGAGGTGTGGTGTGATAAGACAGAAGTAGCAACAAGGAAATTCTGAACAAATACTAGAAAAAAATAATATGCTGTGGTCAAACACTGATACAAGTGTCCAGAGAGGCTGTGGAGTCTCCATCTCTGGAACTATTCACACTGTAACCGGACAAGGCCTTGGGGAACTTGTTCTAGCTGAACCCACTTTGGATGAGAGAAGGACTAGAGATCTCCAGAGGTTCCTTCCAACCTGAATTTCTCTGTGTTTCTGTGACAGTGTTATTCCTATAGCAGGTACACTTTTGTGAAACTAATGTGAAATGCTTAAATGCTAAATGAGAAATCTTACAGCTTTGGTTAGCTGATTTAGGTGTTTGGATGCTGAAAACATTTTGTTTGCTGGAGTAAATATAGGAACACCTGGGGGTTTATTCAGCAAAGTAGACCAGTCTTACAGGAGGCAGGAGAAGGAGCAGGAGGCTAAACATAGTGACTGTAATACTACTAAGACCCGTCTATAAAATCTGGAATATTTTATGTTTCTGAATGCTGCATATATGTAAGTCCTCACATGAGTGAGCAATCTGAGCACATTTTGCTAGAGATATCAGCATTTCACAGCTGATAACAGTTTCTCAAGTGAGTTGGGCCAACATGCCCCTGCAATGTTCCTGAGCTTTGGAGGAGTTCAGCTGTAGGTCTAACTAAAGCCTTCAGGAAAGGGCAGTTCTTTCGATGGAGTCCTTTCATGACCAGGCCTTCCTCAGAAAGTAGCAAGGTGAACTATCTTAAAGAACAGTTTGTTTAAAGTTAGTTTTTAGAGTAGTCTGCCAAAATGAAGGGTTTTTGTTTGTTTATTTGTTGGAATTAACATTGTTAGGATGAATTTTCATGGTCACAAATGACATCTCAACATATTCTTAGCTGTGATCCAGAAAGTGATCCAGAAAATGGCTGCCCGCATCATTTCATGGGCTCCTTTTTAGAGTAAGAAGCTTTCCTTCAAGTCACAAAATCCTTTTTTAGAGGGAGAAGAGGGGAACAAGTACAGCTTGACAATTACTATGTAGCTGATAATTCTAAAGGACACAACTAAAAGATTTTCATGAATAAAATGACTATTCTCAAAATTCTCAGAAGGCTCTTCCAAATGGCACCCCAGAATGATTCTCCACAAAAAAACTTTGTATCTGCAAGCCCACAGCACAGCTTCTCTCTCTGCTGACATTTATTGATCCTAAATTCTCACAACAGGGATAATGAGTTTGCTAATGGCACATACAGTAAGCATCACAATTTACACCATCTATAAATCATCAAGCATTTCAAGAGTATACAATCTACCATGAGCAGAGTCATAAATTGCCACCCAGTTACATTTAATTGTTCCAGTCTAGCAAACGTATATCACTTTCATCTCTGCAGCCCCCACATTTAAGAGTGCTACCAAAAAAAAAAAAGAGAGAAAATTGATAAAACTGACTAGTAATTTGTTTATTTCCTGACATGTAATAACATATCTAGGAAAGGTCAGCTACTAAAATCTACTTTGGGATTCTTGGCAAAATAAAGAAGAATGGACACAAACCTTAAAAAAGAGGAGAACACAGTAAATTCATTAATGTGTCAAGAAACCTGTGGCCTCATCATTTAGGAGAAAAGACATAAAGCCCAGGGGGAGACAAAGACATGGACGATGCCTTGAACTCTTAAAACTTGGTCTTTCTTCTTGGGCAAGCAGGGTCGTCTTCAAAAGCGGCAGGGTATTTCTCAGCCTGCTGCTCACGGGCAGCCAGCAGCTCATGTAAATGTTTTTCTCTTGGCTTCCCTGACAGAAAGACCAGCCTTCCTGGCCAGGGCAGTGGGCAGAGCGACCTGACGCTGCGGAGGACATGGATGCACTCTCAGTCGTGCCTCAGTGCTTTTAAAAAGGTAAACTGTCATGCTCTAAAATAGAATGACTCAACTGAGCAAGCCCTGGACAGTTTTCCACTAATTTCCCAATTGCCTTGCATTTCATTTGTGTCTGACATTGACAGACACATTGGCTGTAAAAAAGCTTCAGTAAAAGGAAAAGGTCAAGGTAAGGGGGAAAATGAACAAGAATTGAGTTCAGACTGTTCTCGCCTAAGTGTTTTCCTGATACACTTAGTGCTGGGGTGGTGCTCCTGTCTCCATGATGTGCTGTGTCATGTGGATACAGGGGCTGAGGTCCATATAAGCCTTGGGTCCAGTACATGGGTCCATTAAATTTGGCAGTCAAACTTATAGGCCTTTTCTGTTCTACTTTTTATCTGAGAATGAGTGTTTGAAGAAGAAGCAATGCTTTTCCCTTGGAGCAGTTCAGGAACAAGGGAATAGACTCAGAGAGCTGTCTTTGCATTGTGGACCCAGCTGTTTTCCTGTGTGCTTTTAGTGACTTGAAATTGTAGAAAGAACTTGTCATGATCACAAGCCTTCTTTGCACCTTCCCCATGAATCTTGAAGCTTTCAGCAAAACATAGGGATAAGGCACTTTCTTGCTTCTTAGGTGTGGAGACACCAAATGTAGGGGAATGCTGAAGTATGAAGACCAAGTTAATAGCTTAATGGAAATGTAGCAAGAACCTGTATCGGTATCTCTAGCCTCCTGCATCTATTTGAATTTTGAGGGTGTCAGTCTGAAGTAGACAACATCAGCCTGTGACAACAGGTCCTCCAGAGCCGGTGGAGGCAGCCAGCTTGCTGACACACTCATGGGAATGCAGGCATGGCAGTGCCGAGCTCAACAGCTCCTGGCCTCCCAGGCACTTTTCATCTTCTCAGGCAGAGAAAGCAACATGCGCTCTTCAGCTTGCCAGGTTTCCACTGGAGACTTTACTCTTCTGCCTACACTTTGGCAAAAGTATTTAATTTCTATTTTTTTTTTAATACTCAAGATATTGTGCAAAGCAGTGGCTAAATCATTAAATACTTAGCCAACAGTATATCCAGGATGTCTCAATGTCTCTGGTAGCTTTGGGGGGAAAATAAAAAGGTAATCTGCTGAATATCTTGTCAGGATTGCAAACAGGAGTCACTCTCTTTTGTGGACGTATGTTGGCTCTCATTGGAATAAGCGATGAAAGCCTAGTTCAAATGTTTTGTTAATCAGGAATTGTAGTAGAACAGAGCCTGACTGTTTTCATTAGACACAAAATACTCGACATGAATAATAAGGAGCGAGTCAGAGAGTATGGAAAAGTCAAGTGTAGCACTATCTTTAACCATAGCTTGAACTGGGGACTGATCCCACAGAAAGTGTTTTTAAATGTTGCGATGGCATTCTTAGGTGAGAACAACACAACAGGTAACCTTACTGGTGCTCCTGAAAGGTTTTTAGCTAATTGCACAGGATACTCATTTCAATTAGCAGGCTATATTATGCACAGAGCTAAAGCTCACGTGGGTAGGAACCGAACTAAGATATTTTGCAGAATAGGTGTGTGTATGGTGTAACAATGTTTGTATATACAAGTTATTGGATGTTTCTCTTATGCTTTGCAAATGTTTTTAACTAGAACCTGTAGTTGTGAGGATAGACTACGCATATGAAAAACCTGTGCATCAGTAACATGTGTAAATTAAATTAATGAGCTTATTTGTAAAATGACTGCTAATTTTGTGCATTGTCCTGAGACCAGGTAGCCTGTGAGAATGCCTGTGCTATGCTGAGTTATACTGATTTCCACAAAGCCATCCTCGGGTCCTTAATCATTCTGATCACAGGGATGAAAAGCAGGATCTGGGCTTTTTGTTTATTTATTTATTTTATTTCAAGCAATGCAGAAAGTTTGGTGAGAATTCTATTCTGAAAACAATCATAAGCAGAAATATAATTAACTTTCCTTCACATTTGACTGGTAGAATCAACTTGCTTGGTGCTAAATAAATTCTTAGATTATACATGATTAGGAGTATTTTACTTAACCATTGCCTATGTAAAAGGTGACTAATTTGTTGGTAATCTGACAACTAAGAGGTAGAATGCCTCAAAATTTACAGCTTATTCTTCTATGGATAAGAGAGGGAGTATGTCATGACAGAATTTTCTACCTATGTTCCATTTTAGAGCAATAACTCATTTTCTTCTATTATTCAGTCTAAATGAATAATAAATATATTATTTTCAATATTTGAACTGTCCCTCAAACTGTCAAATAAAGCACACTTTGAAACATGTTACTCTTAAATAACACCATAATTAGCATATGTTTCACTTCAGAGCTTCTCAAGGGCTTTTCTATTTCTTTTCCTCATCAGTTCTCAATGAAATTGAGCTATTCTGAGGCTGGAATATAAGAACTGATATGTGATAAGATTATGATACAATAAGCTCAAATTGGATTCATGCATGCTAGCTCCATATGAAACCATTTATCCAAAAAAAAAAAAATGTTTCAGCTAAAGTATGTATTTCAGTAAAATATTTTCACAAATAGAATATGAGAAGCTTTTCTAATAAGCACAATAGGTTTTATCAGACAAAATGTTTAATGGACTTTTAAATTTACAAAGAACAGAAAGGGAAAATATTTATGTGCAGATAGCTAATTTCTTAGCATTCTGTTACAATACAAAGTCCTTCCAAATAAACCTCAATCTGGTATATTTCATTGCAACATTCATGTTACTGGGACAGGAAGCTGAATTTTGGAATAACATAAGACTCCTCTAAGAAATGGAAAAATTTAGATGCCTAGATACATTTCAACCCTAGTTGTCACCCTAATTTTCTGTTTCTATCACCATTTCTGTTTGTAGAATTGCTGCCTATTTTTGAGACATCTTTAAAGTCACATACTTTAGACTTTTGCCCCAAAACTGTATGATCAATAATAAATGTTATTTTTTTGTTAAATAACTTTTTTCCTGTTTTTTTTTTCTATTTCCACAATTCCTTTTTTCCTTTCCTTTCCTTTTTTTTTTTTTTTTAACATTAAGAAATCTCCACAGTTGGCATCTAAAATATTTATCATCATAAAACAAATAGCCCTCACTCTCCTTTATTAACTTATTCCCGAATAAAGTTTATGGATGCATTTCAACTCAAAGAAAATTAATACCAGGATTGAGACTCCGTGAAAGCACTGCAAAGAGCTGCGAGTGGGAGAGGGGAAGGGAGAGAAAGAGATGATTGTCTCTCTATAAATAGAATATTTTCTGCACATCGCTGATCCTGCACAGATGTCTGTCAATGGCAGAGATGCTGCTTCAGGAATCACTTAAACAGCTGCATTCAAGGCAGAAGAGAGGAGACAATTAACAAATGGATTTGGGCAGCAGGAAAAAATCATTTGATGACAGATGTTTGGATACAATCTTGCTTTTTATTTATGGAGTAAATGCTCTTGATCTGATTTTCTTCTATTATTTCTCAAAGGAGTGTTAAGTAATTATTTTCTAGGTAGAAGTGCTTATATAACAGTTCAAGAATTGTTACTTTGTTGTTTCAGTAGGCGAAAGTAGATGCTTTGGAGCCCTATGTGACGAACCACAATTCTTTACTCTGGAGAAAGACAAGCCTGATGATGTCTGAGGAAGCAATATGCCCAGTCTGAGACTAAGCAGTATATAGGTACTACTGTGCATAAAGTCAGTTTAGGAAATCTACTGGTGCCTCCTAGTCTTTGAGTTTATGTATGTTTAATAATTCACTGACTAACTTTGGGGATAGAAGAGCAAGGGTTTACATCCCTTAGCAATTCCTCCTCATTCTACCAGCCCCTGAAATAAATCCAGAGCACTCCGAAAGGAGCAAGGATTGCTCCACTTACTTCTGCAGTCACTCGCCCATGTTTTGTTTTCCCTTTTGGAATTGCTTTGCCCAATAATCTCTGCACTTGTTCCAAACTGGCCGGAGTGAGCACACGGGGAGTAGATAAGGGGTCGGGGACGGGCAAGACATTGCAGTGCGTGCGGGGTAGGGCAAACCTCACAGGCAGGAGCTGGCGGCTGCGGTTTGAGGCGCTGCGGTAGGTGTTGCTGTGGAACAAAATACATGCGGAGACTTAATGGAGCTGGCGTACGCTCTCAGAGGAGTTAATTTAAGTACCCTGGATACTCTAACTACCGCCTTTAAAGCCTGAAATCATTTGGTTCTAATTTCTGAGCAGGGACTTGCAGCCCACACAGCAGCAGGCCTTGATAATTATTAATTATATGTTTTCCTCTGTTCTGTATGACCTTGTTTGGAAAAGCTATGGGGCAAAGCTAGAATATTAAGAATTTTATGGGCCCTGTCATGCCTCCTAGCTGGAAAAGAGGAAAAGATTTAAAAGAGGAATCGATAAGCCAAACTATAACCTTGAATTCATGCCCTTTTATATTTCAGAAGGCACTGCAGTCCAGGTTGGGTTTTACTCATCCAACGTGCACTACAGCTGAAGGAGCAAGCAGGTAATCTCCTGGTTATCTGCAATTAAAATTCATACGGGCTCCTTTCTGACAGTGTAATAAAAAACGGCAGCAATCTGCAAGGGCAGGCAGCAAAGTGCCGGTACCAGGGAATCCTAACTTGAAAATCATCATTAGCTTAACATTAACAAGGATCCTGACACCGTGGCTTTGGCCCAGGTAATGGAGCATGTCAGAGAGAGGAAGGGCTCAGCTGCTGTGGGGAATCCAAATGAAATCTAGAGAGGCAGAAGCTTT
>JAWLRI010000912.1:1465895-1577195 GCA_034781795.1 Crypturellus tataupa | reverse complement strand
TAATGGAGCATGTCAGAGAGAGGAAGGGCTCAGCTGCTGTGGGGAATCCAAATGAAATCTAGAGAGGCAGAAGCTTTACCCAGGAAGAAGCTGAATTACTCTCCTATCACAAGATCATTCTGTTCCCCTCAGGAAGTGCATGTTAATCTAAAAATTCAGCCGACTGCAAATGTAAAATATTAGGTTGTATTTTATGCTGTACTTAAAGAAATGCTACTCTTATCTTTCTGCCCCTCACCCTAGCAGTGACTCTTCCCATTAGGAAAAAATGAAGCAACCTGGCTGGAAAGTGTCACGAGAGGCTTGAAAGCAGTCTGTTTGCCACAGTTACAAAGAAGCAGCATCAGCGGAACTAGATTTCGAAACACAGCAAGATAGATATATTACTTTTGACTTCTCTGAAAAATCATTTGGCCTCCAAGCCTTGACATAAAACATTTCTCCTTCTTAGCTCTGCTGTAGTTGTCTTCCATAGGTTTGGAACATAATGTCATTCTCTTCATGGTAGCTTGTAGAGGATGTGAATTATTGCCGTGTTATTGGGAAGAGAGCCCAAAGATGTTCGTGCACTATAAAACCAGCAGCCACCCACACTTTACTTCTAACGTTATCACACAACACAAGAACAGAACAGTTCAAATTAAGTTAGAAATCTCAAGTCCTCCTTCTCCTGCCCTTTTCACTACCAATGTAATGGGCCTCTGCTCTCTAAATTGCAGAAAGTGGTCTCGCCAGAGTAGCAAACCTCTGTGATAAAGATTTGTGTATAATTATGACTAGTAAGGGAGAAAAAAAGAAAAGCAAATTCACGAAGGCATAGAAGTCTGATACAGAAGGGAGGCTGGCTGGGAAAACTTAGAACAAGTATATAACACCCTTTCTCACTTGAGTAATGTTTTATGCGACAAGTAGTGCTCCAGAAGTCAGAGCTTGCAGCATGGTAAGTGCTGCTGAGAGGCCAGAACCGACTTCTGGAGATGCTCAGGAAATGGAAGAAATGATGAGTTCTGCTGTCGCTTCGCCTCGTCTTTGTCCTCTCCAGATTTGTTTCATCTATCACTCATGCCTTATTGCTGAAACCAAAACAGTAATCTCTCTGAGATGAAGAACTGTCTTTTTATCTGACGAGGGGTCTCTCCCAGCCAATATGAACTGTATAACAAGATGACATTGACTTCGATTCCCCTGGTGTGAACTGGAATATGAGACCTGGTTAGCATGAGACCTGATGTTCAGTTTAAGTGCTGCCAAAAACAGCTGTCACACTCTGGATGAGGCTTTGAATAGGTTGTTTCTGAGCCAGTTTATTATTATTATTTCGCAGATAAAGTAGTTAGCTAAAGTGAGAAAGTAAAGGTTGGGTAAAAGCACTGTGGGATGAGAACAGACCATTCCCACTTGCTACCAGGCAGCTGTGGGGGATCAGCACCAGAAAACAGATCCTGCTGCTGTGGTAAGAGCAGGAGAAGAGCAAAACCCAGCAAAAAACAATGGGGGGGTTGACACTAACTTTGGTGACTGCCACGATTTGGTCTTCAGTCCTCAGAAGAGCAGAGATGTTAGTGGATTCTATATGGATGGGCTTTGATGAGTATGAAATCTCAGGGAGAGCCGTTTTCCAGGCAGAAAAATTTAACCTATGAAATAAGGGTCTGTGCATTTCAGCGTGTGCACTGCAGGAAAAGCTTCTAGGGAGCTGCAGAGATGCAATTGCTTTCCCTTTTATAGCAGTTTTGGGGAACACAGGACATGCAGAGTTTCTGGTCCACACTTCTGCTGTTTTATTTGAAGTGCGTTGCCATCAATTCTTTCTTCAGCAGCTTCCCAAAAGACTCTGAGGATTCACATTTTCTTGCCTCCCTCTCTCAGTTTACTTAGGTGACCATTAAGAAGACTGCTTGACACTTAGGCAAAAAAAAAATATAATTATGGCATAAGTAGTTTATTTGCAGTCCTTGCACCTAATGTTAGGTTTTCCATTAAAAAAAAAATCTGATAATATATATAAGTGCCAGAGATGTTAGCACAGGGCTATGTAAACAGAACAGCTGGCACAAAGGGAGATTTATCCTGCTGCAATCTATTATGATAGGGATTCTACTTGACTCAGCGTGCAGGGAGAACTTTGTCCACATCAGAGAAGGAAAACAAAATCCCACAGCAAAAGAGGAATCGCCAACGAACACACTCAACACGAAACAATGTCTTTACCCAGTGTGCGCTTCTGGACTCAGACAGATTTTGATTCAGCTACAGGTGAATCAGAAACCTTTGAACAGGTTGCTCCTCGAGGTGAGCCTCCGGATTCATCTGGATTCAGATAGATTTTGAACAGCGTACCCTGGATTATTGCAGCCTGGTTGTCTGTTAGGGAGATTATTGTTGAACATTTTCATGTTTTTTTGCAGGAATATTGTACAGGCTCATACACGTTGCCCAAGTGTATAAGAACATATAGACAGACTTAATGATGATAACACTTTTTCTTAACGTTCCCTTCAGGTCCAGAAACCTTATTGATTTTTGGTTACTGAAAGCAATATATTTCTTATAGTTCTAGGAGCACTCTCTCTATATAACCGCCGCTGTCCATAATGCCCATCTGTGAAAGAAGAAAGGATGCTCAGTTTTAATTTATGATTCAGCCATGAATCTGCGTGTCTGTTAAGCCAGCTGACCCGACTGAAAATCTACTTTTGAAATAAGTCATTTAAATTGGTGAAGAAAGATGATAGTGTAGTGAGACCATATGGTCTGGGACAACCATAGTAAATGTTAGGTTCTGCTATAGAATTCCTGTGGTATCATTGGCAAATCTGCTAGTCAATCATTGCCTTTTTTTCCTCATCTATATAATAAACATGCTAAATCTTTGCTTAACTCTTCCTTTTTTTTTTTATCTTTTCACCACATAGCAGGACAGTTTTACAAGGACAATTTGCACAGCATTAGTATATTCAAATCACAAACATATGCTAAACCTTCTGGGGTTTGGTTTCATAAATAAATTACACTTTTATTGTTTTTATTTTAACCTTACCCTAGATTTAGCAAGGGCCTCAGGAGAGAATATAGCCATTAAATGAACAAACTAAGCTGTTACATGAACAATTTATTTAAAGATCATTTTAGATTAATATACACTATGCTTTAAATAATTGCAACATTCAGAGCAACATTCCAAAAACTGTAGTGTCATTTTGTTGCTCCTGAAAGAAAAATGGTCGCGTTTTACCCTTCTAAACCTCCTAGTCTTGCCAGAGCACGTGTTCGCTGCTGCATTAATTTTGACTACATAAAGTATGGATGCTGTTAGTATTCTTTGTCAAAAAAGAAAGATTTCAATTTCTAAGGGCAGAGAGAAAATGTTGTTTATGATGTCTGAAGCTTTGAATTGCCACGCTTTACACAGCATACATCTCCATGTCACTGAAAAATAGCATCATTTGCCACCCTACTGAAACTGGTACTGGAGAGGTGGTTTGTCTCAGCTGATGATAGGTTAGAGGAGGACATGCTGGATGGAGGAGGAGGGTGGTTTTCAGTATGAAAATGTCTAGAGAAGAAAAAAGGTAGAAACCAGAGATGCATAAATATGTAAAGTGTATGTATGGGGCATTATATAGGTAATATATGCATTTTGACAGTAGCACATTGCCACGATCCTCCAGACACTTTCACAAGTCTTATGCAACTCCCCAGCTTCCAGCTCCCTTTTCCTTTTCGCAGATGGTCTCCTCTACTCTTCCCTATTTCCTACTGCACTGCTCAGTCGGATCCTATAGCAGAGAATTTTTTCTTACAGGAAAAGGTGGCACTATCGTTTCATCTGCTGTTGTAGTAAACCTGCTGTGCTCTGGGCTTCTCTGGGTCAGACAAGCTCGTGGTGTGTTGTGCTGAAAGGGGTGGAGGAGCTGGGTGAGACTTTCCAGCCTGGGGAAATCCTGGAGATGCAGATAGAGCTTCTGGGATTCCTCTAGTCGGATGGAGGGATGGACAGAACAGATACCGAACTCTCAACCTCAGTAAAATACCCTTTATTAAGCCAGAAAAGTTTTCAGCTTTCTGGAAATGCTTTTTTTTGTCCTAACTGTTGGTGTGTTAACACAGAAAAATCAGCAAATTCCAATCCATTCCTATAAGCTTCGACTCACTGCGTGACCCTAACCTTTCTTCTTGCAGGTAATAAAGGAAGCCCTTTCCATTCTACACAGAAGCGCAAATGTATATTTTAGGCAACATACTGTTTCTTTTCCTTTCCTCCTGCAGCTATTTCATAAAAGACAAAATGCCTTCACAGTATGCCACGGGGAGGCATATTTTCTTCCTAGATGCAGTTTTGACATGGATGATCTGAGCAGCTAATGCCATGTTTTGTATAGTAATGGGAGAACCGGTTGTAACAAATGATCAATTCCAAGAACTGAACCATTGCTTCCACTTGCAAATTATCGATAAAAGGCCTGAGTTTTAATGATTTGTTAATTATCCCAAAATAATTAACTGAGGAAGAGACTGTAAATTAGCCACAGCGGCATCCCTGAGACGGCGTCGACGCAGATGGTTTGGAGTTTTGTAAGCGGGGAAAGGGGAGCGCAAGAGCCTGCAGGACCATCATGTAAATAGCCCCAGCAGAGCCTTCGTGCAGCCCAGCTCACTCAGCACACAGCTGCCAGGAGCTAACCCCTGGAAAAAGGCCAGTGGTGAGGAAGGCTGAAATCCCACTCCGTGTCAGGCAGCAGGGTGGCCTCGTCATGCAGCCCAAGGCCGAGAATGCACAGTCCCACAAAAAAAGCAATATCAGCAGAGAGAGCACAGGACAGCATCCCTGCTCTCTTGGCACTTATGCAGTGACTTAATTACTGTGTTGCAGCCAGGCCCACTTTGGCATGCTCATTCAGACCTTTTTAGTCCTGAATTCATTGCTGTGCTCCATCAGCAAATGGTTGCAATGGCAACTCACAGCTCATAGCATTCCCATGGGAAGAGAAAGGTGTGGATTTGCGCTCCCCTGTAAAAAGAACCAGGCTTTCCCAGGGACGTTCATGAGCTACTTCCCTCTGCCTTTAACAGAAGCAGCAGGTATCACTGTGTTTTAGAATAAACTCAAACTGGCCATATGTTTTAGGCTTATTCTGGAAATGCAATGGCCAAGCCCTTCTTCTGCCTTGGTTTCAGTCAAAGATAGAAACTCTTCAGGCCCATCCAAATGGAATAAAAGAGTCTAGGGGCAGTGTCTTCTTACCCCCATGAATGGAAGTGCCACCAGTGTAAGTAAGATGTCACTTCATTAAAAATCTTTATGTGCACAGCTTTCCATTAGAGTGGTGGTTCCAGTGCCTACCTCTCTTCCTTGGATCTAGCTGTTTCTTACTGACCAATGTGTTTGAGGTTCATGATAGCTCTTGGACTTGAAAGCCCCCAAGAGCTGTATTTTGCTGATTCCTGTCACCTTCTAGGGAGTCAGCTGCTTGTAGGCTGGCTGCCACTACTGCGTTATGTGGCCTTGTGGCCAGTACATGACCTCAGCGCAGATGCTCAGCAGTGGTGGGGACATTGACTGTTGTGTAGCAGAGGTGAGACTTCGGAGCAGGATCGTTCCTGTCAGATAATTCTTTGTCACATTTGCTGAAGTTCACTCCAGGCATCTCTTCAGCATTTCCCTGGGCTTTAAAGGTTTTAAGGTTACTCGCATGGCCAAGATCAAACTGCTGGTACCATGTCTCATCTGTACAGTGCTGTGCACTCCTGCAGATAAATACCTGACTCCTCTAGCCAGGTAGGTTATCCCTCCATGTCCAATCTGTCACAAAAGATTTGTGTTTGAAAGCAACAGCAACTTTTTTTTTTTTTTTTTTTTTACTGCAAATCTGTCAAAGGGAGGCAGCTGAAGCAACGCTCTGAGCCCTGAGGGAAAAGAAGGAAAGAAAAAATGTTGTTTTGGTGGAAAGCTCAGCTAAATTGTTTAAATTAGGATTTACTGATGCTATGGGAGCTGGTGGTGCAGACTGAACATCTAACTGTTTGAAACAGGAGCCTGGAAAAAGTCAGAGAAGTTGTGCAAAAAGGATTACAACAGCAATCCCTCCTTTGCCACGCTTGCTAACCTAATAAGTTTTTCCTCATTAAAATACCATGCAATGAGGTGAGGAAATTGTCAATTTACTATTGAACCTCATGACCTGGTGTCTGAAGACACTCTGCCTTAAACAGGTGAGAGCAGCACCTTCATCCTGACAAAAGTGGGTAAATTATATCGAAGATGGAACTCAGGACTTGGGCTTTGCATCATGCTGTTCAGTGCTGTCATTGCTGTGCGTAGGTGACTTCACAGCTACAAAACCTCTTGTGCTCTCGGGTACCCACAGCGGCTGTGGTTGGCGTAGCTTGCTTTGCTGTAGAGGAGCAGCAGCCCCTTGTGTGATCTGCTGTGGTGACTCGGTTATACTGGGCTGGACTGTGTGCCACTTTGAGAGAGCATGAGCTGGGTGATTTCAGACATTACTGCCAAGCCCCAGGCTCTGCGAACACAGGAAGGCGAGGGCTGCCTCCAGGCCTTGCCTGCACTCCCCAGGGGACATGCCTGAGGTGGCCTCATGGGGACACCTTCTCCTGCCTCTGGGCAGCTGGTCACATCAGCAACTGCTGCTGTTGCCACTGCCAGGAGCAGCAAATGGAAGTGTGAGAGCGCTTGCCACCACCGCAGGTGCACACCTACGAAAAAGGGAGGCCTGACAGCAGGTCCCCTCATTCGCTCCCTACTTAGAGGGTGGAGAGGGTTAATTCAATTCCCCGAGCAATTTCTTTCCCATAGCAGATGCTATACCCTGCTGTTCAGGACCTTTGCTCATCTTGAAAGCAGCTTTACTGTACAAGCAGGTGCTTGGAAGACAAAGGAACAATTTGTGAAGAAGAACATGAAAATCTGACCAAATTGGTAAAGATTGAGGTACAAAATGATGCTGCCCTTCACTGTCTTTCATTCCTGAGCAAAAAGACTAATGTCCTGATCTATAAGGGCACACGGCTGCACCGCTTGCTGCTAAAGTTAAATTCACAACTCAGAATGAGGCATTTGGTTTCCCTGGATAATGAGCTAGAGTCTCCAAAAAGGGCTTCAATATAGACAGCACCCTAGATGGAAATGCGAAAAGTGCGGATGTACAATCATTGTGTGTGAAATGGCAATATTGATTATATAGCCTGGATGTGAGGGAGCACACAGACGATGTGACCAAACAAGCGTATATGTGACTGGCTATTTACGGTAATTGAAGTTTGAAGGGCAAAGTGCGCGCTAGATGCAATTTGTCACATTGATCTCAAATCTATTACATAAAAAATATATTTATATGTTACATAAAACTGTCCCTCAGGTCCATGCAGCTCTGGCTGATACCAGGAGTTCTGCGCGTGTCCCTGAAGTGAAGGTGACCCAGCTTAGAAGTGGCGCCCTGTGAATGCCAGCCAGGTTAGCCTCTGAAATATGCAGTTGTTACAGCCCACCAAATGAATTTGCTGTAATTACTCAAATGCAGTAAACAATTTTGTATGAACAGAGCCCAAGCCATTAAGCATTTCACTAATGACAGCCTCACATTTCTTTGAAGGTATTATGACTAGAGGAGCATAATGTTATATTACCTTGTGCTGTGAAATGGCTTGGATTTCAATTTCTCCTCCATTGGTTATGATACCAAGTCTTATACGGGGTCTTTTTCTCCTATAAATACATGCTATCCTGCATGGTACCTCCAAGGCACACATTTCATTTTTATTAGCTAGGCAGTGTGAGTCATGCTATTAGTCGGTATCAGTAGCAACACATCACCAGACTGTCCGCTGCTGCACAGCCTATATTTAGAAAGGGAATGAGACTGCTGCTGGGTTATATAATGATGCAGCTATTTATAGATCTCCCTTATACCTAGAGAGCACTGTCCTGCCATCTGAGCTCTGAGCAGCCAGGCTGGCAGAAGCGTGGTTATAGATTCAGCATTATCCCTTGCTTTCCCCGCAGAGGCATTTGCAGGGTTTTTCTGCCTGCCATTATTTCTGTTTATTCCATCTGTACTGTAAGTAGATTTGAAATTCTGTGTGTTTCTGAAAAAAAAAAAAAAAAAAAAAATTTAGAATCCATTATTACTCGTGGAAAGGTAAAACAGACAGTTACAGGGTCAGCAAAATAACTGCGTTTTCATTTATGTTCTTTTTTGCTTGTATGAATCTAGTCAGGAATAGCTCCCTTAAAAATACCTCTATGTTTCTAGTAGCACTGTTGCTACAATTCTGTGGCTTATCTGCTTCTTTGTTCAACTTGATTGTTGTTGACTGCAGTCGGAAAAGCCGTGTAAGAAGGAGGACTATTATCGGGCACCAGCAAACATGAGGAAGCAGGGGGGAAAGCATTTGTATGGAAAGCAGAAATGTGACTTCTGCTGCACATAGCAGGTCTCTCAGCAAACTAAGGTTTAGATCTCATGTGACAGACAGTTCAACCGCAGTGCATTTTCAGGCATATTGTCGCAAAGCAGATGTTAACAGTTTAAGGCAAGGGCATGATTTCCTCCCTTGCACACTCTAGGCATTTCAGACCCTGAGTGCTCTACTGTTAAAGATGCAAATAGACCGTATTCCCGGCCTGGGCTCTCCAGTACAAGACAGACATGGACATCCTGGTTCCAGTCCAGTGAAGGGCCATGAAGATGATTAAGGAATCAGAGCATGTCTCATACAGCGGGAGGTTGAGAGAGCTGGGACTGCTCAGCCTGGAGGAGAGAAGGCTCAGGGGGATCTGATCGGTATGTATAAATAACTGATGAAGTAGGGTAGCTAAGAACACAGAGCCAGAATACTCTCAGTGGTGCCCTGGGATAGGGCAGGAGGCATCAGACACAAACTGTAATACAGGAAATCCCATGGGAAAAAAAAAATCTCAAACCCTTTTCTACTGTGAAGGTGGTCAAACACAAGACCAGGTTGCCCAGGGAGGCTGCGGAGTCTCCATCATCTGAGATACTCGACTGGATGCAGCCTTGAGCAACCTGCTGTAGCTGACCCTGCTTGGAGTGGGGGGCTGGATGGGGGGCTGGACAGTCACCAGAGATGCCTTCCCACCTCCACTGTTCTGTGACTCCATAAAGGTTATTATTCAGCTGAAGGATTGCTACCTTGATAGCAGGGCTGTGCAGGTATTCATGTTATCCAAGGCATGTCCTCTGTGTATTGCATAGGAGAAGTTAGATGTGAATGAAAGGATCCACAGAAACCAAAGTGCCAAGAGAAGAGTTACTAAAGGAAGTCCTTACTGAACATGGTTGGTAGTGAATTTTAAACCTTCTCTCTTTGTGATTTTTGATTGCTAGCTAGTATCTAACTCAAAGAGGGTGCAAAACATGCTCTAGAGTTGGGCAAGATTTCTTTCAAAAAAGCAAGCAGGAGCATGTCCTGCTATATAATAGCTCAGCTCTCCACCAGGCTTTTTCCTCTGCTCTGAGGGATTTAAAACCTTCTGACTGGCAGGTCAGTGGATATGGATTGGGAGAAGGTGATTCCCTATAGTGGTGGTTACAGCACCACTGCACTGAAATACTCTGCAGAAACCAATGTCAAATTATTATAGTGATGATATTTGGGGATTCCCAGCACCCCATATTGTGTCTGATCACTGTCTAGAATGAGTACAATAGCTCCATCTTATATCATCATGTGCTATTTAAAGTGCTTAAAATACTAACCATCATACATCAGCCGCTTCATTACAATTATAAGCAGCTTGTTTCTGCAAATTGAGATAGCTAATGATACAAAAATAATGAAATGGTGCACATTTCGTTCCTCGACGGGGTTACATTTCTCTCAAGCCCCTAGATTCATTAAATCTCCTCCTCCCTTTCGCTTGTACATGCAATGCATACTTAAGTATCACAAGAGAATAACAATATAAAGAGCAGCACCATCAATCTGATGACCATTAAAATATGGTCACTGACCAAATCCCTTAATATACTGAGTTACTGCAGTTGGCTTTAGAATACACTTTGGAGAGGATTAACTGCAAAGTGTGTTAAACCAAGGGCATATCTCTCATTCTCAGCTGCCACAAATGGGATGTAAGTTTTGCATACAGAAGGAAGGAGAAGGTTTTTAACAGCTAGCGATGCTTATCTCTCCTTACCACAGGGAAGGCTGGACAAGATGCTGCCTGCTGCCTTTCCAGGCTGACATTATCTGCACATCAGAGGAGCTGCTGAATGTCAGTCTGTGATAACCAGGGAGCGCTCGCTTCCACATGCAGAGGAGCTCCCCAGCACGCATCAGGCACCAGATAAAGCATGCTGAAATGGGGCAGGCGGAGGGAGGACAGGACACACGCATTCAGGATGCACAGTCCTTCCAGGTTTGAAAGGTGTTTATTAAAACATGCAATAAAATAACGAACGCCTATGCTAGTTAGAAATCATTATCCGTCATATTTTATTAATCCATTGATATTTTAACTTACTGTGAGCATCTTGTTAATATATGGAGTTAGATTTACTGTGGCAGTTATTGAACAGTAATAAAATATCTTTTCTCCCCCAGCAATGCCAGATGCAGATGCTGTGGAAGGCAAGAGCAGCTGCTGACATTTAACA
This sequence comes from Crypturellus tataupa, assembly GCA_034781795.1. NCBI lineage: Eukaryota > Metazoa > Chordata > Aves > Tinamiformes > Tinamidae > Crypturellus > Crypturellus tataupa. The sequence goes on along the minus strand of JAWLRI010000912.1, from coordinate 1,566,558 downwards.
GCTTTTTAATGTTCTGGAAGCAGTTCAGGCAGACCTGTCCAGGCTTGAGGTAGAACAGGATTGTGCCCCTGCGGAGGAGGAGGGTGCTATTTCCATCAGCGCTGGATGAAGCTATAAAAGATATCCTTGTGGCCTGAAATGATCTACTGTTTGGGGAAAGAATTTTTCCACAGCCTATAGAAAGGTTTTCAGAATATAATAATCCCAATATTTGAGTGTCCCTGTAGCATCCAGAATTTAGGCTTAACATTAATCTGTAGACCCCATTTGCATGCTATGCAATGTGCAAAACAGTGGCTGTTGTGTCTTTCTGTGGACTAGAGCACTGCTGATATTTCTTGCTGAGATAATCCCAAATGGCTGTTTGTGGACCCTAGATCCCAGACTTTTCTTAACCAGACTTTTCTTAATTCCAGTTTTTGCCTTAAGTTTTCAGCTATGGCAGTGAGAGAAAAAAAATCAGTTATTCCCAAGAACAAAGTTTAAAGCAGGGGGCAGCAGGTGAAAGAAAGGAATGAAAACATGTTTCCCAACCCACACTGAGGCAAGACACCTTATTTTCTATTCTTGGCAAGATGGCATTAGTTGACTGCCTGGGTCTCCTCACCATGTAAATGACATTTTCCTCTGAGATCTCCCACCTCAAAGGAGCACCTGAAGCACGCAGGGGAGCTACTGCTTTTCACATCACCAGAATGTTGCTGAGACATTACCAGCCAAACCTGGGGGGATCAAACACAGAAGGCACACAGGTATGCACGTGCATGTTTGTACATATAGGAAACTGCTCCCTCCTGCTCATTTCTGCTTTCCGGTCAGTGCCAAACAGCTGCTCTCAGTGTTAAATAGCAGGAGGGGATAAAACAAATGAGGAGAGGGATAAATAATGGCACACATAAGGTATGGTAGAAGAGCTCATCACATATCCCTTTTCCAATCATTTTCAAATGTGCTCCCAGTGAAATGGCTAAAAATGGTTCCTCAGGCTTATAAACAACTGTTTTTTTTAATACAGCTAGTAAAATAGTGGTTGCTCATTCTTGCTTGAGTATTGTCAAGAGCTTGAAAAGTTGGGGATAGCTGTTATGAAATGTTTGAGATCAGGCTACTCTAAAACATAAAAACAAGGCATCCTGTTTTAACTAGTTTTGGTATGAACTCTCTCCCTGCCCACAACTGATGGGCTTTGTATTTCAGGATCCCACTGTGCATAAAAGATGCTTGTTACCTAGAGGAAAATGAAACTGCCCTTTAGCAAATTTATTGCTTTTCAAAGCAAATTGGTTTCACTATATTTGGAAGCCCATATGTGCCGAGAAAACCCTTAGACTGAGCAGAGTTACCCAAAACTCATAAAATATATACACAGTAAATGTTCATGAGTTCAAAAGAGGGAGTTATTTGGTTAAACCGCAGGAGACATAACACAACCGTAGAACTTTGTTTTCTTTTCTTTTTTTTTTCTTTTTTTGTCATTCTTTGCTCATTGCTATGCAAAGCTAGTGTTATCTAATGCTAGAAACATTTTTTTTTTCTCGCTTTATCCCTTCTGAGGTAGCTACAAAACTGATACAGTGCAAATTAAGTATTTTTGAGGCTTCCTTCAGCTTTTCAGTTATCTGGCTCTAGACGTTCTTTTTCATACCGGAGAACCGAAGCAGAGCTCAGAAGCAGCACCTGCTTTTCAGGCACTCAGTCCGTGACATTCCTGGGGCTGTCACAGGAGGAGAGAGGAGTCCGCCAGAGCTGCGGATGACTGACAGGGCGATGGTGCCTGGCACTAGCGGTGGCACTAGCGCCCCATGCCCCAGAGCTGTGGCTGTGTGGGTGCTGGTGCTTTCTCTCTCAGGCGTTAGGAGATAGGTAGAGACCAATCTGCAACAGGAGAATGAGGGGTCCCCGAGAGTCATGCCCAAACTGCCATGTGCTGTGCCTGGGGACGAGGCCACCCTCCTTCTCCCAGGTGCAAAGGGAGATGGGGAGCCTTGCATTTGGCAGCTGGGGAAAGGATGCGGTATGGTTTCTTGAGAGGTATTTCTTAAAACCTTTGCAAGGCAGGGCAGGGTTGCTCCTTTGCAGAGACAGGCTTTTGGGCAACAGCATGTAATGATGAGGCAATATCCTGGCTTTGGCCTGGATTATTTTTCTCTGTGCACGCTCCACAGAGAGAAAAATGTTCTGGTTCTTTTGTGCTCTGTTCCTTGACTGACAAAGTGAGATACAACTCCTTCATCCTCCATGCTTTTGGAACAGTATCTAAGTGATATGGCCCTGTCCAGGACGCTGGAGAGAATTCAAGCAACTCTTGCCCTGCCCTTGCTTGTCTCTGTCCCTCTGAATTATTGACTCAGGTGCTGAGACAAGCTCTCCTTCTCCCCTGCAGCCCTAACAGATTTTACTTATCAGTAAGCAATGATTGCATTTGCTCATCTTTGCTTTGTCATTTTAGCTGGGGCAGGTTAGGGAGGGATATCCCAAACTGGTGTGCTGACTGCTCTGAGGAAGCAACAGGAAGAGAAGAGCTGAACAACCAAGAGATATGTAGTATTTTCTCCTTGTAAGGCTGCAGGAGGCAGAGAAAATAAGAATGCATGGAATTAAACCTGGTGTAGCTGGGGAGGTGTCACTGTGACAACTGTCTGTCTTGTGTCTCCCCTGGAAGCTGCCTCCCCAGCACGGGAACTATTGAATGATTCATGAACCACCTCAATTTACAGCTTGGCATTTTCACAGGAATTAAAATTAATGTGAGTTGGCTTTGATACGTTAAGCTATAAGTACAGCATTGCAGGGACAGCTGCACAGCCTGGCGAGGGTGTTTCTGGTGGAGCCAGGAATAGCAACACCTGCAAGAAGTGAGAGATGGGTCCTGGGAAGGAGAAACCCTTCAGCTTTTGCACCATCACCTATGCCAATACCGTTACTACCCCCAAAGTGATATTTTCTGTGCCAAAGTGTGAAAGGAGGCATTCCGTGACCGCTTCTCAAGGCATGACTGTAAACTATTTAAAGAGCTGCATTTACAAACTTACTATCCCCAGGGGACCTTTCTCTAACTTTCAGTATACTCATATTAAATCCTGTATTTGAGCCAAAAGCAGAAATGGAATAAAACCACGTGTTTGCATCCATTAGCTGTCCTTGTTCACTTTTCAAGAATGTTCTTCCAGCCCTCCAAATATCATTATTTTTCTCCAAAAAATGTGATTGTGGGAAATATTTTTAGATTATTTGATTCAAAACTTGTTTTCTCACTAAGACTTGAATATTATTTCTGTTTCTTTCTGGAAAGTTTGAAGAACCAGGCCTGCAGATATATCTATTTTAAATATAATATCCTCAAGAGGCAGTTTTAACTCACCTAGCACACTTTTCTTCTTTATCTGGTTTCAGGTAAGCTAGCATCATAACTTCTAATCATTCTTACCAACAAGCAAGAAGAATTATTCTCATCACTTCTGCTTGAAACCCTCTTTGGAAAAAAAAAAAAAAAAAAAAAAAGGTGAGAGGTAGAATACTATCCTGTAATGAGGTCAGGTCTTATCTGAAAAAATCTGAGTTCATTCATCCACTGGCATGCACTGCTATTCCTGATGACTCCTAAAATAAGGAGCCAGCAGTTTATGATACGGCGCAGGAAAAGCTTTGGGAAGCATCCTAAATGACATTACTGCATCCACCACACTGAGCATCATGGGGCAAGCTTTGATTCTTCCCAGGCACCATAACTCTCATTGAGCACAGGGAGAACAAGAGCACCTCTGCCTCAAAATACAAACTGCATTCACTCTTCCCGAATCTGCTTTTTCAGGAGAATTTATTTTCTTTCCTCCTTCTTACAAGAGTCAGCCAATGGGCAGCTGCTCTAACAACATGAGCAAATATGGGACTGGGGAATGGTCAGAGCTCCTTTATCTAAGAGAGTTTTACAAGCACAGAATGCTTATGATAGGGTCACTGCAAACTGTGAAATTTCTCACTAGCATCTCCCTCTCCTGAAATTTCAGTTAGTGACAGGGGAAATCAACTCTCTTCATAGATAAAAAGCTGAGAACGACCTTCATTACAGAAGCAGGCCCAGAAAGAGAGAAGGAAAAAAAAAAGTGTGTGTGCATCACTGAAGAGATTCTCCAAAAGGGGTGAGAAGAGAAACTGTGCTTCTCTGGTGTGGGAGTGATAAGAGAGGTTTCAACTCTCTCGCCTGTGGGGAAGCACAGAGAGCTAGATGCCAAACCTCAAGGGACCAGTAGGGATTTTCCTAGCCTACAAATGACCTGGAGATGAATAGATTACGATATTTTCAAGGACAGACATTCCATTCAGAGACAAAAACGAAGTAGCTCAGGGCAAACAGCGTTCACAGACCTGAAAGGCTAACTCAACTGGTTCCTGAGAGTATGGCCCCACTGCAGAAGGAAGGGCAGTCTTGACAAGTTCATGACTGAATCACACAAGCAAAACTGAGAAGCTAGTTCCTGATCCAGGATTTTCTCCTTGCACTTAATAGTGTTATAGCTTACAGGCAGAACACCTACCTTTGAGATCCTCATCTTCGGTAGTGGTGTTACAGCTCTCTGTGGATCCCTGCACAGCAGAACAGAACGTTACCAGACATCAGCAGTCAGGAGCATTAGTAAGGGTTTTGATTTGTTTGTGGAAGAAGATGAGGAACGCATAAAAACACAGGCAGGTATAGCACAGACCGAAAAAAACGAAGATTTGGATGGAAGCGAGCCAGATATCAAGCAAAGCTTAGCAGCATCTCTTCTAAATGCTTCCAAGTTCAAGCAGTTCAGGCCCTCCACACAGAGCTTTCCCACGAACACAAGTTAAACTCTATCAAGTGAGATCATTGCTTTTATTTGAAAGAATAGCCTCAGGAAGCTAAAAAAAAAAAAAAAAAAAAAAAAAAGGGGGGGTTCCTAGGCTTTCTCAAAGGAATAGGACTCCATTTCAGGAAGAAATAAGTGCATGAGTGCCTGTATCTTCTCATCCCTCCTAAACACACAAAAGAATGGTGCTTATACACCAAACTAGTAAAAGATTATCCTTTTCCAACAGCCATCCCTACTCAGCCTCTTCTAGAGATCCACAGTGGTAGAACACAACATTCCCACTTCTGCCCCTAGCAGCACTCAGGAACATGCTATAAACCAGACACGAGAAAGGCAGACACTCAAGTCAAACACGAAGATGAGAATGACACAAGGGAGCGGAAGTCTCTCTGACCACACTCCCATCCCTTACCTTTATGCCATCTGTAGCATTATGGACAACAGTTGTTTGAGGCTCCTAGGAAAGGACGGAAGAATCCATTAAATTCTCATTCTATAGCATTACTTTCCCATATGTTTTCACTCCCCAACAAGTGGAGAAAAGGTGACCGACATAAAAAAAAGTCAAACCACAAACTCCAAACAGCACACGTGCGCTTGCGTGCGCGCGCACACACTTCCTGCAGAGGTTTCCTGAGGAGAGAGACTGCACTAAAAGCTACCGACATTAGGAGACAAAGCCCCCAGATTCCCTGCAATTCCCCTTCATTCCCAATTTGCTTCTCGAGAATCATGCTGGCCCCAACGCCAGGTTGCAACAGGAGAGTCAGTCAACAGTGTACAGGCTGCTCATACAGTAATGACCCCTCAACAGCGTCTTTTCTAGAAATTGCTTCAGAAAGGGTAGACTTGAAGGGAAGTATAATGCTGGGTTGGGGCCTTTGTCTCCTAGTTTTTGTCAAGTTTGCCCGGTATTTTACCCTGAAAAGGGACATTCATAATTTCCATAAGGAGGAGGTTGGTAAGTCAGAGCACCTCAGCAGTCCCCACTGAGAGGCCATCATGGGAACTGGGCTGTGAGAAAAGGCACATTTTTCTAGAATAGGTCTCTAAAATGAGATCTGATTCCAAAAAGCTGAAGTAATAATAATAAAAATAATTAATCAGAAAGGCCCCCTCAGCATCAAAATCATAACAAACAAAGCCAGTGAAGGAAGAGCTGAAAATTATGAAGTGTCCCAAGAACTCCTCATGCTACCCTAAACAACAAGAACATCAAAACTCTCCACCTACCCCTCTGCAGCGGCCAAACCCCGCTCTCTGGCACACACCACAAAGAGCAGCTACCAGGGCTGTGGGTGATACCTAAACCCCGCACTCGTCCCCTCGTGACAGGGGCACAACCTCATCATCCTGCACCACTTCTTCCTGCTGACACGGCTCTGGCGGGGTGGCTCAGTGAGGCACCGGTGACTGTGGCGGTGCAGTGACCAACACTCACGCGTGTCCCCAGCACCCCCCTCAGCGCTGCCCGCTCCCCCCGGCACACAGAGGGGCCACGCTGCGCTGTGGTGTTAGACATGCTCGTGCAGGGCACCCTGCAGATCCCACTGCGCATGGTCCATCAAACAGCGCAGGGCAGCCCAGCACATCAGCGAGCTGCGGGGCAGCACCCATGCAGGATGCCAAGGGGTTCCTTGGAAAACTCTTCGCCCGCCCTTTCTCCTGGGCAGTCCTGAAGTCCATCCTCCCTTTCCCAGGTGTTGGAAGGGGATGGAGACGCCCACTCTCCTCTTCCAAACCAGCCTCCCCCGAGCCAGCAGGAACAGTTGAACAGGACACACAGAACTAGACAGGGAGGGCACGAGGGGAGTCCGGGCAAGCTGCGCTCCAACCACTGCTCCGCACAGCCCCCAGCCGGTGAGGCTGTGACGAGGCCCCACAGCAGCACAGGGACACGCACAGAACGAAGCCAAAACACAAGCAGAAACGGAGCAGCACAAGCAGCACTCAGGGTGTGGGTAGAGAGGGGACAAAATCAAAATTAAACCAAACAGGAAAAAAAATAGCGGCTGGGGAGATACCATGGACGTCTGCACTGGGGATGTTTCTTTTGCAGTGCTTACTATACTGGTTTTGTTGTTGCTCTGTGGCTGAGACAGAAAAACATTGTTTTAGTTCCTCAGCTGGGCAGAAGAGGCAGCAAGAAAATGACAGTTTTGCTCTTACTCCCAACCAAGGTGCGGACCCTCCCCTCCCGCCAAGCTCCCACCGAGAGGAGGCAGGAGGAAGGAACGCGCTTCCCTGGCTGATGGGCACCATCCTTCCCTCAGAGATGTCAGATGTAGCAACAGAGGTACCAAAAACCCAAACATGGAGGGACTGCTGGAGCTATAGGGAAGGAAAACAAAAAAACCCAAACAAACAAGAAAAGGCAGCAGCCTAAAGGGGTGGGGGAATCCCAGAACAAGCAGCAGCAAAAAAAAATTGGGGAAGAAGGGTAAGAAACAGCAGCAGCAGCCTCAGGAGAAAGAGGCTGCAAAAGTGAGAGGAAGACAAAAGCTATGGCACCATTTCAAACAGGGGGGAAACAGGGGCTGTGACGGAGAAGTCTCAAAGTGTGCAGGTGTAATCCGAGGTATGCGATGAGGAGGAGGGTGCCAGAGAATCTGCTGAGGGGAGGGGAAAAAAGCTGTGGTCAGCCCTAGAAGAGGTAGAGAAAAAGTGAGGTGCGGTGCATTGGATCCCTGTTGTGACTCGAATTAAGAAACTTCAGGACCAAACTACAGAAGTTGTGGCAAAGGGAGAAAAGGCTGCAAAGTTCCCCAAGTAGCAAGTCCTCCAGATGGTACTCAGTAGTTTTGCATCCTGTCTTACTTCAATCTCTCCTTTAGTTGTGGTGGAAGCATAAAAATCTGTTTTCTGCATTCACCCAGCACAATAGTGAGGCAATTGGCAGCTTCCTGCAAGGAAATGCCCCACGGCATCACTCAGCAGTGAGCCACGTCAGCCTCTGCATGATGACAAACCAGTGTCCACTAGCATGCGTTCCTAGCCCACAAATCCAATCAGTTGCTGAAGTCTTGAAGTTTCCACTCCTTGATACCTGCATACCCGGTATATAGCTCTCTGTGCGACTACCAAATGCAGCACTGCAGGAGACCTCGCTTGGTTAGCACACGATGATTCACAGAACCGCTCTCGCTGCACCTGACCTCATCGCAGCTGCTCTTTATCCCACCCTCCCGAGGGCTGCAGACTCGCACACAAAACCCCGGGCCCTCGTCACGCAGGACCCCACACCAAGGACATAGAGGCGAGTGCCGCGCTGCCAAGTGTTTCACTGTGTCGGCTAGAAACAGGCTCTGTGAGGCTGAGGCTTCACACACACCCACTAGCACTTTAGCTTCCCTTCACAAGCAGGATGCTTTGGCTGAGCTATTCCTTTGGAGAGAGTAAAGACAGGGTAAAGAAAAGAGGAAAGGCAGGGAGAGGAAGTGGGAGAGGCAGGCAGGAATGAATTCTTAAAACGTTCATAAAAGAAAAGATTATATGACATGCTTGTCCAAAGCTGAGAAAGGACAAATACACTTCACAGTTTGCTGCTTACTGCCCTTCCCTATGCAACCTCACATTGTCCCTAAGGCTTTGGCTTTCCAAGAGCCTTGACTCCTTCATATATTTCCAGCCTGATGACTGAAGAGTTGAGAGGGCACTATCGATGCAAGAAGGGAGAAGAGCAAACTGGAAAGAGTAAAAAAAAAAAAAAAAAAAAAAAAAACTGGCAATGTTGGATTAACCCATCCATACAGCACTCAGATTCTTCGGAAACAGCTTAGGAAACAGTGATCCTAAGGCAAGGAGATCTATCTTCCAAATCTCTTCCAATGAGAAGAGTGAAGCTTGTTTTTCTTAGTCTATTGGGTATGAAGATAAAGTTAATATGAAAGCAGCTATACAAAAATTCTAATTTTTTTTTTCACTCAGTTCTTTAGATTTGCTTCCTAAAGTTTTCTTTTCTAGAAGTCTTTATAATCAAAATCCAATGGAAAAATTACCCAGGAAAACAGTGTTCTCAAAACAAGTCTACAGCAGTTTGTTAAGTGGGGGATGTCACCTCACAAAGCATAAGCCCACACCTACCCCAAACGCACAGCCTCCTTTCCCAACTGCACCCATCATACCCTTCCCTATGCAGTGGGCTGGAGCAGACTGAGTACCTATGCATTGCATTCCAGATTCGCAGAATATTTAACTCTAGGACAGAGACCCAAATAAATAGGAGGCAAAAGGCTCAGCTCGTCTCAGCGTGGAGTTATCACATGCCCTGATCTACCCTACATGCCCATGTCTCGAGGCCACCTAGCCCAGCATCCTGTCCAAGTGCTCGGGACACTCTTAACCCTTCCTTCCCCTCCCATTCCCAGGCACTGAGCAGGCCACAAACCTCAGCAGTTATCAGCTCAAGTTAAAAGAAGCCAATTCACCTAAAAAGGTGCCAGGCCCTTTTTAAGATTTAACACAATTAGTTTTGATTTTGGCACAGCAGTTGGAAGTGCTTCCTGAGCTAGACGAGAGACAGACAGACAGGCACAAACAACATAGAGGGTGCAAGAGAAAGAAAACAGACCAGTGATCATATCGCTCGGGACACACACTTGTAGCCAGCAAACAGCAAATAAGTACCAACATAGGTATGCTTCCTTAGCCACCTTCACGGCCTCACTGTTATCCGAGGCTGACGCTTACATGGTTTACGTATCCCAGCTGCTTTAAAACAATACACAGAGGGAGTCTGAGTGGTGCTGGCAGTGGGCAGAAAAGACAGGCATGAAGCACTCCTGCCTCGGACTTTGGTATAGGCAAGGCTAGGGAAAAGCCAGTCTCCCACGTCAGATTTTTCAAGCCACACTCCGTGCTTTTTGTGCTTACATGGGTTTAAGATGTTATTGAAGGAGGATGGGGGGATGTATTTTCCAGATAATAATGCAGAAACATTTTTTCTGCTTTCTCAGTACCATAATATTCCTATCTACCATAGAGGAGAAATGTTTTCTTTTTCTAACACAAGCAGAAGCTACAATGTTACTAATGCACTTGTAGTTACTGTCCAGATCTCAGTGTCAGACATAGGCATTATCTGAGGGGCTGTACACAACTCCTTACAATATGGCACTGGCCAATTTTCTCTTTGCTCCCTTAAAACCGATTTGACTACTTTTCTGACACATTCTATGAATGTCAAACACATCTGGATGGATGAAAAAAAAGGAAATAAGTAAGACAGGGAAGGCAGTTACCAGGTATTTGGTCATGCTGGGAGACACAGATGAGATTGGGTCAAAAGAAAGATGGGGATTATAAAGGCTCTGACAAATTTTTCTGGGATAGAATGTTAAAACAGAAGGGAGCGGCAGCCCTGAGCCACCCAGCAGTGGCTGTGACCGCTCCTCCCGTGTGAACAGTGCAGCCCCATCAGCCTCTGCCACTTCTGGAGTGACTCCAAGTTGGTTCTACACTGCAGGGCTCCCACGGCACCAACGCCAGGCAAACCACCTGCTCCTCTTTTTGGCACCTCTGCAACAGACCGACAAAGCCCCAAGTCCAGGTAGGGTGCACAGGTGCTCTGCTGGGCCCAGGAGAACCTCTGCCTCTGGGTTTTGCGCTCAGATCAGGCACTGGGAGCAGGCAACGGCAAACTGCGTTCCCAGATGCTGGTTTTCTGTACAAAACAGGAACTGTGCGGCTGGCCGGCAGGGCAGACAGTCCCAGGGCCCTTTTCGTGAGGACGTGGACCTTTCAGTGCACGACGGTCCCCGCCACCGCCCCCCGGCACAGACATGCTATGTAGGGTGATGAGCACAAGCCGAGCGTGCATGGCATGAGAATGGCGGACGCACGATTCGCAGGCAGCTTACGGGAGGTGCTCACCATCAAATGCACACTGGAGCTCGACTTCCTTTTCTGGACACACCATTGAGAGAGGGAAAGAGAAGGGAAGAGAGGAGATGAGAAGAAAAGCACAGAAACTATTCACGCATCAGTGCGCCAGCAAGGGCCCCCCTGCTGAGAACATACCCCTAAGAATAAGCAGCAGCAGAAATGCGCGGACACGCAAACAGGAGCGGAGAAAAGTTGCCCTTAAAGAACACCACCACACCCAGGGGAAAGGGCAGCGTCAGAGATTCCCATCCACTCAAACATCAAAACCAGAACATAGGTGCCAAACACAGACAGGAGGAGGGAAGAGGGAAGCATATATATGGCACAAGACGTGGGGTGTGCGCTCTCCTACCTCGGAGCTAAGTGCACTTTCTCCAGTCACACAGGGAGGTAGGTACAAAAGTCCTCACATTCGGAGAAAGCAAATGTGTGTGTGCACAACACTATCATGAGAGAGTAGGGAGGAGGACACAGTAGCATTTCCAGGGCTAAAGAAAGATGAGGTGATTTCTGTGGATAATATGAGGAGGAGAAGGGTTCCCTTGCATAGGGAATTGGGGCTGGCACAGGAGAGGAAAGATGCACCCATGCTCCAAAGCACAGAAAAGGCAAGGAAAACAAGGAGGTGCTTCACAATTGGTGCACCTTAGACTCTCAGACTGGAAGAAAACAGACATCAATGTGCAAATGCTACCTATCTTTCTAGGGCATCCTTTCTTGTCCAAACACAGCTTTAGCCACACTCCACACTGAACTCCACTCTCCAGTAAGGCAGGCTCCGCAGACATCCCTCTGCTCTTCCTCTCTTCTGAACAGTGCTGTCCTGCCCAGCCTGAGCTTGGCTCATTTTCCTCATTACAGCACTAGCTGTTCCCCAGCTGTCTGCCTGCTTCTTCCCCCTGTTCTCCTCCTTTGCTGCTACTCTACTCCTTTGCTACCTACTCCTTGGGGAGAGTTCTTCCCATCCTTGCTCCCCAGGGGCAGCCCTTAGGGCTGTAGCTCCCCTTTTCCCAAATGACCTCCCTTGCACCATGTGTCCTGCCTGGCAGCCTCATGGGAGAGCTCAAACCCAAAAGCACAGGTTGGCGGAGCTCTGTGAGCTGGAAGTGCCCACGTTCACCCAGCACCACATTCTGATTTACTCTCCATATAAAGGCCAGGATGAAGCAGACTGTGCAGGAGCAGCTTTCAACTAGCAAAGCTCCTGCCTCATCTGATGTTGAACTCCAGTACGGACCAATGTTGGTGCTGCCAGATTTGTTCAGCACTTTGCTCACCGAGCTTCCATTTCACAGAGGCAATACGGGACTTGTCTGGTTTACAGACTTATGATTCCTCACATCATCTTTTCTGGACAATTTAGCTTCTCCACATTTTTTTCCTCAAGCAAGAGCTAAAATGGAAAGGACTCCCAGTATATTAATATGATGCTCAGATCACCAGTAACTAGGAGGAGTCCTTCCCAGTCACAAAGGAGAATCCTTCTCCAGGAAAACTGGAAATTCACACCTAATGAAAAATGACTCCAAAACAAGGTTTTATTTTTAGACCTTTATATTTAAAACTACAAGTTTATCCTACAGAGAGACAACACACACAGATACGTCAGGGAAGTTTTTCCTTAGAGAAGATGGTCTCAGAAGTGCCTACCGATTTCTTAGGACTTACAGAAACAAGAACAACATTGGAAAAAGTTAACAGAGAAACAAATAGTTTTATATCAAAGGAGAGGAAACTAAGCCACACAGAACACAAACACACTGCCCTCCCCCCATTTCTCTTTTCAGAAATTAGAGACACAAGAAACACTGACACAAGAGGAAATTGAACCCTAGGTGGATCAGAATTTAATTAGAGCACAATCTAAATTTTAAAAACTGTCGCTCTTAGCACAGCATGATGGATTCTGGAAACCCCAGACAGTACATCATTACTGGCCAGTATAATAGTAATAAAATCAGCTAGTTACGTTATATGAAATGGGGCGGAGGAGGGGGTGGTGGTTCTGCAATAAGATCAGAGCTTAAAAGACAGATGTGGATTGACAGCAAGTGCTCAAGCATCAAAGCACAGTAACACCCAAGACAAAATACCATCAAGGAAATCACTAACAGCAGATCAGACTCCCATCTCTCTGTAATGGAGGCATAAGTTGCCTATGACACCTAAGATCACCACATGCCCAAGCAAAACTTCTTTTTGTGTTATGTGACTATAGTCAGCAAAAAAAAAAAAAAAAAAAGTGTAACAGAAGTTTGGTTATGACAGACATTCCATAATGCAGCTACACCTCTGTATGGAGCTAGTATTTCTAGGCAGTGCAAAGACATGACATCCCAGGGAAGAGGAAAAATATCCCAAGCAACAGGAAAAAAAGTGTTGCAGGCAACTAGCCTCTGGTAAAGAGACTCATTGATCACTGCAAAGATCTCCCCACATCTGAGACGTGACAAAACATTCTCCCAAAGCAGTACAGACATTTTCCTCTCAACCCTATGGGTGAATCTTTGTTAATACTCTGTATTTGAGTGAAATTCAGGTGTTCCAATTGCCTACACTGAAACCTGAAGGAAGAAAGAACTCTGCTTTGGGTAACACCAAACAGTGGAGCGCACAGCGAACAGCACACACGCATACGAGTTGCTGCCTTTGGGAAAGCAACAGTACTGGCAACACCCAGTGCAAATCATCCCATCTCTCACAGAAAATACCATGTAGGCTAGAAGATGTCATAAGTAGTAAAGAGCGGACCCAGTCAGGGTCCCAGCTACAATTTTGGGTAGTCATTTATGTGATGCTGAGCAAGTCATTTCATCTTTGTGAACCTCTCTCTTCTCTTGCGCTTTGCCTGCTCATCTATTTAAGCATGAGCTGGGGGGGCAGGGATTTCCTGGTTAGGCATCAGTGCAGTGCTAAGCACACTGGACCTTGATCTCAGATGGAGCTTCTAAGCATTATAACAATACAAGTGAAAAAAAAAACAAATGCATCAAAGGTTAGTGAAACGTGTTACCGGATGTCAGCACTCCATTCAGCCAGATCTGAAGTGCTCCCCAGGCATCCCAAATAAAACCTTTCAGTATAAAACTGTTGTGTTCAGGTGAACCTGGGGCCTCCTCATTTATTTTCACCACTCAATCTTCTGTATGTCTGAAAGATCTTTAAGAGCCCACTTGTAGAAATAGGAGCATTAACTCCTGTGCAGATGTTACTTGAGCCCTCCAGCTTTCAAGAGGGCCGTTTTCTCAGGATTCCCTATGGGCTCACTTTGCCAGCCTGCCTTCTCCGTCACACACTCTTCCACAAATTGCCCTCCTGGCAGCGATGCTAGCTTGCACAGCTCCTCTGTCTCTTCCCCATGTTTTTGGGGATGCTTTTCCAGCAGAGGAACCTGGTACCACCAGGAATAAAATCTGTGTTCTCTACAGTGTTTCTCATGAACAGCAAACAAATAGCACTTGGTGCCTCTTTGCAGAGGGCAGGTTTTACTACATTACCTCATCACACTGAAACCCTAGATTTTTGCTCTTTCAGCCCAATTTCAGCTATCCTGTTCAGCTTTTACTGGGTAATAAAACCATGCATGTGCAGTAGAGTGACAAGGTACAAAGTCAGCAAGTTTTGCAGAGCATTTCATACGAATGCTGTTAAAAACCTTTCACATGCTCTAGTTTTCTACACAAGTTAATAGTTAGAGAGTCACACTGCACGTGAAAAATACTGGTAACATTTTGTATCTTAATCAGAAACCAAAATGCTCAAAACAAGCAAAAAAGGAAAACAACAAAGAAGAGCTAAGTTTAAAATGCTCATAATTATATACTTAACTAAAAACAGCACTCTGTGCATTAACATTTTCTGATTATGAAGATGAATCTGTTAGGCCATCTTAGATCTGGAAACAAATGCATCTTCTTACACTAGTAATACGGGAAATTCCCTGTTAGAAAAAAAGGGAACACCAGTGTTTGAAGCGCTGCCCAGAGACAAAATGGGCAGGAGTACTAGAACCTTAATGACAGTTACTGACAAAGTCAGAGAAAGGACATTCATCACAAAGTGTCCTTAATCTTCATCCCCTTGTCTGTCCCAGTTGTTCCTTAACCCTTCTCCACCATGGATGCCATCCATCTGGTGAGATGGCAAATCCAGATTACAAGTGGAAAGGGGAACAAGAAAACAAATAGGTTTGATATGAAACTATGGAAAGTAGATTTAAAAAATGTAGTTGCATGTTGCTTCCAAATTTAGAATCTCAAAAAAAAAAAAAATACCTGGGGCCTACAGTGGTGGCCACAAGATACATGGTATGCTACATGGCTCTGCAATTTGTCACCCAGAATCTTCTAGCCTTACTTTCTGGATTTGAAAGTAGAAAATTATGATCCATGGGAATAAAACCTGGGCGTTCCTTGGTGCTACTCCGACAGTTTGGAACCAAATTCTGCCCGAAGAGAGCAAGTGCAGCACTACCAGTGAAGGTTTGGTGGGCAGGGACAATTTATGGTACAAGGCACTTTAAATCATTCATTATTTAAGATAATGGAAAAGTTCTCAGGTGCCAAGTTGATGAAACATCTACCAATTAGCAAAATTAGTATTTGAAATAGAAGCAACAGTGCACAGTGAAAACCAGGAGTGTTTGAAATGGAAGGGAAAAGAATGGGCTAGAGGAGGGGAGCCATCTACATGGAAATCTACTCTATAATGTCACTGTAGACACACGTATAATATATTAAAAATGTTTCCTATCTGTTCCCCAACTTCTGACTTCAGCTTTTTTCTCCCTCCTTTCAAAAGGAAGGAAAATGCATGCATCTCTGTTACCTCAGCACTGTTAGGCTTGCTTCAATATAGGATTAAAGCTAATTCCTATAGAAAGAAAAAAAAAATGTGTTTCTTACAGCTAATAAATATCAGATCGGTGCAAATCACAGCAGATGCTTTTATCAGTATGTATAACTATAATATCTCATTCCTCTCATTTATGCTAAAGCAGTAACATCATTTATCAGGTAATCACCAACACACCTAGAACACGTGGCATTCTAGAGAATAACCCAAGAGAGAAGCGTGTGGCCTTCACTCAAACTTATCTAATACTGCGGGAATTTGTAGTACATGGTATCTGTGGAATACTGCAGGATCCCGGTGCAGCTACAATCATACTTCTAAGTCCCATCAAATAAACACCAACCTGGAGTGGGAAAAATACTTTGGATGTAAAGTAGATTAAGCCAAACTGATTGTGTTTCTTCTTTATGGTCTTAAAGCCACTGATTTTTACAACAATACAATCATCAGTCAGTGGGTGGCAGAAATAATCTTGCCATTCTTATCTTCTGCATGGCTATCTATGGCACAACACACTTCCCAAACACTCTTGGCACAGCCACGCTGGACTAGAAAAAACATAATGAAGACACTAAAACATTTCATCTCAAATCTCCACAGAGAAGTCATTTTGGGGGGTTATGGGAGGAAGAAGTCCTCATATTGGGAGGAAATATGACAGAAAGCTGAACTGTGTGGCATGCAGTCAGCAGACTAGAGCTGCAAATACACTCTGCAATGCTTGTTCTGAACCTACATCTGATATAAAATTATTTATGTAGGAAGAGAGTGAAGAGGATACCTCAAAGCTGAAAGTGTTCTGCACTCAAGTCATGGGATCTGTGCTCTGCACTGCTGCACAGGGAAACAGATCATAGAGTCTGCAACCAGTAACGCAAGAGCAGGCATCCTTAAGTGAAGCCACTTGCCAAAGCTTTCTAGAAGAGAATCAGGGTCGTTAGATTACAAGTCTCCTGCATCAGCAGCAAGACATGAAACTGGTCACGACAATGATGCCACCAATCAGACATTACCAGGCAGACACACATTCAGAACAACTACATGGTGGTTAAGCAAGCCAGTCCTGCTCTGGTGAGCACATGGGAGTGGCAGAAGGCTCCATTTCCATGGATGTCTAATGGAAAGCATCAGCATACATACAACTGCAGGGGTGGAGAGGGTGAGCAGCACATAGCTGCAGCAGACACGTGAAGGAAGTAGCACAAACACACAGAGCACGACCTGCTCCCCATGCTGCCCACCGCAGCACTACAGGAGGAGGCAAGCGGTCTCTATGCTGTTAGACTCTGCTTTCTCAAGCAGGCTAGTAGGACTGCTCTCACTCTGAAGAGCAGGAAAATTGGATGCAAATGCTTGACTACAGGTCTCAAGTCACACAGAAGTAGGTGGAGGATAACCCCACTCACCACACACCAAGTGCTGTGCAAGAGGCCAGACTGGTTCCTGTTCTCATTCTATTTTCAATTTTGTCACAACTATTGATTCACATATGAAGAACATATAAACGCACGGAAGAGTTGAAAAATCCATCAAAACTGGTTAGAAAAGTAAAATTCAGTTCTACTCTTTTCCAGAATTGAAGACAGACACCATGTTCTAACAGAAATGCACAGCGCACATCTTACAGAATGGAAGCCTCTTCCAACCACACAGGTCTCCTCCTGACTATGTGGCCAGGAAGCTTTGCCTCCAAAGCAGTGTGCATGCAAAGCGACCATTTCTGCAACATTTTGACCCAAGTTGTAACACACACTGAGCCTGCTGGAAATCAAGAATTTTAAGAAAGTCATGTTTCCTAGGTAGAAAAAAGCTATATATAAATAGATACAAAAAGTATAGACATATTGCTGTGTGCTGCTTTTCCAGTTATTTTTTCCTTGACATGCAGGGATTCTGAATCATGTAATCCACTGGTTCTCAGTTCGCAGCCTCAGAGACCACCCATCTCTATTGCACTGGGATTTTACTATAAGGTTGTCTGCACTGACAGATGAGAGAATTCAGAGGTGCTTGCTGCATCATTACACAGGTCTGATGCACACCTGTACAGAGGAGGTAGGCATGGGCAAAGGCACAAAAGCTCACTCTTGCAGGTACTTTTCAAAGATGTGTATCCTAGACAAAACCCTCCAGTTCCACACATCATTCTGGGCAAAGAAATGCAGGCTTGGGTCTCATTTGGGCAGGATACAGCAGAACTGTAAGAATGCAGTATTTATTACCACACTCACCAAAATAAAGACACCTCCCCTGTAAACATCTCTTTTTCACCAACCTGCTTGCATTCTTTCTAGAAACAAAGGCTCACTGAAACGCAAGAAGGTCAAGAGAGCAGGAGAGAACAGTGCTTCAATACGCCTATCAAAATCCCCCGGCAGAAGGAAAGCTTCCACAGTGCCAAACCAGAAGATGAGGTATTTCACTTGCAGTTGCAAAGAAAGGCTTATGTTCAATGGAAGTGCAAGCAAATAAAGTGAACACTCCTTTCCCAGCTGCAAGACAGTTATCCTTTGGAAAAGTCAAGGAAAGACAGTCCTCAAGTTCCTAGTTGTTGCTATTCTAATCCCAGATGGTCAAGAGCCAATGCCTGTATACTGAACAGTCTGGACATCCAGAACTGGAAGATGATCATGCAGTGCAGGCAGGGCGGAAAGAATGATTCCCCTCAGCAGGGAACTGGGGAAGCTATGGACATCAAGGATGCGGATCGAACTTGAATATGTATTAAAGTTTCCTTTCTGTCCGAGCAGTAATAAGGCTCCTCATTTCCCACTCCTTTTTGTGGCTCAACCTTCAGCATATGTTGAGGGGATGAGACAAAGGGATCTCCTTGGGGTCTGCTGGGTATCATCCACCTCTGACAACTGTTCTGTGCATTTTCTATACCCTCAAGCATTCTGCACAGAACAGAGTCGGACTAATCAGAGGTATGCGTCACACCAGATTTCTAACCCACAGCACTGGCCAGTTCTTCATAATCCAGAGAAAAAGAGGAGAAAGAAACCTTGTTGGTACAATGGTGCATCTAGCCAGTTACATAACACGTAAGAAACTTTGAGATCCCACCCAGGGCTGCATTACCGTACGTGAAACAGGACAGTGGCTTTACCCTGGGAGGGGATCCTGTTCAGGTGGGGGTGGGACAGTGAGATGGGAAAGTGAGAACTTACCTTCACTCCATCTGACTTCTTGTTCAGCAGGCTTTTGGCAGCTGTGGAGAGAATTAGGAAAAATAGGTCAGATTTTGGATTCAAGACTCTTCCCTCTGCCCCCCTCTCTCCCTATGTGAGAATTCAGAAGGACAGTCACTCTGTTAATCCCTCTATCCTACAAGGAGCGCTGAAAGACAGACCAGGTCAGTCTTCAGATGCATCCAGGTAGCAGAGGGTGGCCCATCCAGTCGATTGCACACCTGACTAGGCAGAAATGTTCCCACACTCACCGAAAGACTAGGTCTGAAATGAAACTTCACATTTCTTTTATTTCAATCTATTTCAACTCACAGTGACCCCTTCTAAAAGTGGAAGCACTTAGAGGGGGAAAACTAAAGAAATCTGACACATCTCTGCAGCAGGATAAAGATTTTCCCTTTAAGCACAGCCACTTACGTAACAGACTTTGTTCATAAAGGGAGCACTGATAATGCAGAGGCCTCTTAATCACTGCCACAATCCACAATTACCCAGGGCAACATCTGGGATAGCAGAAAGCAGCAGACTGAAGAAGTGCAAATGGCAATGCCTGACAGCTGTTTTTTTTTTTTTTTTTTTTTTTTTAAAAAAAAAGGGAGCAGAGAGGTAGGAAGGACGTCTGAATTCCTCTGAGAGCTCAAGAGGTTGCGCTGTTCAGCAGCGGCTCCAGCACGCACAGTAGCCACAACAAGCGCCTGGTGGAAGGCGCCCTTGGGACCCATGAGTGACAGGCTGCATCTTGTGTAGAAAGGGACATGCTGAACAACTGTCAACAGTGAGATGTCATCTGCAACCTCCACGGATACTAAACATGGTTTGCCTATCTATGAAAGCTACACCCTTTCCTTCAACCCCTCCTGCAAAGAGCAAGCTGTAGACCAGCTGGACCAACACACCGATGCCTCTCCTAAGCAGCTGCTGAAGAGCATTGGGGTTCAGGTACTTGACCTGAATTTTAGCCCCAGCAGTAGGGAGGCCTAGAACAAGGGAAGCTGTGAGGTAATTCTTACACCACTGTTGAAACCCTCCCCTCTGAGGACAATCTGGCCACCCCATGTACACTACTTGCTTCCTCTCCATGACTACCTGCACTAGATATGCAGAGATGCCACAACACCACACCTACATAGTGGAATTTACAATACCCAAGTAACTATTCAAGTTTTCTGTAAAAAGTGTTTCCCACCCCACCTTCCATGCCATATGACCTTCTAAATACGTATTACATAGACACAGATGGTGCAGATCACAACAGCTTCTCCTCACAATAAAGAGGTGGCACCATATTTACACCTACTATCTTCACCTCTGAACTGGTCTTCCTAATTCTACTCCCTAATGCAGACATAATCCTAGATCAGGAATTTGTTTTAATTCCTGCCCTCAGAAACCACCCAAGGACATAGAAAGAATTACTTGCAGAAATCTCCTGCGCGTGACGTGCCAAAACACAACACTCCAGCGTGCACACATTATTAAACTAGGTGGACCAAGTGTCCCAGGCAATTCATGCGTCCTGCAGCAGCTTCCTTGCTGTATGCACACTTACTCGAACAGTGCAAGAGTGAGCCTGCAGTCGAGCTCCTGCCATCTCAGGGCCCAATGAAGGAGACCAGCTTGATTCCATATGTATATAACAGGGAGAATGAGGAGACCATGGGGTCAAAAGGGGTCCAGTATTTATGCCCCACATACATCACAGCAGCTTACACAACTACTGTTGTGTGACAACAGTCGCTGCTGAAAACAGAAAGAAGTCTCTAGCCTTACAGTACTGGGAAGCAGCAGATGATTCTGCTGCTTAGCAAACCCCTGAGGAGGACCCAGACAGCTGGAAATCAAGATTTTCTGCCCTTTTTGAGTTTCCCTTGAAGTTCTCATTTGTCTCTATGGAAAGAAGGCACCTAAACACACATTTTGTGAAGTTAGAGCAAATGCAGCCAAGAACCCTGTGTGCAGCTCAGCTCCTCGCAGCGCTGATCGAGTGCTGCTGCCAACACCGCCCCCCTGCCTAGCCCACTGCACCTCTGTACCACAGCCCTGTTAGCGTCCTCGCCCCGCACAAAGAAACCCAGCGAGTGGGTTAGGTAGCTCACGCACCACACAGTGGTTTGCAAGGACAACCAGGAGCCCACAAAATGCACTTGCTCACAAAGATGACTGCAGAGACCTCACAGAAACCAAAGGCACATCCAAATATACCTACAGGTCAACTCGTGTCTGTTATAAGACAAAAATTAAAGGAGATGCAAGAATTCCTACAGCAAGCAATAGGCAAGACTCCCTGTGACAAGATGCACTTCAAAGGACACACAGTATAACCCAACATTCAGCTTAGCAAAAGAGACAACATCTCTGGAAGAGCCCAAGGACACATGAAGCAAATCCTTTACTGTTGAGAAAACACTCTTATATCCATGCTTTGCAGATTTCCAGGCAAGAGATACTAATATTTATTTTCACCATCCTTCCCACTTTCTGTGAATTCAAGGGATTAAACACCCCCTTCACAGCAGAGCTACAATTCCTCTAGGATGAAGTAACACAAAGGCACAGATAGCTAACCCTGTAACTTAAAAGCACAGTTCTATTCCTGGTTTAACAAGACACCCTTCAGTTAATCTCTGATGAGAAACTCAAAAGCTCTCCCCTTCACACACACCGTATCGCCTGCCCTCCTCCACAGAAAACAGATGGGACTGGCCTTGCTCCTGGCACAAATCCCTCATGCTCAGCTCAGACAGCCAAGAGGAGACATGCTGGATGTACCAGAGCCAAAGGCGGAGGGTGGAGAGGGGAATTTCCACAGGGGCCTAAAATACCGTCCCTACGTGAAGCGGCAGGGCGCTTCCCGCCGCCAGCCCAGCTCCCCACTCTGCCCGGGCCCTGCCCTAGCCCCAGCTGTCAGGTCTCTACTTCTCATCCCGGTTAAGCTTCCAGATAATATTTTGGGGACTCTGGGATGACACTGAAGTTGCATTTGCTAAGTCTGACTGAATCACACTAGGGTAACATAGGACAAATGAGAGAAAAGACTTTTCTTGCTTTCAGATCATGCTCTACCCCAAAATGAAAGACACACACGTGGAATTGGAAGAGACAAACCTTGTTACAGCACCATTCTCAGTTCAAAGAAGCCAAGTTAAATAATTCTCAACTTGATACCACTTCTGGAACTCACCATACATCCATGCATCCAGTACAGGTTCAAGAACATTTACCTTCTACTCTTTGAACAAGATCGAGCAAAGACCAACACAGTTCTTCTGACAACTCCTCACAAGCAGGAGTCTCACCCGATTCCACCTTTCCATCCACATGCAGATGGGGGTTCACACATGCTAGCAGCACATATTAGTTAAGTACTGCCTCAAAACTGTCACAGCAGCAACCTGCACTGTGTGGCATAAGAGCTTTGCTTAAAAAAATAACTCCGTAGGAACATGGCGAGACAGAGGACTTGGAAATGTAGATTCTGGAGACCTTTCTTTCTTTAACCAAAGTCATTAACCTAAGATGTTAAAATTGTCCTTTTTAAGATAGGACAATTGTAAGCATAGAGAGTGCTACACAAACTGTCAAACCCATACCTATCTGAGTCATGTGTAGGACTCAAGGAAGAGATTTCAGCCTTATACTAGCCCTCTTACTTACAAAGTGCTGCACTGCTGAGAAAAGGAAAGAAAAAAGCTGCCTGACTTCTAAATATGTAAGGGAGACAAAAGAGGAGATGCAGGAAGGAAGTTTCAGCCCAGTGCTGTTCCACCTCATGTCTGCATGACAATATTTAAGTAAATGCACACACACCAACCAACTTTAACAGGCTTTCCCAATGCAGACGTGAATAACAGAAAGCAAGTACAAGGAATAAATTGCTCCACTCTAAGGTGCCATTAAATCCTCCTGCCAAGGAGCATGGCGTACCCATAAATAAGCTACGAATGTTTAAGAAAACATTACTACTGAAGACAGTATCAAGCAATCATTTTCTTTAACTAAATATCATAATAAAAGCTTTCAAAGAAATCTGAATTGATCCTGCACTCATGGGAATAGTCCATTGCTCTAAACCTTCTGGTTTAAACCTTCTCGTTTAAACCTTCTCATGCTGATGACTGCAGTTCCAAGACCAAGGACTTCCATCAGCAAAACAACCTATTTAGCTCTCTCGTCACAGCTGGTAAGGCAAAAAATGCACAGTGATTTCCAAGACCAGAGCAGAGTTTTTGTCTTCCATTCAATACTCTGGTCCAAGCATTTTGGTTTCTGTCTCAACAACCTCTTTCCTCCTACATTCTTGCTGGCTTGTTATAGGAATTTGTTGCATTAGCGGTGGTCCCTGACAATTGCACAGGGATATTAAACATTAAATAAGAGCAATATGCAGACAATCAATTTGGATGGACCAACTGCCTGGCAAAAATTAAAACATCAGCTCTTTGACAACTGATTTTTTTATGTGTGTATATATACACACACACATACACATATATATATTTTAATTCTGCTTCCCTATTTGTCCCACTCACACAACTACAGCACTACACCAAAATATACCTGCGCACTAGGCAAGCAGCAAGCTCTGCTGGAAGAGTGCAAGCTCCATTTAACATTTCCCCATCCTCTGTCAGTCTTTCCCAAGGGCTTCTATTCTTCAACAAGGCTACAATGATTCTGTTCAAGGAACTATGACAGGGTAAAGAAAGGTTCACAGAGAGCCCTTGGTCATTTCTAAACACTCTGTTAAACAGGCAGAGCAGGAAGGCTGGAACCAGGAGGAAAAGCATTACTCTCTCACTGGAGAGCAAAGGAGAAATTCTTTTTTGTTCTCCCTGCCTCAGAAAACCAAATTATTTTCCATGAAGGAGAAAAACAGACAGACAGAAAGCCTGATAGTTTATGATACTTCAGTTAAGATTTTCAAACACCTTTCTACCATGGCAGAAATTTCACAACCTGAGAGCACGCACCTTTGCAGGTACATGCAGGTACACGAGGAGAGCTTTTACAGTGAACATCCATCCTAGGCCTTTGGGACTGAATGCCCCAGTATGTGCCAAATTTAAGACTCCATAAAACAGCAAGAGCACCTAATTTGTAGTATTATAAAACCTCCATTTCCTGCCAAACCAAGAAAAGGAGAGGCAAAGGGCAAATGCTATGAGAAAAAGCATTCAAAGAGTTCTCATGAACTTCACAGAAAGAAAGATAAAGTTTAAATGATGAATTATCATCATTTAAATCCACTGCTTCTGATGATGCACTAGACTCTCATACATAGTAATAAATGCTTAAATGCAGTGCTAAAACCCATGAGATTCGGGGAAGCAAAAGGGGGGTTTACTTACCCATCAATGAAGTACATTAGTTCAGCAAGTCCATGCTCTAGGAGCTGTGCAACATTTCCCGAAATCCCTGACTGTTTCTTAAGCAATTTAACATACAGAGAAGCTACTCAAAACAACTTAATTTTTCATTAATTGTAATCTCATCTTCTGCTTGGGAAATATAGTTCCCATTGATGATCTCATATTAATTTATTCAAAACTCTTTAGAAACTTGTTGGTAAATTCTCCTCTCTATTTTCGCACTTGAGCTTCGCACCATGAAGTTAGAAATTACATGATGCAATTTCTGATCTTCAGTGAATATCTACACAACAACACAGCAGACATCTCAGATATATCCTTTGTACAGTTTGAACTTTGTTCTGGTTAAATGAAAGAACGTAAATTCCATTCTGACCATAAATATATACATACACATATATATCACACATGTATCTCTGAGTTCGTGTACATGTATATCTATGCTTTTGTGTGTGCGTGTGGGTATGTGTATATATAGATATATGTATATGTATAGACACACACAGACACATTCTAGCAAAAAATGCAGCCTCACATGTACTTCTGGAATGTCAGTTCAGCAGAAGAGTAAAGTGCTTCAGTGCCACTTTATTATTCATAGTATTTCACTCTTCTTGCTCTTTAAGCAGCTCAAGACCATCATAGTACAGGCTACATGAGAGAGCTTGTCTTTAAGTAGTCAAAAAGCACTTAAGTTCCTGGATCTTCCTCCAACCTCTCTCAATCTCACCTAACTGTTTAAAAAACCTAAAACTTCACACTTATGAAAGTCAGTAAGGATCTATAGAAACATGTGATGAATTCCAGCTATTGGCTAGCTCTCAGAAGAGGATTCAAGAGTTTCTTGAATCAAAAGATTTACTTCATAGTACCTCTTATTCTCCAAGTGGAAAGATAGATCAAATCAGCACTCGTTCATATATGGCTCAATATTGAAAAGATCCAACATCTCAAGCATTGCATGCATAGGCTATGAGGTTACAATCTAAAATTCCCCATATCACGGTTTAAAGTGTAATGTTCTCTCTCCCAGCTGTGTAAATAGCCACCAGAGAGTGAACAGGATCTACCAGTTCTTTATTAGGACTAGGTCTCAAACATTTCCTAACTTACGCTGAAGGAAGAACAACTGTGATCACTTTTAATATATAGTCTACAGTTGACTTAAGGGTCTTAAAAAAAAAAAAAAAAAAGTCAATATTACATTGTCAAATATATTGCAACTGTGGAAAGGAGTCAGATCACATTTATTTATCTTCAGGAACTGGTCTGGAACAAAAGAAACCTATAGAGCTGTAAAGATTACTCACAAATAATGGAATTTTTCCTTTTTTTTAGGACAAAAGTAAGAATTTTACTTTAAACAGAAAAGACTACTATTGCAGACCTTGTGCTTCATACCTTTAAGCATACAGTTGTCATAGCTAAAACTACTCTGCAAGATGAAGCAACTTCACATTACAAAATGTTTGACAGAAGATAGTGATGACAAGAGGATAAAGAGGGCTTCTCATATTGCCCACATGTAGTACTATCACACGTAATTAAGTGATACCAGGGTCACATGAGTTTTTATTTTCCTCTAGGGTAAAAACATCTGTGAAGAAACTGTTAGGAAATCTTGTCCCCGAACAGGAAGAAACTTCTCTTCTAATAAGCATAGGTTTCTGTCCATTAGAAATGGGGCTTTTAGAAGTCCACAAAATAGGGTCAGGCAATTAGAAATAAATCAAAGACCATTAAGGCCTTTAGGGGAGGAAACAAGGGGCATTTCAGGACATTTCAAGTGATATTATGTGACCTGTCACAACAGGAGAAGTCTAAACTTTAGGCAAGTTTCCCAAATAGACTTCCTACTTCTTTACTGTGAGTTAAGAGTGCCCTTATTCCTCAGTTCCAGCAGGTTTGTTTAAACTGCACCAATTAAAAAAAAAAAAAAAAAAGGCAAATTTAAGAAAAATGATAATAAGAACAAGCCCATATCACCCACAGTTCCTCGAACAAAAAGAAACATGGCTGTGTCTCCCCTTTCAAAGGGCAAGAAAACATCAGGAACAGTCACTAGTTACAGAGGCTATCAATACCTTGCATCTAAATTCACAACAGCTCCCTCTGGACATTTTTTTCAAAGTGTCTCATCACCTGGGATCACAGCTCTATTTAAAATAGAGTTCAACAACACCAAGAGCTGCACACTCGGTACAGGTCACCTAGGATTTCCTCCTCTTGAGTTGGTAACTGATCTGCATCTGGCAACTTCAGCCCTCAAGATGAGAATGAGCAGAGCAAGTCCTTCCCTTCCTGATTCCAGCTCAGGGAGAGAACGGATGCATAGGTCACACATCATTAAGAACTCTTCTCTCAGGTATTTCATGTACTCAAAATCTGGGCCAAAAGAGACTTTCTTACCCAAGCACTTCTGCAGCTTTATTAGAAGCGACAACATTTGTAGCCTAAAAATGAATCTAGACCTGCTATTTAAAAAAATAAGAAAATACCAACTATTTCTGAATCATCAATTAAGTGAAATAAAACCAGCTCTGTGAAGAGATCAAAGGCTGTTCACGCCAGCAGAGAGTGGAAAGCCTAAGAGAATATTAAAAGTTTCCTACAGTTCTGCTGAAGCCCTGCACGTGTGCTATAGTTCTTCAAACAGTTAAATTATTTCAGAATCATTCTCAGAAAACGCTGCATAAGTTTCAATATAAAGCATAAGGCAATACTGGGACAACTGAATGGAAAAAGTGAGTCTGTTCCTTTAAGGCCAACTATCAGAAACGCAGTAAAGAAAAACTCCTACAGCCACACTTACTTGTAGAGTTATAACATATTGTCACAAATTCACTTTAAAACAGGAATCAAGAAAAAAAAAAATCGGTATCTGTTATGGGCTACCCTTTCATTGTACCTTGTTTTCAAATTCTTTACTTTTATTTAAAAACCATCACTGACACTATTTGAATCTATACAAAGGAACAAAAATCCTGTCTTGATTTCACAGAAGAATGTATGCATGAATGTAAACTTGAATAAAAAGGTGGTTATTTCACTGAGGTTTTCCTTTAAGTTAGAAGCTTATTGCATCACCACACAGAAGGTAGGTCCTGCTGTTCAATGTTAAGTATGACCAGATTAAATGAATGTATTTCCTTTTCATTCATCACTGCTTCCAGTCCATAAAACATACTTTCACTTGAAAGCAGCTGCAGTCAGGTGCAAGAAAAATAGAATATGTGGATTCAGCAATTGTTCTACCAGTGTATTTTACAAGCGAAAAAAAATGGCCAAGAGGACAAACAAATGAACAGCACTTGCAGTAGATGCTTCCACCCAAATGGCAGGAACACAGATGAGAGTGCATCATGTCAATGTGCTGAGCCAAGACAATCATCTTCCAAAAAGCACTGATTGGCATGGTTAGACTGTGCTTTCAGTAAGCGCACTACGTAATGCAGTTGGGTGGGAGCCAGACTGCCATTTGTCAAGTTTGAGAGGATGAAAAAACACTTCGGAGATGCCAGGAAGGAAAACCCCAATAGCTAGATGTTTCAGATCCCTTTTTGTTGAGTCTAAGTAATACAATATCCTAATAGCTCCTGTCCCCATTCTCACCAGTATTGTTACTTGTTCTAGGCTCCTGCCTCAAGTCTAAATAACCAATGTCAACTGAAATTTCCCAAACATAATCTGTCAAAAAAAAAAAAAAAAAAAAAAAAAAAACACCACAGGACAGTGGCAGCAGACTACCCCTACTTTGCACCAGACTGCAGTTCATGTGCTTCCTGCTAAACTGTTCACTCTCTTCTTCACATTGGTCAGCAGCTGACCATCACCATTATGCCATGGATTCTGAACACAGAGTTTCATTCTCTTCTGCTGACTCTCAGAAGGTTAAAACGTACAGTGGCTCACACACATACGACAACACCAGAGAATGGACAGGAATAGTGAAAACTTACCTGAAAAATTCCGAGACACAAGCATTGTTGTGAGGATTGCGCCCTGTGGGAAAAGAGAGCAGGGATAACAGAGCTCCACTGGCTGCAGAAAGGGGCTGTGCTGAGCCAGAGACACGGGAGGACTTCACATGCCAGAACAGAGACGTCCCAATGTTATCCTGAAAAGCCCTCAGGTATCCAGATCCCCATATGGGGCTGTTGGATCTCACATGGGACCTCTGAGACACACTTGCCTTTCTGGAGCGACAGCCAAGGACCAGGCATGATGGCCTGGCACATGTAAAATGGTACTAGCAGTTATGTTTGGAGACACAATCTCTTTCTGTCTTTTAAATAGCAGGTAACTACTCCATATGGGAGCCACAGGGGTCTCCCTAGGCAGCAGCAGGTATCATCTGATACCCTGTTACTCGGAGGCAGGGACCATCAGAATTTAGTACCAGAATTCAAGAATTTATTGCTTTGAGAAACTTACTGCTTTGGAGAAAGAAGCTACAAAGCTCCTCAATATAAACTACTTTATTATCCTGTGCTGGAAGACTACGTAAGATACTTGACTGATGATAGTAAGCTAATCTGTTTTTTGATTAAAAAAAAAATCATACACTTACCTTGAGCTTCCTTCTAGCATTGAACTTTCTCAAGCATTCCACAGTCTCCTGCCTGTGCATCATTGAAGCAACAGTAGATCGTTGCTGAAAGACAAGAACAAGAAAAGATTAGCAACTTATTTAAACGAATCGGCAAGCAAAGTTCTCTCTACCTGCACACAGCATGAATTGCAAATCAAAATACTTGGCTGAGCCAGGTATGGCTACAATGGCTTCTGCAGCATCCTGCAGCCAGTTTATAACTTACAAATGTAGGAAAAAGTTTTGTCAGGATGACTACTATAGCTCAGCGTCCGAGACACTGAGCTGAAGGTAGGCACTACAGATAAGCTCCAGATTGTATTATTAAGAGCTCCAAAGCTAAAAAGTCAGGAAAAAATATATATATATTAGTGAGTGGTGTCCTTTTGGCCTTAGCAACTCACTTAATCTAAGGGCTTAACTGAGCAGAGGGTTCAGCATTTTTGCACCAGTTCTGCAGTAACAGATTTTCAGTATATAGCAGGGAGAATCCTATGGCTCTAAGGTATCAATGCAAAACCCCGAGCATGACCTCTAACTAGATATGCACATCTGTCACTCTCGGCAGCCTGGGATCTCATCAGCTGCAAGAAGAGATCTTCCCAGAAGTGTTTCCAGTCATTTGGAGCACATAAGGAAACCAGAGACTGATGCTGCCTGTCATTTACAGCGCATGAGAAAAACAAGGACCGATGCCAAAGAAGCTGTTGCTCTGTGTAGAGCTGCAAGCCTGAACTCCCTTTACAAGGACAGCGGGTGAATGACTAACTTGGCAGACTACAGTGTACAAACCCTCTCTTGGTTCTTTTCTGCTTGGAAAAAAAAAAAATCTTTAATAGCCAGGAGAACTGTAAACCACACCCAGATTCAGCAAGTTGCACGGGAAATATCTGCTTCAATCTTGCTTTCAAAGCTGATCGCCTGCTGCAGAATGCACTAGTTACGTGGGGAGGGAGAGGCGGCTGCAAGCCCCTAATCACCTTGACGGTCACTGCTCACACAGCCTCCTTAGGCATGGAAGTGATGCCCAGATGTTCACCTTATCTTACAAGGTTCAAGACACATTTCAGAAGCTTAAAGATGCTATGGCAGTCAGTGTCACACACAAACACTCAGGACCTGCTACAGCATTTACTTTTGGAGGAAAAAATCCATTTCCAGTGAGAAAAATGTATGTTGCATACATGGAATTTGCAGGAAAAATGCAAGCAGCAGGCTCCACAACAGACAGCTTGGGTGAGAGACAGAAATGGCTATGAAACCAAACCAAGCCAAATCCCTTTTTAGGGATGAAAGGACTCTGTTCTTGTTAGGTTGCCATGTGGAGTGAGCTGGAACAATACATATGGCTTTGGTTTCATGCATTTTGGGAAAAGAAAACAATGAAAGATGGGAACTGCTATTGATTACAAGTTTGAGGAGCAGAGGAAAAAGAAAAAAAAAAAGATGCCCAAAGTCTGAGTTAATGCAAAGTTTTGACTTACAAAGAACTCGCATCACATGACAGCAGAAGCCACACTACTGTTACACAGATGTTCACAAATACAAATTTAAATTGCTAATTTGCTATTTTACAGTAGAAGGAAAAACTAACAGTTTCTCAGGAACAAACGAGCTATGGAGCACACTTTTAAAACAACCTAAAAAAGCAAATGTATGCTACAGTGTTGCAAGAGCATCTGGTTAGACAGAGGAAGAGCCAAGGGGAAAGAAAAAAAAAAAAAAAAAAAAAAAGAAAAAAGTGCTGCTCTACAAACCCCGCTGCATTCCAAGATTTCCTCACCAGCTTTGCAAAAGATGCAAAATACTCACATGAGAGGCCTGGAAAGCCAGAAACTCCGTGGAATAGCAAAAAAATGTAATTGCTTACAAGTTTACAGCTAGTTAGCTGTTGCACTATAGAAATGTTCCAAAAAATTGCTAAGATGCAATACAATAGGCAGAAGGAAAGATGCAGAACAAAATAATCCTAAAATATTTTGTCTGATCCCAAACTCCATCTGACATTGCAGGATGATTTCTATTGGAAGTGGAGATGAGGGAAAAAACAGAAACTACAGACATTCAAGAAACTGTTCTAAGCAGCGATCTTTTTTTGTTCCTTACAGTGACAATAAAAGCACCACAAAATGACAAAGTTATCTTGCTGCAGGAACAGCCTCTCAAAATTACAATTTAAGTACTTAAATATTCTGGCCTTAAAAGTAAGCCACAAACCAACCTGCAACAGAGGAACACACTTACGCAGACCCATGGATGTTTGAGAGCCTGGTCAGCTGTGATGCGCTTTGCTGGGTTTATTGTTAGCATTTGATTGATTAGATTTTTTGCTTCAGGAGTCACAGTGTCCCACTCAGGTGATGGGAACTGAAAGAGGAAGAAGAAAGAGATGATTAACTCAAAATATTTTCCCCTACTAGCAGAAGGGATTTTCCCTCCCACACAGCTCAAATCCCAACTTTTCCCCTTTTTGGTACCAGGGCTAACATATTTGAACAGCAACAATAAAGTAAAACCCTGAACTGAACGAAAATTCTACAGAAAACAACAAATCCACAGTACCAGACAGCAGGACATACTTGTAGCATTCAGCAAATACAGGCAGGTAGATTAGCAGCTTTAAAAGCCTTTAGGATTCAGTCAGACCTTTGAATTTCATTCATACTCACCAGTCAAAAAAGTACAGTCATAGATCTTTTTAACTGAGTTGTGACATGAAAAACACAAGCATTATTTTTAACTCATTTTGCTCTTTCTCTAGCATATTAAAAAGTTATAACAGCATATACAATATCACAAACATTCATCTATAGTCAAACTTTGTAAAAGCAACAGCATCTAACACTCAGCAGCCCATCAGGTTACGTTTTCCTCAGCATAAAGTGCACTGTAATGGAACAACACCAGATAGTTAGATAACAGGCACCAGAAAGCTGTTAGTAAGTTCTACCAAACCAGAAATCATTGCTTGCCAAGCAAGAGAGATGCAAGGGTGGATGGGAACACAGAAACACAGAGACAAAGAACAGAACATCAAGTCATTCTGCTGCTGATCATCCATGAGGGGTAACCCCTATGTTCCCTCCTATAGTTCCAGTAATGATAAAGAAGGGATATTTAAGCCATCCTCCAGCTGCCTGAATGCGATACAGATGACAGCACGTTGAGACTAACTGCAGCATGACTCACCCCTAGGAACCCTACAGACAAACTTGGGAGCACACAGATAAATCTGCTGGTGGATTAAAAGTTATCTGTTTTAAAAGCAGAAGGCAGGGAGGGGCAGGAGAAGGAGGAATAAAGAAAGATTGATCTGCATTTCCTAATGGTACAACAACGCTTGGAGAAAGTTCATTCCAGCTCTCTTCTGCATGTTGTGCTTGGCTCAGTTGGGTCATGAAAATACACTCATCATACTCAATTTGCATATAATCTTTCTTCTGCATTCCCAGGCATCAGCAAAGCATTATACAATTTGTTCTGCATACATTGCAAGGGACTATTTAAAAACCATAATGCTGAGCTTTCAGTCAGGACACTACCCACCCTTCTGCTATCTCAAATATATCCCTGGTCACACCTTGCAAAATCCCTCCTGAACAACACAAAGTCTGGTTCGTGGTTACCACTTCCTTGTGAGTCGAGAGATAACAGTCCAGTACATACAGATCCCTACATGCTGAGGTAGGGACCCCAAGTGCCAGTAGGGCTCGAGCTGTTCTCCGCCAGGCACAAGAAGGGAGGAATCCACTGGAACTTGATCGTTACGTTACATACAAGAATGCAAAAAACAACAGGAAGATGAACTACAGGAGGTGTCAGGATTAGGCACTTAACTCTCCATTACTTTCAAGAAAGAGTCAGAGATTTAATCCCAAAGTACTTTGAAAACCCACATTTATATAATTAGCGCAAAAACACTTAAAAAGAGAACAAGCAACACAGGAAGAATACAGAAGCGAGAGGCAGGAAGGCAAGAGAAGTCCATTTAAGGCTATCAAAGACTTGACTTCGCTCTCACTCAGGAAGCCACCGAGGCCGGACATGGGGCCAGGGGACATTAGTTCCCACCACACACACCACCCCACTGCTCTCGGGCACAGGAGCTGGCTGCAGCCTGGGCTGCAGCAGAACCCCAACTGTCTGTGCTGTGGCTGCCTGCAAAATGAGCTCCCCAACTTCCCACAGGTACCACAGGTTTTAAACTACATTATGTCAAGTGTCCACATTTCTGTATCCACACAGATCAGGTTTCACCTCATCCTTTCTCCCAGTTGTAACCTCCTTGCTATTCCTCTCCTCCAGAGGCTTCTTACACCTCAGTTTGGCCATGCTCTGAGAACTGCCCTAGGACCTGCCTGGTTTCTTACTGGAGCCTCAAAAACCCACCACCAAGCCATACTGCCAAGGCCCCGGCCACTCAGTCTCCTCACAGGGCTCCACACTTTCCATAGCTGCAGGACATTCTGCTGTGGAGCAGAACACAACCAAAGCTGTAAATTAAGCTCTTATTTCCTTAGAATACTACCTCAATTTTAGTGAGCTCTTGATAAAGGCAGACTCTTTCATTCTACTCTGCCTGAAACAGTTAGCATCGGTTACTTCCTTGGGACTT
The DNA here is from genome assembly GCA_034781795.1 of Crypturellus tataupa. Taxonomy (NCBI): domain Eukaryota; kingdom Metazoa; phylum Chordata; class Aves; order Tinamiformes; family Tinamidae; genus Crypturellus; species Crypturellus tataupa. Next base: position 1,533,220 of record JAWLRI010000912.1, on the reverse strand, counting down.
GGCTGTGGTAAATGCAGAAGACACCCATGATCTTCATTTCAGCTCTGTTTTGCTAATGACCAGCAGTGTCTTGATGCCCACTACATATCCCCAGGCAGTGACAACAGCAAGGTGTACACACACGCCAAACATGACCACTTCACAGTGTAGCTTGGGGCCTGCTGCTGGACAGCGAGTAAGACAGCAGCATGTCTTGGACAGCCCAGGGGAACAGTGCTTCTCCACCCACACATGTAGGCAGCAAGGAAGTGCCCTTACGTCATAGGCTCCGGCTTTGATCTGCTGATAGAGCTTGTGCTGATCTTCATCCCAAAAGGGAGGGTACCCCACTAGTAATATGTACAGAATCACTCCTGGCAGGGAGAGACACAGATACACACTATGGTTAGGCAAACATGCCAACTACTCCTTCAGCCCCTCTTCCTCCCTCTTTGACTCTCCCCAAGGCAATGACTGCTCTGCATCTCCATTTGCCACCACAGTTGGTCTCAAGGGGCATTGGAGGACAGTACAAACGTCTCCTTTGCTGAGCCCTGCCCTGGCACTTCATGTTCAGCTCTTATCCCCTGCTGCCAGGGCAAGAACGTGAGCCAGGATGCTCCCCTACTCTTGCTAAGGCCATTGTAGCTGCTGAGCCACAAGGACAACCCAAGCCACATCCTTGGGGAGTGCTGGCACAGCAAGGAACAGCTTTTTAGATGTTTGCTGGCCACGCTCTTGAGACAGAGTCACTGGCGAGGCTAACACTCCTGGCCTGTGGAGACACATTTAGTCCATGTCAGGCAACACTGATACCACATAGCTTTAAACTTTTCAGTCCCAGATACATTTACACTTTGTTTTTCCTTTTTTCCTTTAAAAAATAGGCTCCCTTGAATATTTCATCTTCTACATAGTTTGTCTAATAGAAATGGCTAGAGACCTAAATAACTGACTCTTCACAAGCACAAACAGTTCTATCTCAAGACTCCAACATGCAACAGGTGGATTGAAAAAAGGATTAGGAGCCAAAAATCAAATTAATTCAGGCTCCAGTATTAATTCTGTCTACACGAAGTGCTTATTCTCAATATGCCTTCATCTACCCACATGTCAAGAAGGAGCACTGCATTCCCTCCTAGCAATAGATTTTAAGTAATTGCTCCTATAAGCAAAAAGGTGAGTGCAAGTGCAAAATGTTTTGATGGAATCTTACCACATGCCCATATATCCACTGGTTTTCCATACGGATCTTTTCTTAAGACTTCAGGGGAGAGGTAGCCTGGAGTGCCAGCAAACCCTGCCAGGAAATGGATGACATGAAGTACTTATAGTCCCCAAGCACAAAAGATACGCTGTGATATTACAAAATCCACTAATGGTATCCAGCAAAGTTCCAAACCCATCCCCCTGCCCCATGCATATCTGCTAGAGATACAGGTAGCTCTGATAGGTGAGTAGAAATGGCAAAACATATAGCGGGTTAAGTATTTATGCATTGCTTAACAAGTCAAAATGGAAAAGAAATCTGTCATGCAGCTGAGCACAACCCCCTGTGCCAGAACTCAATCAGTGCTACGTATACGACTTGCAATTTGAAACTCCTAGACTTAGATGGGACACAACCCATTGCCATGTGGTAGGCAAACCAGGAAGAGTCGCCATCCATCCAGAGTCTCCACAGCACTGCAGAATCTCAAAGCTAATGTTTATAGCCTGAGAATGTCTCATTTCTAATTCTGTTTTACCAGATCCAAATGTGCCTGAGGAAGGTCAGGTCAAACTTATTTCTGTAAAATGACCAAAGAATATTCCAGATCAAGACTCTTGAGCAGCAGGAAAATCTGGAACAGTGTCTAAACTTAGCAGTTGCTTTCATCACTAACACTAGCATCTACTGAACACTGAGAATAACAATAGAGAAATAAAGAGTGAAAACCTCTGCCTATACTTATCATATTCCTTCTTCCATCACACCTAGACTTGTGCTTAAAGCCCTAGTAGTTTGAATACTGGGAGAGGAAGTAGCAATGTCAAATGCCTGCAAGCATGCTGCAAGAGCTCAGAGCAAATATTCAGGGAGGCTGAAATTCAACCAGGCTCCAGGAAGGAGCTGAGCAAAAGCAGGAACACCCAAACACTCTTACCAAACCAGGCCTGCTGTTCTCCCTGTACTTCTATGGCCAGTCCGAAGTCAGCCAGTTTGACAGCAGCACCCTTACATTTGCTTGCCAGTAGCAAATTCTCAGGCTGGAGAGAAGAAAGAAGAAAGCGAGTAAGAATGAAAGACTGATAATCCTCTTTAAAGCCTTCTGCCTCAGTACTCATATCGTTTAAGTTGACTGAATTTAGCATGCACATAGTAAAGTTGTTTGTACTAAATGAGAGCAACAGCAATGAACGCCGTGACCTACACCAGCAGAAAATTCTCGTTTAACACAAGTTCTCCCCAGCAGGCAGAGCCTCTCTCCCAGCACTCTGTGCTGACAGCAGAGGGCGCTGACAGTACAGTTCCTGCAGCAGAGCATCCCAAATTGGTTTCTGCTATCTCTGCAGAAAGCAGGGAGGAGAAGGAGATGCAGCAGATACTCTACTGCAGACACAGTGATGTTTCTCCCCACAAACATTACATTGTCCCCAAGGCACTGGGAAAGTTAATATGATGCTAATAAGGGCTGCCAAACAGAGAGCTGTAATGTGGAAAGGCATCATCTAGATAGGCAGTAGCTTTCATCCCTTGCAGAAAAAGCCTCAGTCTCAAATTAGCATAAACAGCACAGCAATAAGTGGTCTTGTAAGCTCTTTTTCCAGGCAATGAATCCTCATTTACAGCAGTGTAGAATATGCTGCTTTGCTACTGCCTCTCACCTACACCATGGACAACCATGTCACTTCTCTCTTTGAAACTCCAGGGACTTGGACAAGGAAGCTACTATAGATTGACAGGAAACTCAACTTGTAGACAGGGACAAGTTCTTATCCTACCCCTTTCTGAAAAATGTGTGCAATACATGGGTCAGTTTTTAACCTAGGAAGTTTAACATGGGAGTTTTTAACCTAGCCAGATACAAGCCTGGAAGAAACAGATGCAGGACTTGGTCACAGTTTTGGTGGAGCTCTTGTTTGCAGCCTCCTCACCATGTTCACCCCCCTGTGAGGCTCCCCCATTATTCTGCCTGACAGGAATAGGAGGCTTTCCTCATTTACCTGCCTTTGAGTGGAGGTCTGCTGGGCCTGGGCCTTGATTTTGCTTTGAATGAAGAGCAAATGGCTTTGCCTGTCCCAGCCCTTGCTACAAGCAGCACAGGTAGAATGCATTTTACTGCCTCTGGCTCTCCACTACACTGGAAGAGGAGGAGGCTGCGTTAATTAAGCTACAGAGATGAAAGCTCACCAGCAAAAACAAGTTCCTACAGTAGACCCTCCCAAATTTAGACCACATCTGATCTTGAATTGACTAAGAAACAGTTAAATTTAAGTCTGATTTATGCTAACTAAGTACTACTTGTCTCTAAAAGACATCTACTAATCTACTACCATTTCCTGGTGCTTATCCATGTGCATGTTTGCCAACCTAGGGTTGTCTTAGGTTTTACCTACTCTTGGGTACAGATGTGAATACACCCATGTCCCTATGGGCAGCTCAATGTTTGAAGTTCTCTAACGGCATGTCAGTCGAAAGACTAGCTCAGAATGAGGGGCAAAAGGCAAACCTTTGCACGAGGCAAGTTCTGCAGTTATTAAATGCTGATCCTGTAGGCCAAGGTTTTGGTAAAGAGTTAGAATATTAAAGAGCACAGCAACATTTATTGCTAAAAGAATGGCTACTCCTCAGGTCAGTTCAGTCTAACACCTAATAAGTCAGGAACAAGATCACAATTTTAACAGAAACAACTTTAGGGGCAAAACGAGGGATGTCTTTATTTAGAGTGCACCATCTTGCACACAGGATGCAAAGAAAACTCATGCCCTCCTATCGCAGTTCCAGTTCCACAAGGGCCTCCCTAGCAGGACCCGTGGAGGCTACCTTCCTTAACAGCAGTGTCAATTCTCATCCAGATAATCCTGGTCACTCCACAGCAGATCACCTGCAAGTTTTCACAGTGCTCTGAGTCAGAAGGCCAACAAAGTGTTGCAAGAGAATTTGCCAGAAACATTAAGGGCAGTCAGTTGCTCACTATATCAAAACACTGTGGAAACATGGCCACTGAACTTGCAACATGCATTTGCCACGCTCTCTGCAAAGTATTTTTATACCTTTCTGTATGTGTTCTACAACAAACCATCACTAGGAGCAGGTGTCACCCTGCATTAATTTAAGTGGAGCATGGGTGGCCATCACCATTCCCACTTTAGACAGAGAAGGCTGGAGGGCAGACCTTCCTGCACGAGGCTTTTCACTCTGGAGCCTGCCCAGCTCCCAGTAGAAGGGGCACTGTGTGGGAAGGGAGTTTAAGTAACTCCACTGCGGGGGTTCTGGGTCTATAAAAGTGTTATAACGTGGCAAATGGTTGATTCAACCAGTGTTTAACTGGCCAGCACTCTTGCTTTTAGATTAAATGCTTCTGCTGATGAGGATGGATGAAAAATTGTTGTGCACAGCTATTCTAGCCTAATGGCATGTGTTTGGCAATTCAAGTGCAGAATAAAAATATACATGTTCTATGTAGACAAACTCATCTTGGCAGATTGAACAGAGACTGCCCCGGGTCTCTAGATATCCCTTCAACAACAGACTAAAAAGAATCCTTCATTCTAACAAATCCTACCCAATTTTCTCTGAAAGTCTATCAGTCCCCAAGGATCACCACTGTCCTATGTTGAAGCTGCCTTAGAGGGACTGACAACTGGCAAGGTTCACAAAGTTCAGACCCAAAACTTCCTTGGGAGACCAGCATAACCTTTGGAAAAATCCCAAAGAGCAAGTTTGGGAACCTCTGAGCCCAGTTCAAGTAAAAAAGAAAAGAAAAAAAAAAAAAGAAAAAAAAAGAAAAAGAAAAAATGGGCCCTGCCAGCTGGCAACACATTATTCCCCTTGCACTGATCCCCTGGCCTCTCTCCTCAGCCTCTGTGGCCCAGAGACAACATTACCTTCAAGTCCCTGTGCACGATATCATGCTGGTGAATGTGATTCACACTCTCCAGTATCTGATGAATACAGTGGCTGCAAGATAAAGGGAGACACACAAGGTTATGCGCACATACACTTGACATCTCTTCCCAGAACTGTTTCCCTAACTTTTGTATTCAGGAGCCCAGGCCAATGCCCTTTGTCCTGACCACTGGATGCCACTGTCACAGCAGGCCTGCCACCCTCCATCCCAGTGTGACAGGACTTCAAGGCCTTCGTCTTGTCTCTCATCACCACCTTCCTGTCTCCCTTCACACTACTTATCCCATTTATTTTGTCTGTCGATTTCTTCATGCAAGAGAACTGAGACACCTGAGCACCTGCAAACCAGCAGAGACTGCTGGTTTATCTGCAAACTTTCAGCAGCTGAAATGGGGCAGACAGGGCAAAATCACTCCAGGAAACATTCTGTTGGGCTAGTCCAGAACAAGGAACAAACTTTTGCAAAGCAGCAGCCCCAACAAACTCCTGGGTGCCTGCCAAGTTGCAAAGCTTTCAGAGCAGCATCCCAAGCACTTGCATACACAGTGTGTGCACACACCCGTGTGCTGGGTGCCTTTTAAGTACAGATCCCACTTACGGGGCTAGTGACCTGAAAGGCAGACTCATTCCCCCTGAGTGACTGTGCTGCATTCCCCCAACTCATAGAAAACTGACACCTCTGCTACTCTCGTTGCAGCAACCACATGGGAAAGACCTATTATTAACAGCTGTCATATAAAGACAGCCCAACATACCCATGGGTGAGATTTCTGGTAGAAATCATCTGCTAAAACCTTCCTCAGCTCCCAAGATAAAGCTGATAAAGCCTAAGTACATATGTGCATTAGTGATATCCTAACAAAACACTCTTCGTAACAGGGGAGGGAGCAAGGATTTTAACAGCTTGCACAGCTGGGCAGTAAGCAAGCAGATGTGGGCAACACAGTTTATGTCCTGTGACAATTCCCACTGCAGGAGTAGCAGCTCTCCCTGCTGAACGTCCTGAGTCTCGGGGGAGAAAAATTGAAATGAGTGAAATGTGTCAGGGAAAGTAAATCTGCTACTGGAAAAGATGGGATGAGGGTGAGGAGAGGAAGAGAGGAGCATGTGCAGCACAGTGCAACTGTCACCCCCTGCTTCCCAAGCTGGCAGTATAATCCTCAGGGTAGCAATCCATGAATATCTCAGTGCTCCCAAAACAAAAAATGTATAATTAGAACAGAGTTGAGTCTGAGCGAGAGACATTTTCTGGCCAAAAATGGCAAAAGTGTGAGGTGTCCCAAGCGAGCCAAGTGCGGCGGATTGGCACAGACCTCGCTCCCTCACTCTCCCAGCCTACTCTGGAATTCAGCTCGGCACGGGGAGAGAAAGGGAGGAGTTTCACTCAGTCATCTTGTGGGCACTGCAAGGCCTGGCCAGTTGGAAGCAAGAGGGCTGAGCGCCGTTAGGAAAGCAGCTGCTCCTGTTTCCCTAACCTACCACTGGTTCACTGAATCAGGGTCCCTCACTGCCAGCTCCTGAGCATTCCAGGGAACAGACATAGGCCAGAGAGGCATAGGAAAGGATGGTGATAACCCCAAAAACGCCCAGTTTCAGGGCAAAACGGGTTGAGTGACTGTGCATATGCAAGAGATCCTGTACCAACAGCATCCATACAGCACAACCCTGCTGAAACACCTCCAGATCTCTGTGCCGGGAGCTCCCTTGTAGATAGGGGGCCCCCAGCCTGCCCTGCTGCAGATGCTGTGCGGCGCGGCTCTGCCGGAGCGCCGCTCCCTCCCACTCTGTGCTCACAGCTCTCCTCGCTCCTGCTCCTGTGAGGACAAGGGTGGCACAGGCAGGCAGGTGCAGAACAAGCAGAGGTAAAATGTCCCCACGAGGCCATGCCCAGGCCCTGCCAAAGCCAGGCAGAAGATGCCTAACCCCAGACTTTATATCCAAATGCTCCATGTCCAAAGTATGAGTTGGAGAGGCTGGAAAGCACCCTGGGCTACTGCTGCACCAGTTGCCCACCCATCTGAACAGCACAGCCCATTACAGGGAACTTGCAGCTGGCAAGGGAGGACCACTCCAGAAAGGAAGGGCAGAACTTTAAATCTGGTTAGTCACAAAATACAAGGGTCACTCTCAGACATTGTGCCTCTTCTCGCTGTACCAATGAACTTACAGGCACAAAGGGCTTGCACAAACGTAGCCTCCCTCAGGAAATTCTCACTTGGGCACACAGGGCCTGCCCAAAAGCCAGAGCACATCCCTGCAGCCCCAGCAGACAGCGCTGCACGTGCTTGCAGAGGACACCCTGTCATCACCCACCAGGAAGGCCAGGCACACAAAGCCACCAGCAACAGAGGTCCCAGGAAAGAGCCTGCTGTGGCAGCAGCCTCCACGAGGGGCAGCTGCTGGAGCTGCGAGAGTCAGGGCTGACTGGGGACAAGAGTTCAGGCTAGTGGCAGAGAGAAGAATGGTTTGTTTCCAGGCAGGGAGCAAGAGTTTCAGCACAAAGCCATGCACAGGAACAGCAGGCAGGAAATTCATTCCACTGTGTTGGCACACACAGGGGGCACACACACAGACAAGTCTGGAAACAGTCTTACCTGGCATCTGCTTCACTGTAGTATTCTCTGGCAACAATATCCTCAAAGAGCTCCCCACCAGTAACCCTGAAATTTGAAATAACAAGGGAGGTTCCAGAGGCTGTCTGCACACAGCTGGGTACAGCACATATGCTGCCTCCCTGAACGGCCCTTTTTTCCCCAAGATCCCCTCAGCAGCCTGCACTGAGCTATCGTAGCACAGGGGACATGAGGAACATGCTACAGCTGTGGTCCAAGCAGTGGCACATCCACGAGAGCCCTTGGACTGTCATTACACCAGCAGGATTGTAGGCAACACTGAAGTACTGGGCACAAACTGCCCACGTTCCTCTATAGAGCTTAGCATACGATGAGCTTGGGCAGAAGACCCATCTGATCCCTGCAGACTCCCTCCCTACCCCCTTACTGACACTTTCACTTGCTGCCAGGAGTCTTCCTGGTTCACACCCTACCACACCATAAGTGAATTTTTATCAAACAGACTAGAATCACGTACAGGGTTCAACAGGGAAAGGGAGAATTAAAATAACGCAGGTGCTTTTTATTCCATTCATAGTCATCAATCCACAATTCTATATTACTGATGAAGCTTCAAAGCTGAGAGAGAGATACTTACAGATCAAAGACAAGGTAATGGAAACCTTCTTCTGAAATACTGTCATGGAGCCGCACTGCAAAAACACAATCAAGAAATGGAGATTTAGGTAGCATATAGCAAATATGCCACCTCACAGATCAGACCTACCCACAAAATCAGGTTCTCCCTACCACAGTCAGCCTCTTAATTCCCCATGCTCTTTGCTTTGTACGCTCACCTACTGACCTGTAACCCTTTTCTGTCCATTATCTCAAAGGAATAGATAGATGTCCTTCACACACAACCAACCCCTACCCCATGTCAAAACGAACCCTAAATACCTTGGACCATTCTCTTACTTCAGTGGTTCTCTCTCCCCACACACTTAGATGGGGCAAGATAAACTCTTCTCAGAATCACATACACACAAAAAAGTCACCTACATGTCAGTACCATCATCTAACAAACTTCTTTCCCTTCATCTTTAACTCACTCCACTACAACTTCCACCCCAAAACCCTTAAGAAAATCTCATGTCAGCTTCCTGCCTCATTTTCCAGAGCCATTTGTTAGCACAGTCATATCTGATAATCTTCCCCTTCACCAAAATCTCATCCTTCTTCAGTTCCCCTATCTATACTCTAGTAGTTATGCTCTCAGACTTCATCCTTTCCCCTTCCTTGCTCCCTTTAACCGCCTGAATTGGATGCTATCCCTTAGTATTCTTTTGTTCTCCTGCCATGTTATCAGTGGGAAACATATCATATTTATGAAACCAACACACAGGGACACATTCCTCCTTTAGTGCTCTAAGTCAAAAAAAAAAAAAAAAAAAAAAAAAAAAGTCCAACCCTGCAAGAGAAAAAAAGTTGTTTATTTCATCTCACTTACCCTCCTCTATCTCTTTTCTTCCCAGTGGAAAGGTTTTCTGCTTTGCCTGCCAGAGTTGCAACCTAGCAACTCTGTTGTACTCAATTCCTAAGCTTTGACACTTGGACAGGGATGGGTCATCATCTTTACATGAGTCTTTAGACAAGTCTCTCTGAAGTTTCTCCTATTGATTCATCCAACTAAAACAACTAACCCAGGCTGGATCCCAGTCATTGAAACACCTTGTTATCTAGCGTTGACCTAAGGAACATTACAGTTCTTATCCCCAGAAGACAAAGATTGTTATTCTCCTCCATCCTTTTAACGATGCTTCTACATTTACTCACTGCCTTACGTTCTATTCTGCATAAAATATAGGTGACCTGTCTTGACTTTCCCCATCAGAATGATTATCTCTTTATCCAAACCAAGAGGTCAGTTTGCCCCTCTTACTGGCTCAAGATGTCAGCTGCCACCACTATCTTGGGGATGTGCAGAGCAGCACTTAGCATATACTCCCACCCTATATGGGCAGCTCTGGTAAATGTTTCCAGCACTCCCCTCTAACCCTCCTCCGAGGTCCCCTTTGCTAGGCCACACGTGCTAGCACATCCACACACCCACGCATAGCACAGAGGCAGCACCGGGGCCACTACTTACCCTAAAAGCATTTTACTGTTTCCCCATTCTGCCCTGCTTTCTTCCTGCCTTAACTTACAAGATCTTGGGCTGTCCCCTGAGCACCTTCCTTTCCTAAATGTGCTTTGAGTACACCTAACTGAGGGGGCCTGGGAGGGATATCGTGCACATGACAAGGCTGCAGGGAAGCAATTACCACTGGAGGAGAGCAGGTGTTTCGGGTGAAACATGCTGTTGCTAAAGCATGTGAACAGAGACCTCTCACCTTTAAGAATTAAGTTCCTCGAATGACTCTGCAAAAACATCTCCTTCAAGAGCTTTAGTTGGCTTTGTAGCAGTCTCTGTACACTACCACTTTGTGTTTATACGAAAAATGCACTTCAAACTTGCCTCCTGAGCACTTGGCAGGATCCAACAGAGGTAGTATTACAAAAATGCAACAGAGAAGGATGGTGTATCCAGGAAAGACTTTCATTCAAGACTAGAAGCAAGAGGGAAAGTGGTAGAAACAGATCCTTGGGTTCCCAGCACAGGGCAGGTTTTCCCTCATGAGCCTAGATGAGTACACGCAGGAGATGGAAACATAAACAGCTCCTAAATACTGATGGTCATCCTCCAACTGCCACGAGAAGGGAAGAGGCCTTGCAGGCAGGGTGCAGGTTACGTTTTAACAGGAGCTGTTTCCTTGTGACAGCCAGTGGGATGCAGATCAAAACTTGTCTAGGATTCCATGTGCTCAACAAAGCTCAGGGAGTAGCAGAGCAAAACCAACAAAAGATAAAAATGACAAAAAGCAAAGATGAAAGCAGGCACAACTACTCTACAGAGGAATAATTAGCAGTAGCTCAAAATATTAGGTTTAAAGGTTAGAGGGGAGTGGGGCTGAGTAGAATCAAAAATTATTACGAGGTCTGAATACACTAAAACCCTCCCAACTTTCAATTCCAGCCTATTTCATATGATACTAGTGAAAAGAAATAAGAGTAACGTCCTGGGGTAAAGCAGAGGGGCACTAAGTGTTATTTCATCCATAAATAAGTATTGCCTATCCACTTTATCACATCTCCACAAGAGCTGGCCCACTTGACTACAGAGGATCTAGAAAGGGTACTTTCTAGATCTAGGGCAGTCGGGGCTCTATGACGTTAACTGCCTTTTCCAACACCTCTCAGCCACCCCACAAAGCAGCACATGTTCAGAAGTAGCTCTACCCCCTTATACTGTGTTGAGGGTAAAAGCATTTAAAGAGTTTCTTAGCCTCCTCTCCACTCAAGTTCATCAAGAAAATCTACAGTATCTTAACATTCACCACAGAGATACACAAACACCAAATACCATCTGACACCTCCACCTTCACATCCACATAAGCTGTACACAAAATATAGGAAAGAGTAAAATCATCTATAGATGCTAGAAGGTGAAGGAGTCAAAAACAGACCAACTAGGACAAGAAAAATGGGGGAATTAAAATTTAAAGTATTAATCTGTCTCTCCTTTTCCTAAAAATAATTACAGGCCCCTTTTCTGCTCTGCATAGGGCAGCAGTGACACTTATGCCTCATACAGTAAGTATGCACAAATGCACACATTGCAAAAAGAGCATCAATCCCAGATGGAAGGGATTGGGGCACAATGGAAACATAACATCTTCCATCCGACCAGCTACAAGAAAGTCTAGGACCTGTCAAAGAAACCTGTTTTCACTCCCTTTCACACCAGAAGATGAGGCATTTCTACTAATTGCTACCATAGCCCTGAAGAAGCAATTCAAACCATACTTCCTTCCATAGGCACAGGAAGCCCATCCTTGCCAACCCCACATACATTCACTCAAGGTCACAGGATGACTCTTCCCATGTTAAACATCTCACTGATGTAAGAGCACTTGCTACAAAGTTAAGCAAGAGCAGCCAAGGAGGGGGGAATAAAAGAGAAGAAAACAGAAGCAAGGAGCCAGGCAATAAGGCACTAAATCTGTTACAGGATATGGTGAAAGACCTTGCCTGATGGCTTCAGAGCACAGACAGAAGTCCAGCCACACCAAGAACAGAGTGCTTGTACATTCATAACAACATCTAACTTAATATGACCAACAAGGTCTTACAGATAACTTCAGAACTAATAAATCAAAATGAGAGTAGTAGTGAACAGTGGCAGAACAACTACTAACCAAAGGAGAGCTTGTTGCAGATCATCAGGCAGAGTCTTAGGCTGAAAGTCAGCAGGCATGGGAGACTGCTACCTCAAACTGCACCTGCAGCAGAGCCAGCAGAGACGCGACCCGGCACAGATTTCCGGTTGACTCTTGTGTCCCGGTAATTGCAACACAGCAGCTCTTTCAGACAGCCTGAGCAATGCAATCTCACTAGCGCTCTGGGAACATGGGGACTGCAGGGTGCGATACACAGGTCAGCCACTCGTTAGCAAGAGCTGCAGCCTTGCTGCTCCGCAGCTCCCGAGCAGACAGCACACTGCGCCCGCCTCTATTGTCAGAATAGGGAGGAGGAAGGAGACACTGTGAGGGGTGTATTTGAGGAAACTGTGCATGCAAGAAACAACTGAATAAAACCGGAGACTAAAGCCCACCTGATGCTCTCTTGCCCTGCTCCAGGAGATGCTCAGAGCACACACATGAACACAGACGGCCGCCAGCCTGCGGAGGGATCACGGCCGCCTGCAGTGGTAAGCGGAGCAGAGGGCTCCCATGCGCTCAGGAACCTGCCCTGGCACCGTAGGGATGCGCCAGCCCACACCCGCCCTGAGCTGGGTGCTCTGCTCCAACCCCAGCTGTTTCTCTAATCACATTAAACACCAGAACTCAGCAGCAGCTGCTCAGTCTGCTTCCAAAAGGACTCTCCTTTTAATTAAAAATTTGCTATTAAAAAGTATTAAATTGTGTAATGCAAATAATTCTCTAGAAATCATCTGTTCCAGCAGCTAATGCCGCCTTTGCTAGCACAGTAACTGCTAGCAGCAGGACAGTGAGCTCAGAGGACGTCCCCCACAGCTGCCAAGCAGTCCCTCAGAATCCCACCGTCTTCCCCCTTGCCCTCCTGGAGAGCCCCCAAGCCCAAGCACTGCCCCCACCTGCTGCTTCAACACTGCAAAACGGGAGAGGAGGAGTTTGGTAACACACAGCCTCCCTCCAGGGAGACCTAAGCTCCTGCTAGCTCAGCATGGAAAGACAAGGAAGAGTCCCAAGAGTATCAAAAGCCACACAATCATTTTTTTTCCCAGCATTGTCCAGTGAAGCACTTCTAACGGCTTTAGCACTAAAATGAGGTCAAGATAGCACTCTTCCTGCTATAGCTTGTTTTATCCACTTCAGCACCAACTAGACCATGTGTTTTAATTGTTATTTTGCTGCAACGTCTGTACAAATGCCTGAAGTTCAGCACATGATAAATAACATTCAGCATGCTCTACTTACACATTACAGAAGCCAGAAGAATGCACTAACAGGAATATTCTCTACTTTCCTGAAAATACGCAAATGTGATTATCCAGAACTGTTAATAATTTCTGATCAGACATGCATCAGAAAAGTACCCCAGCCCTGCAGGCAGGTGCTCTGCCTGATTCCCCTTGCTGCAATAACCTGATTTTCGCACCTGCTTTCTCACACTGCCCAGGAAAGCCCATCTGAAACTCTCCCTTTAAAGAGCAAGTTGTTGCCTGTACTGTGACTGCCTCTTGTCCTGCTTGGTGCTCAGAGGTGGTGCAGAAACATCCCCCAGCAGCAGGCTGGACCCTAGGCTATCACACACAGGGTTTGCTGAAACCTTTGGGCTTTGCTGGGGCACAAATATCGCCAAACTGTGGGAGAATTCTCTGCATTTCAGCTGTTCTTTGCATGCAATATCTCTTCTGTGCCAATTTGCAATGGCAGTCTGGATGCCTGCAGCCAAAAAAACAAGGAAATTTGCTGCTTACAGCAAAACACAGCCTACACTTTCTCCTTGTTCATGATGGAAGCGATTCAAATCTCTTATAAAAGTTGATAGGAAAACACTCCAAGTAGCTGGAGGGAAGAGAGAAAAAAAAAGAGAGAGAGAGAGAGAGAGAAAGAAAAAAATAGAGAGTCTGCCTAACAATAATAATTTCCTAAGTAAAAGCGAACTTTAAGTTGTGTATCAAACCATGCAGGCAGCAAATCCAGTGCGGGCTCTGCAGATGTGGTCCAAGTGGCCTGTTTCCCACCCAGACTAGTGACGTGTTGTGATGCTCTAACCTCACTGCATAAAGAAGCACAAAATCCTGCAGCAACTCATACCTTGGTCACCTGAATCATCACTTCAGTGCGCACAAACTGGAGGCTTTATTTACCCATCTATAATAGTCATTCCCGGGAGACGAGCAAAGATACCAGAGGAAAGACCGTTTGTCAAAGGAAGTAAAACTGAACGAGGCCAAAAGAAATTCATCTAATCCACAGGAGATTTTTCTACAATTTTCTCCCCATTTTAAATAAGGACATGTTCAAAATTATGGTCTGCTCTGAGACAAACTAAAAGATAGAAGTTAAAACTCAAAATAATTAAGTGCAGGTGTGTTTGGGAGAAAGTCAGAAGCAAGAAAACCTGAAAAAGCAATAATTCTGATAGATGCTGAGAACAGCAGTTTACAACTGCTGTAAATTCTCTCAAAGAAATTAACTTTGAAGCAGTGCAGCACAGGATATGAAAGCAGAAACCAAAAAGAAGAATTTGGTTCCATTTCTTGGGCTACTAGCAGTCTCTCTTAGTGTAAGTGTTTTAGCGCAGATCTAAACGCAAGCAGTGAAGTTACACAATAACAGGCTAGAAGAAGGTAAGAAGAACTAAACAATCACTGAAATAAAAACAAATATATTTAAGAACTACTTTTGCACAACATATCCTCAGTAATGGGAGCATTTGTTTCCCCATTAAAACAGGATGAAAGTGAACAGATCACTGACTCATCTCCATCCAGTTTTGCTGCACTGGGTGAGCATGGCCAGTAAAAGACTTCCCTAGGCCTGACACTTAAACACTCTAGAAAGCTGCCAAGAGCATGAAAACCACTAGTGGAGGAGGGAAGGAAGCCCTTCCTCAGCTGAAGCGAGCTCTGAGGTGATCAGCTAAAATCAGCAAGCTAGAGACGATGCATGGGTACAGTGAGCTGTGTACCGTGAAAATACTTCTGGAAATCAGAATGTTACCTCCAGCTAAATGTCTTTGTCCAGAGACTGGAAAACTTTCTAGATCGAGAAATAGCCATACTGCAAGACTGAGCTCCCAGAAAGATCACTTCACTGTGATCACCAGGACCCTGGGCACCTCCACATGCATCTGAAGATAGGCAAAATGTCCTACTACAAAGCAAAGGCCTAAAATTAGGACTGATATTTCATGAAGGCAACATTAGGATAACTCAGAAAACAGTTCTACCACAAAAATGATAACAAATGAAAATACCATAAACGTAAAGTTTGATGAACGCCACTGGCACTAGTTTGTATCCAGATTATCTTGTTTTTAATTACTATGAGTAGCAGCATTATGGTCAATGTGTTTCTGTCTGAAATCCCCACCCTCAAAATCAACAGGTTTAGAGCAAATGGATAAAAACTAGGAATTCAGCAGCAGGTTTCCTTATATGCTGTATATAGGCAGGAGAGACGAGCAGTCAACCCTCAGGACTGTAGTTTCTCAATCCTCTTCCCTGCTCTCACAATTCACTAGAAGTTCTGGTCACTGCAGAATAGCAGGACACACTGCAGCTGTCTCCTGCAAAACTTCATTTCTCCATTAAAATGCAAAATATAGAGAGTTCTGCAGTATTGGTCTACACCTTCCCTGCGGGTAGCTACATAGCCCGCAGGGAAGCAACACATGCAGAAGAGGTCCAACATACATAAGTCAGAGAGAAAAAAAAACACCACTACCTCAAGAACAACATGGTTTCTTTCAGTCACAGGGTAACAAGCCATAGCAATATGGAAGAAAAGATGCATTTATCATTTGGACTTCAGCAAAACTTCTGACAGAATCTTACACACACTTTTTTTTTCATAATCAAGTTAGAAAAATGCATATACAAAACTAGTTTATAATGGTATATATATGGAAAAAAAACAAACATATACAAATCGCTCACTGTCAAAATGGAACAATGCATCTAGTGATATCTTCAAGTGTTTGTCCAGAGTCCAACACAGTTTAGCATTTGTATTTATTATCTACATGATGTAATGTATGGCACTGTTATTAAAGATTACATTACTGTGAGAAGAGCTGTAAGCATATTTTAATATCAGAAATCAAAATGGTCTTTACAGATTCAGAGGGAACCCATGCAGAGTCAATTTCTACCCATTTATTTTAATGAGGATAAAAGTAGAGTGCACTTCAGTAGGAATTCTCATCTACTCAAAATGGAAAAATGACTTGCTTGCCAGCAGTTCTGTTCTGCAGAGAGTGGCCTGGGGCAATAACGGTCAGAAAGCAAATGTGTATCAACAATGTACTAAAAAAGCAAGTTTAACACGTTGATAGGAAAAACAAGAACATCTTTAGTACAACAGGTGAGGCAAATCATCTTCCTACAGCCAGCACCCGCATGGCCTCAGTTAGAGTTTTGGCATGTCCAGCTCTGGGCATCATGTTTCTAGAAAAATGGGAAGAAACTGGAGAGACGCCAGGGAACTGGAAGAGCAGGAAAAAAATACTGGAGGTCTAGAAACATGACGTATGAGACAAGATTGAAAGAACTGGGTTTGTTTAGTCTAAAGAAAAAAAGACTGAAAGGAGACATGATAACAGTCTTCAAGTATGTAAAAGCCTGCTACAAGAAAGAAAAACTACTTTCCACATATACTCTGGATAGAACTAGAAACAACAGGCTAAGGCTAACACAGCAGCAAAATATGTTTTTCTGATGTCTAACTGATAGGAGAATTAAACATTTTAGAACTGTCACTTGGGGCTGTGGGATCATTACAGGGCTTTGAGAACAAGCATGCCTGGAAAGGGGCAGCTATCAAATGTTTGCACTGAACTGACTGTATTGACTTCCTGAGGTCTTTTTCCAAGACCATGTTGTAAGCATAAAATTGTATTCCTTTATTGCTATTTGGAATGGCTTAGAATTTAGAATGGTTCATCTCTGTATCTTAAAAAGTTTTATTCTAGAAAAACGAGAAATACTCTGCAGAAAATGCAAGGACCTCTGACCAGATGTATTCCTCACAAGAGGTTTTTCCAAAGCATAATACATCAGGAGACAAGTAAAGTCACTCACTGCAGATGAGGAACCAACTGCAGAGCTGAGCTAGGAATGTGATATCCTTGTTTGCAGTGGAATTCACCTTTAAAAGTGTTTTTTTCTCTTGCATACAATGCTTAAATTTTGAGATGCTTGACAAGAAGTGTTTTAAGAATTGAGAAAAAGGAGAGAGGATGGGAGTGAGAAATTAAAATCAAAACAAAAAGAGTAAAAGGACATTTAAGCGATGATAGTAACAAGACTTAGGGGACAAAAGAAGCTTGGTAGTTAACTCCGAGTTTGAGTTTTAGTCACTCTGTACACTGTCAAGCAAAAAATTACAAACCTGTATATTCATCACTGCAAATTACTTTAGAAGGGAATCACTGTTCCTCTTTCCTCATATCTCTATGACTGCACTTGGCTACAAGGGTCAGAAAGCTCCTTCAGCTGAAAGGCTGCTACTTGGGTGCTCAGCATTTTGTGGGGCCCTGAGCTGATGGAAATGGCACCTTCACAGCATGAGGAACAGGCTACAGATACTGGTCTGCACAGTGTGCTGAAGGTACCCTTCCCCTCCCAGGTCTTCGGTGGACAGGACCAAAAACAATAGGAATCTACAATTCAGGAGATCGGACAGACGCAGTGGGAAAGAGACGTCTCCACTGATGTATTTTGGAGGAAAATTTTCTACCTTTTGGAAAGAAAACAGAAACATGAAAAACCTAAGCATATCTGGAACTTGAAAAGTTCATCCAAATCAACATCTCATTTTCATTCAGCAACACAATCATATCAGTCTCTTTGCTAATGCAGTCAGAGACCTCAGTCTAGACAGAGTTTGAAAATTCAGCTAGCTCTCCACCACCACTAGATTAAGTCTGATAGCGCTATGGCTGCTTCGGAGGAGATCGCAGTGCTGCTGCTGAAGTTTTCGATGCTCTGCGAGAAGAAACTTCTAGCTCCACAACAACCAAATCTCTACTGTTTCAATTAATTTTCATTTTAAAAAGCAATTTTGCAGAACATATCTATCTAAATAGATTACGAAAAAATCAAAGTAATGACATTGC
Source organism: Crypturellus tataupa (assembly GCA_034781795.1). Classification (NCBI taxonomy): domain Eukaryota; kingdom Metazoa; phylum Chordata; class Aves; order Tinamiformes; family Tinamidae; genus Crypturellus; species Crypturellus tataupa. The sequence continues at coordinate 1,515,148 of JAWLRI010000912.1, read as the reverse complement.
ATTACAGTTTTCCCAGACACTAATTAACAGTAGCTTGGTCAAAGATAGCAGTTCGGTAGTTCTTAGTGTTTTCTTCAAGATATTAACCCAAGTTACACCTTAACTAGGGTTTCTACAGCCCTATTTATTTAAACTTCATTTTAAAAAATTAATAATAACAACATATATGCCAAATCTCTTACTCAGAGTAACTTACAGTAAACAATGTAAAGTTTCACTCATGAAAACCTTAAGGCAAACTTCTATAGTACACTTTGGAACAAAAGAGACTGCACATCCACTCTTTCCAGTTCAGTAAATAATGTATTTTTTGTCAGAAATTATGTCTTATTTCCCCCTCCTTTTTTATTTGAATTCAAAATTATTCTCTGGACTCCATGGACTTAACTTTTTTTTTTTTTTTTTTCTTTCCCCTTCCCCACTGACAAAGTGGGCAATTCTTCCTTTCCTATCTGCTCCACTGGGGGCAAGCATACAACAAACAAATAAACAAAAGAAATCCTGCATGGAGGATAACCATGGAAACAGCCACACTCAGCAAAAGATTAAAAAAACAAAACAAGTGTATTTCAGGAGTAGAAACAAATTATTGTCTCTTTTGTCTTGTGTGCCCACTGGAATGAGAAGAGACAACCTACTAGTCCACCCTCCTTTAAATTTGGGATCTCACTGAGAACAGCCTCCAAATGGATACACAGAAGAGTTTCAAGAAGAGGCAGCAGAGAGGTGAGGGCAAAGAGCCTCTGCCCTGCTCCCTCGGTGGCGGCAGGCCAGGCGAGCAGCCAGTGCGGGGCGGGCAGTCCCGTGGAGGAGCCAGCGGCGCAGAGCAGAGCTCACCTGGGTGCGCGTGCGGCCTGCGCTGCCCCATGACTGCTCGTGGGGTCTCTCAACAGGAAAGGCTACAGCGGTTTCAACAGGCATGTTTGACTAGAGTTGTTGGGGACATTGACACTCTTGCTTTCCTACCAGGTGCGAGAAGGAGCTGTTTGACTCCTGTTTTGTCTTCCCATTTCTGAGCCCAGAGACACTTACCGATATTTGGATGCTTTAAGAGACGGCAGATTCGAGCTTCACGTTCCAGTTTCTGGTGATCTGAAAGAGAACAAGATACAGAACATTAAGCTGCTCCGCCCTGAACTAGGCTCTTGTTCAGATTCAGGGGAGGAAGGAAAACAGTGGTCTGGACAGCTGTGTGACACTGGCAACTGCATGAGCGTTTTCCCAGGCCTTCCAGCCATAGGAGATGAGGACTGCGTGGGCACCCAGAGCCAAGGACTCCCCTCATGCCCCAGAGCTGGGGCTAAAGTTGTGTTTTCTGCTTTGTTTCCAAGCAAGCAGCACCACAGCAAACACACCACTCAAGTATAAAGTCAGTTTTGTGGCAACTGTGAGATTTACCCCATTCTCTGAGGCTGCAGAGGAAGAGTCTCTGAAAAGACAAGCTTCCTGAAACAGGAAAGGACCTGCTGCTGCCCCAGAGAAGCCCTGGGGAAGAGCAGCAGGGCAGAAGGAGAAATCCCCAGCGGCAGCTGGGGCCCAGCCGCGGCATGGAGTAAGGACGCGGCCAGCTGCAGCCGGCCACAAAGGTATCCAACCTCGGCGCCCACGGACGTGCTTGCTGGGGAAGTGCTGCTGAGCAAGCACCGAGACCTGCAGGCAAGCAGTGTTGCCTACACGCTAAATGTGCTTAGTCCAGCCCCAAAACAACATCAATTTGAGCAGGATTATCATCTGGATTAGAGAAAAAATATATACATCAAGGAGAGAAAAACGGTTTCTCCTTGCTGAAATTCCATGTGTGTGGGGGCCAGGAAAGGCGAGGATACTAGAGTAAACCTGCCCCTCTCTGCCAAGAAGCAGGGGACCTTTCTAGTCCCTGAAGCTCATGTAGAAAGGCAATTTTTTCCACAAGAGCAGTGTCTGATCCCTGACTTGCACTACAAAGCCCCCATCCTCTCCAGACAAGCAGAGCTTCACTGAAAGGATCCAAGAGAAGCAGATCATTCACAGGCCTGGCAGTTACTAAACTCTAGGCCTCTAGGGAATGTGGATGCCTAGAAAGAGGCAAGAAGGAGGACAGCCCTTCCTCCCAGCCCACCCATCAAAAGGGCAAAGGAAAGGGGAACTGGCACCAGTCCCTGCTCTGTCACGACCTTTCTTCTCTATCAGATCATCAGCACGCCAGCTCAAAACCCTCTCTGCATCCCCAGCGACACGCAAGTCTTTTTCCACAGCAGTAAGCAGGACACTGGGCTGGCTGGACTACTCCACAGTTACTGGGATCACTGCAGCATCCTCTGAATTACAGATGCCCACTGGAGACCCACTTCCGGCAAGCCACCCTGCACTGCTAACCTAAGAGCCTGCGCAGCCCTGCAGCCGCTGCACAGCCTTCCCTTCTCATCAACAAGCTTTGGGCAACCATTCCCATCCCCACAAACACAGAGGTAACACTGGACACATCTTTGCTCAGAATCCCTCTCTCCTGGACTGTGAATAGCAGCTCAGGGTACTGCAGGATTCTGTCTTCTTTCCCACTGCTGAACTGTAGAAAATGTCCCAATTAATATTTTATATGGGTTGAGATGTGTCTACATCCTCATTTGCTACTGTTCAGGGATGGGGGAAGGTAAATTACTTCTTTCATCTCCCCTTCCTTCTCAGTCCTGGAAATTATTGTTGCTGCTACATACATTTCACTGCTCTATGCCAGAACCACTCCAATAAAGTAGCAGGCAGCAAGAAGGGCTGGAGCGGCTCCACGCTCCCGCGTCTTGGTGCAGGGCAAGCGCTCTCTCGCCTGCATTGCTGGTGGGTCAGGGCAGGCTGCCTCGGCTCCCCTTTCAGGAGCTTCTCTCACAAATGAGCCTCTGCAAAACACTGGCAAGGCACAGACCGCACTGCGCCCTCTGCACTCCACGCACATCCCCATAGCAGGACCAGGACTGTCTATAAGTCGTTCCCATGCCCGGGTCTTGGGTGCAAATTCCCTGCTTTCCTTCCCAGCTCTACTTGGAAGTGCTGCAGAAGGGGATCCTCCAGCCACTCCAATCATGTTGCCCTTGGGCCCTGTTACACTTGCCGAGAATCTGTTCCCGAGCACAAGGACACTGGGAAGCAGATAGCAAAAACAGCTGAGCAAAGGGGGAAGGAGAGGTAAGAGCTCACCACGTGCTACTCAGCCACCAAGCCCTGACAGCCAAGACAGACAGCTGACAGGAGCACAGGCTCAACCAAAATGACATAACCATCGAAATGCCACAGGACATGTAAATCAAGAGCAATTGCTCCCCTGAAACCCTAGATCCTCTTGCAGAGGGCGGGGAGCAAGCAGGGCAGCTAGCAAGCCCGGGCAGCAAGCACACCAGAACTTGTGACAAGAGGTCAGCACCCCACACGCTGGCCCTCCAGCACCACCGAGCCTGGCCGGCAACCAGAGGAGCAGTGCAGCACTGCGGTCACAAGGTACAAGAAACTATTTCTGGTCGGGGGGAAAGCATAACACACTGTTCTGTCACCAGGGCAACAAAACAGGCCAAGCCAAGCACATCTCGGAGAGAGAAAGCACACTCGCCAGCACGGCAGCGCCGGCTGGGACGAGCCGGAGCACGGAAAGGTCAGGCTGCGCCAGCGCGCTGCCACTGCCCGAGCGCTCCGGGAGGAGCATGGAGCAGTGCCGGGCGGCACCGGAGCACAGCTCCACTTGGGGCCAAAAAGGAGTCCCCAGCCCAGGTGAGAGCCCCTTTCAGTCTCCATCTCCAGGTAGCCTTTGGCACAGTGTGCACAATTGCGCTCCTGTTCCCAGGGTCAGCAGCTAAGTCTGTATCACACTTGTGGGATCTCTCTCTAGTTCTCTCTCTGGTCTAGTGATGGTCATTTCCAGCAGGAAACAGAGAAACAACATGGTTCTATGATGCCATAAGAGCAGCCAAAGGTCAGGGTATAAGACAGCTCATCTCATCTTACACGGGCTCACAGAATCTTAAAAACCCGAACTATTCATTAATATACTACAGGAATGATGCAAAGAAGGTATGGGCTCAGATCCCTGCCTTATCAAGAGCTTGCAAAGCAAATCACTTCTCTCTCCTCACACTAGATCAAACTTTTGCAAACCCTCTGTTGGCTGAAGGTAGATTCTTAATGCACAGCATTAAGCCCAGCTTTAGCTAGCAAAATCAGCAACACATCCTGACCGAAGTTATGTTGCCTGAGGCCTAGGACATTAGATCTATTTCCTGCTTTTCACAAGCTAAGGAATATTAACAAACAATTCTCATAGTGTCTAATACACACAGCATCTTTTTGAAAATGTAAGTACTCACACTGAAGTGATGCATAAAGCCAGACACTCACTGAAGTTTCTCCAAATGTTAATTAAACTTGTTGTTAAAAATTTGCACTGTATTTCCAAGTCTGATTTCATTTAGCTTCTGCTCTCACATTCTAGATTTCATTAAGCTTTCTCCCTGCTAAGCTACAGAACTGTCTACTGCTGAGCAATTGCTAATGCTTAAAACTTAAGTACAGGATATTATGAACACTCATCTAATATTCATTGAATGTTTTCCTGCTTCCCCCCCCCCCCAAAAAAAAAAAAATAAAAAATCACTATTTGGACAATTCCTCTATCTACAGCAATGACTACCTACATGGACAGAAAAGTCCAGTCTACATAGGTTATTTGTAGCAAAATTTAAAATTCAAGTGTTTTAGGAGAGAGAGCTTAAGGTTGGAAGACAGAGCCTTCTCAAACTCTTGGATGTTCAGCATGTAAACTAAGTTACGAATGTCTAGTTCTCTATCAGGCCTCTATACAGATAAAATATATGCATTTTGTTTCAAAATTGAGACTATACTTAAGCATCAGCGAGTACTTCTCTAAGCATAGTTCTGGCAATATAACACAAGATGTCTTTAGAATATCCCTATCTGATTCCCAAAATATTGACTGTTCAGAGTGCTAAGACTTCTTTGGTTTGTATTTTTAATTTGTCTAGAGATTTTCTTTAATAGAAAATGAGAGCGACTGTTAGCAACATTTGCAAAAAGCTGAGGACATGCAAAAATGAAACTACTTCATTTTATACATCAAGGCAGCCCATTTAGCGGAACAGAAGCGCTTGTGCTCAAGGGACGGGCAGAAGTGGCTGAGCTCTGGTAATAATGGTGCAGACAGAAGCCACTGAAAACACAGGCAATGCAGCCCAAGCACAAAATACAACAAGCCAAAACCAGGATAATTTGGCCTAAATAAATCAAATACATCTGAAAAACAAGAAAATATGATGTAAAAGGCAAGTACACCAAAGTGAGAAATAAAAAGCAAAATGCAGGCAGTTTTACTTCAGGAAAAGCCAACAAGCCCCAACAGGGGCAGCACACGGCCAGGTCTACCATGCTGTGCATTTCTAACTCTTCTGCCAGGAAGTCCTTCCATCTTCTTACTGCAAAGATGAGCAAAGTAAGGCCCAACTCTGGGCACCTTCTTCCCTAGGGAACTAGTTCCCAACTTCCTATTCTGGTCACGCCGCACACTGCAGCTTCTCCTGCTCCAGACGTTTATCCCCTGCACTGCTCTTGTTGCAAGGGTCCCAGAAGCCGGCAGGAGGACATTGACAGGGTTGGGGACAGGGTGCAGCAGCCTGGAGCCGTGAGGTGGGAGCGCTTGTAAAGCAACGGGGAGAAGGTGGCGGCTGTGGTGCCCAACCAGCCCGCTGGGAAGCGCTGGGAGGAGAAGGGGCTGCGCGGAAGGGAGAGCTGCCTGTGTGGAGCTGTGACCCGGCTTCAGAGGGCAGAGCCCAGCCGCGGAAACTAGCCGTCATCCACCGGGGGGACGAGGCACGAGCCGCCGGCGAGGGCTGCGCAAGCGGCCAGGAGGCGCGAGCCGTCGGGTGCTGAGGCGGCACCGTGTGGGCCCAGCGGCCACAGGCACTGCGCGAGGCCCCGCCACTCTCGCTCCCCAAGGACATGCCACGGGTCTCGCTTCAGTCACAGGCATCTGCGGTAAACACCCTCTCCAGCCAGCCAAAGACTCTCTCCAAGCTCCGCAAAGGGCCTGGGTCCCAGGAGACTGAAAGAGATGTGCCCTTCATCTCCTCTTCCCCATCCACTGCCTGGGGAACACGGAGATTTATTGCTCTGGGAAAGTCTCCAGCATCTATCTCAGGTAGTCACTTCTCATGGCAAACAGAAGCGCAAGATGACACTAAAAAAAACACCCAACAAAAACAGAAATAGTGGACAAAACAGTCATTCACTAAAAAAAAGTATTTAGTTACCAGAGGAAGTGATTAATTCACACCTGCTAGAAGCAGGTGGATAACACCAGTTCTACCACACTTGCTCCAACAAGCACTAGAAACACCACACTGTTTTGAAACAGGTTCAGAGACGAAGGAGTACACCCACGGCACGGCAACGCTCGTCCCGCGCCTGGTTCGCCTTGCCAGGCTGCGGTTATCTGAGATGGTGGGGCCCTAGCTCGCATTTTAGTTAGGGCTCCTGCCTCGAAAAGGGCTTTCCTAGAGCTGGCTAAGAGCTCAATCACCCCAATGGGAGGACAGGTTCCTTCCTAAGTGCAGTAAAAAGCAGCAGCAACAAAACTGATCCTTAGGTATCGAACACCTCCGTTTGAAGAAAAACAAGGCAATGGGGCAAGGAAATAACAAACAGACAAAACCTTGCTCCTCCTTTTACCCAATATACAATTTTCCTGCTCTCGGCTGGAGTATAAGCATGAGCCCACTGATACAGTCCACTTGCCTTCACCCTGCTCCTGTGCAACTGTGCTTTATCACTGCAGTTAGAGGAAGCCTGTATCCCCACAGGACTGGTGTCTTCATCCTAGATTACTTTTCTGAGAATGGGAAGAGTCCGGAAGAGGAATCAAACCCAAGGCAATAAATTCAGTTTGATTGCTGTCATCATGCCAATTCTGGGAGACAGTCAATTGATGCCAGCTGCTGAGCAGCTTCAAGACTGAAATCAAATTTGCATCAAATAGATTTTGCAGCATGAGCCTAGCCTGTGCCTTGAGGTCATTCATGCTTTTCTTTGCTTGTTTAAATTTAAACTTCCTCTCCAAGACATTCCCAGTGATAAAGAGCTAGTTCTCTCATTCTGGGTTTCAAATCAGACTTCCCCCTATATTCTCCTATTTCTCAGACAATGTTGTGCTACAAAATGGCAGAGACACCTATTAGTGTTTGAAATGGGTCCACATAGGGCAATATGCCACAATATGCCACCACTTTAAACAAATACCTGCACTTCTCAGTCACCACTATTTCTTTTCTGTGGAACAGCAAGTCACACCAGGCCTTAGCAATGACCAGAGGTCCATCCAGATTCAGTATCCTGTTTCTGACAATCTGCTAACAGCAGATGCCTAGAGAAAAAAATAGATCCAAGTATAGAGCAGTACTTCCCAAATGCTCTCCCCTCCCTCCAGCCATTTGCAGCACAGAGATTCCTACCTTTTTCCTAGCAGTATTTCTACATTCTCTTTTCAAAGGCTAGCCACGATTAATCTGTAATGACACACTCCTCTTTACTTGCACAGGCAAAAGCTGGAGAAGCGAGTCAGCAGCAGGGCCTCTGGCACTCACCTTCAGCTACTCACACAGCAGTAGGTTTGAGTGCCAATAGGGCACCACAAGTAAGCAGAAGACAGCCTTTAAGCATCGCTACCAGGCATACTTTCTGACAAAGTCTTTCCTCTGACAAAAGCTGCTAAGGTTATTACCTTGCAGGAGTGCTTTCCCACCCTTTCCTAACCTTCCTAAAACAAACAATTCCCTCACAGAAGTCAGCACAACACTTCCCTCAGAGAACACAACATATGGATCTTAAAAAGAGCCAGGATGCTCATAGAGTTTGCAATAAGCTCTACTTCCACACACGAGTATTTGTGAACCCCCTGGTATCACTGTACTGGGTCATGTTAAAAAAAAAAAAAAAAAAAAAAAAAAAAAAAAAAAAAAAAAAAAAAAAGGGGAACACAGAGATCTACATAAATTTAGAGGGTCTTTTCCACCCTCTTTTGTGTGTGTGTGTGTGTGTCTCTCTCTCTCTAAGTAGCATGGAAATTCAACAATGATTACGACACAGAAAATGCAGACACAATCTCTTAAACCATCCTACCTTCTGTATCTCAGACTGGCTCCCTAAAAGAAAATTTATTTTCTTTTTCAATATTTCTTTATCTTGCAGTTATCTTCAATGGAGTAACTGAAGGTATATATGAAGATGTCTATCACAGTGACAAAGGGGATGAAGGTATTAAAACTACTTAAAACAGATGGATCTTTGCAAAGATAGGATGCCTTAGTCAGCACATCTGCCATTGCTGTTTGTGTGCTCAGAGCAATTCAAAGCTGCTTTTCTTTTTCACATGCATGTTTTTCAATTTGCCAGCAAAACTTGACCAGTATAATTCCTTTGGGTTACACAGCAGGTGGACTTAACATGGCAAACAACACTCCTGCCATCTTGTTTAGAGAGGAAAGACTGAGTAATAAATATTTCTCACGCTACAAAGCAGAAGAAAAGGCCTGGTGTACTGCAGCAGGAAGGGGAAGTTGCTACCTTGAGCTTTCTGACACACATTAACTTTCCAGGAACCCCGAGAAAAAGGATGTCACCGCACTGATGCGGCGCAGAGTCACAGCCAGAGGTGAGAGTCACCTCGGCCATGATGAACAGTATTGACTCACAGATGTCAAGCAGAGGCTGAAGCCTGCCAAGCCACTCCTCACCTACAAGGGGACGTATTTCCTATCCTTCACTATGGTCTGAGCTGCATCCTTTGTCACCTTCAATGGTTTTTTTTTTTTTTTCCCCCCCACTCTTTTTTCAGAAGATTCTTCACACATGCTCTGGCCAGGGGTTCCAGAACACTACTGGGACACTATCTACAGAAAAGTTTTACAGTGCAATGACCCATAGCACCCCTAGCAGGTCTCCAGAGGCTCCCCAACGTCTTGGGCACCCCAGTCTCATGACCTTGGCTGTGGAACACAGTATATAAAACACTCACTAGCTTCTGCGTGAAGAGTGAAACAACGAACAAGAGAGGAGGCGGCACATGCATTCTCTAGAAATGCACAAGTTTGTCTGGTTTGGGTAAGGTTGCATAAAACAACCCCAAGAGCACGTGCAGCACAAAACTCTCCCAGCAGGAGATCAAAAAGCACCTTACCACATTTTTCCAGGCTCCTCCAAAACTTCTCCTGCATCACCTACTTAAGTCTCTAAATGGGGCACACACTGCAGAACACTAAAACAGCAGCAGTGGAGAGGCCTTGGCAGGAGAGCTCCTTCCAAGCTTGCTGCAGTGCTGGGAAGGATTTGTAAACCCCTTGACACAACAGCCCCTACCCCAGCAGCTACTCCTGCCGGACCCTCCACTGCGGGTCCCAGCAGACGGGCTAATCGCTCATCGGCTCCTCAGAGCACAACATGTTCAGTTGCCTGCGCTGTTTCAACAGCTGTTTCCAGCCTTACTCAGTAAGGAGTAATGGACTGGGCAGAGCCCAGTAAATTCACAGCCTGAAAGCATTAGTGCAACCACAGGACAATGAGACAGCAGTTTGAAAGTGCTGGGTGAACACAGGCTATCTGCCTATGAAACAACTAATACAGGCCAAAGAACCAAAGGCTTCAGAGGATGCCCAAACCTCTTGCTGAGAAGATAAATGTTTTTTTCACCTCCCTAGTGTTCCTTCCCCAATTCATCAGTGGGATACAAGAGACCTGCACTGACCTGACTACATTATCTGCTTTGCTTTTCCCATGAACTATTTGCTTCAGTTACTAAAACAACATAATTATTAAGCCTTTCCAAGAATCTCTGATCTGAATTTCATCTCCCCCCCCCTTTTGTTTTTTTTTGCTAGTCAGGAGCTCACTTGGGTCACACCACTCTGTCGGATGCAAGTCATTCAGGCAGCAGCTCTTCCCGATTCCGCCATAAATATGTGGACAAGAAAGCATTTCACCACGGAGGTTACCTTCCGAACTTCATGCTGGGTGGTCAGCGGCAGCCTAAAGCTTGATACCTATAGCTGGATGCTATAAACAAGAGTTCACATAATTTACCTTTAAAATACCCACTAGTTCAACAACTCCACCTGCTTTCTCTATTGCAGAGAATCATTTCTTGCTTTTACTAGACTTGCCCTGCTCAGGTGCATGAAACACAAGGCAAGCCCATGCTACTGCGAACCGTCCTGGGAACTGTTTTGCAACAGCACATCTTAGTAGTTTTCAGGAGCCATCAACCCTCAGCTTGACAAAACAAAAATGCAGCCACTTTCCTCCTAATTTGATGAAAAGGAGACCGCCAACCACAGACTTTATAGGTAAATAAAAGCACAGCAAAGAATAGGAATTATTTTATCTGTTCCATTTGCTGTGGCCAGAAGGTGTAGCTGCACCGGCCACAGTCCTGAAACAGGCAATACGGCGCAGTGCTGTTCACGCTAAGAACACAGCAGCTACCTGGCTCTCCAGCCTGGTGGGATGTGTATGGCAGCCCCTTCCAGGCTTGTACTAAACGGAACTGCTTATTTTAGCTCCGCTTAGATACATTTGGTTAGTACAATTTTTAAAGCTTAAGAGATCCTCAGGGGACATGAATGTAACTAGCAAAAGAAAGAAGTTTGCGGACCAGGAAATGCTGAGCTAAACAGCTTAAATGGTCAAACCCTTTCCCACACCTTGTATCCAGGCAGAGCAAAAATCAATACGACGCTCTGTGACAGTCCCCTCAGACCTTGCATCCTGCAAAAGGATCCTCTCCATTGCACTGCGGGGCTGTTGTTCGCGGTTCTCCGGCCTTTTGCTTGTGTAGCTCACACTCTCCTCTGCAGTCCCATATCCTGTAGCCCTGAGCTCCCCTCAGGTTCCTCTAACAACCTCATGTGCCCCCTTCTTCCCCAGCAGCATTCAGCCTCTGGATCTACACAGGGCAGCTCATGCTGAGCCCCTTGCTCCTGGTTCCCCATCTGCAGTGGCACCATTTTTTGGCTGCATTTTACAAGTAAATCACGTGTTTAGCTGCTAGTTTGGGTGCAGAGCCAAGAAACACTCCAGTGCGTGGGGGAGGGGAGCTGATTTATTTTTTGTTTCGTGCGACTGCCTTACCAGCAACTTCACCGAGAGCAAGAGCAGAACCCCCTGGCAGGCCTGTTCCGCGGGCACTGTCACCGCTTGGGTACGGAGCAGATCGGCCACAGGGCAGCCTGGTCTGTGCTGCGGCTGCAGCCGCTGCTGAAGCCACACAAGGGATGGGGTGACCAGCCCTCCCTCTCTCACACGGATCCTTTGAAAGCTCGCTAGCAAAGACCTGACCTTTCCTATAAAAGGGGAACTGGCCGTAGGGAACTGGTAGAGAGGCAGAAGCAGGGAGCAGGCTCTGCTCCTCCACAGGTGTTGGGAGGTTCCTCCAACCTGGTTGGGAGCAGCATGGTACCGCAAGAAATGCTGCAGCACAGGCTGTACCTCGTGGCCTGGTGTGGCCACTTGAGATGGCATCTGCATCTTTCAAGTACAGGTTTGGGGCAGCTTGTTACAGATGGCCTGCTGCAGCCTCACTCACACAAAAAAGGTAGTTGTGGGTTAAGGGATTAAGAGGTAGGAGGTTGCAGCTATAACACTAATGTGCACACCCTCTTAACGCTTTGGTTAGAAAGCTGGGTGGGGAGGACGGGTTTCAGACCTAAAAAGCAGCTTTTGGAACACACATTTCAATAAACAGCATGCTTTTTGCTGAGAGTAAGAAAGGAAAAGTGATTCTGAAATAAACTAACAATCTTTTAGAGGGGGTTCCTTGCACTTTCTGCAACAGGGTGCGCAGACGAGGTAGAAGGCAGGGGCTCTTAGCTTACACAAACTTCTGTAGTACTTGTTTCTTTGCCGCCTTCTGCATACATTCCTCTCATCCCTAGACCTGCAAGACCACAAGCAGAGATTCCAGAAAAAAATGAAATTCTGGGAAGTTTCTGAAACAGATACAGACACGAACAGAAAAAAAAAATTATCTTAGAAAGCAAACAAAATAGAAAAACATGAAAGAACAACTAGTTCCATGACATCTTTCACAGAGAATTTTTAGGTGAGTAAGAAACGTTTACTAAGTGACCTGACAAACCCTGAAGTTGTTTAACTGTTTAAACAGATGGAGGAAACGGAGGTACTGAAGCCAGAGACCACGTCAGTGACAGATCTGAGAAAAGAACCTCAGGTCTTTGGAATTTCAGTGTGTCACAACCAGAGCTGTCATCCTTCCTTGGAAAGAGAAATGTATAAAGAAACACTGTTTGGACCTAGTAGATTTTGAGCAGCCTCTCAGTTAAAACTGCTAGTGGCACCATTACCAGCACTGGGATACCTAATCACACCTCACCCCAAGAAGCATGAAACTCTTCCTCAATGCCACACCGGGACCTAACAGGCCTTCATTATGATGCTCAGCACTCAATAGAAGAGTAAAAGTCAGTGTTTAGTCTGCTTAGGTAATGTGCCTACCAAGGAAGCAAGTGCTCTGCTCAGAAAGAGACCAGCCTGCAAACAGCCTTTGTCACATGGGAACTCCAGCCCTGCCTGGCCCCGAGGGCAGCAGCCCGAGATGCTCAGCCCTTCAGCATGCCCTTCTTTCAGGTTTCCAAGGAAGGATGAGTTTGTGTCCCTTCTTTTCCAGAAGAGGCAACTGCTATTCTACAGTTTTGATAAATCCTCCCAACCCCCATTCTTTTTTGATGAATGTTTAATGCTTCTGGCTAGATCAGTTTGGATCTTGTTTGTCTGAAGGTATTTGATGCTACTACATTACCATAATAATGTATGTTTTGTGTGCATCTATTTGCTATTGCCTGGGTCTAAATTATGGGGTGCATCTTGGCATTGAATTCCAAAGCATCAGATCAAGATGACAGACACATGTCAAATTGCAAGAGCCACAAAAAATCTGTGTTTAAGGGACAGCTTACCTACAACAGAAATAAGTGCTTCACTCAAGAAGGCAGCCCCATACACAGACTAACAAGGAAATGACTGACAGTGGCCTAGGAGATGAAGCCGTAAGTGCTCAAAGCAGACCTGTAAATTGCTGCCTGTCCCTAGCACAAAATAAGAGGGTAAAAGACAGGTGGTACCAGAAGAAAGGAAAAGCAGCAGAACATTTATTGAAAGGGCCAACACAGACAGCAACAACTTTTGCTATTTACTTAAGTTTTAATTGCAGTGAGTCAAGCCATCAACAAAGCCTTTTTTCTTAGTTCTGTAGAGCACACAAATGAGGAACAGAGGCAGAGAAAACTCGTCCCTCGCTGCCCACCACGCAGCCTCAGCTCTGACCTAAAGGGGTACTTCCAGCCTTGCTAGTAACATCGGTTACTCTGACCCCCACAAGCGGAGTACGGAATCAAGAACAGCAGGCAGAGCAGTCTGCCCTGCACGCAGCCCGAGGAGCACGCGGCAGTGCCGCACGCGCTCCCACACCCACATCCTGCCACCCACTCCCTGGATTCAAAGGGGCTTCCCAACAGCCAGTGCTTCCAGCAAATGCTCTGATAAGAGTTGCTTCCTTTTGGACATTGCTATCTGGACAACTGGTTCAGTAGCCAGATGAACCCTCTTCAACTCATTACCAAAACAGCTACCTCCAATTTTAAGGTGAATGCTGGCAAGAAACAATCCCCGCCTCTTTAGTCTCTTTTCTCCAGCTGTCCCACCAACCAGCATAGACAAATACTGTAGTCTTTTTGTCACCCTGTGCCCACAGCACAGCTCTGCACCCCAGTGCAGAGGGGTACAGCTCACACAGTGCACCAGGAAGGTGACGAACACAAGAAAGCAGAAGGGCAGCCCTTCACCTCAGAAAACACCCACTTGTAACACAAGAGTGGTTTCTACAGCAAGGAGCGATTCAAAGGGTCGGCGGCTAAAATGGTGAGGGGCAGCGGCTGAGCAGCCTGCATTTTTCATGACTTTAGGACAGCAATTCCCCCAAGCTGCTTACAGCAGCACCGAATCTGAAGAGACAGCAGCTGGGGGTGGCGAGGACAAGGAAGCACATCCCCAGGCCCTAGTAAACACAACTACAAAACATGCTTCTAAAAGAGAAGCATTCATGACACCTGCAACCAGGGACACAGACAGGAAGCTGGGATGACTGAAGAGATGCTCAAAGGGAAGCCAAAGCCACGTGAAAAAGGATGGAGCATGGAAGGAGTGAACGGATCAGAAGGCGCAGCGCAAGGAGAGCAGGACTACACAGGGAGGAAGAGCCTAGCTCAGAGATGAGTTGTGCTGGTCCTGACTAAGGGGAGAGATCTGCAGGGTGGGTGCCCAGGAAAGGTCATCAAGGCTGTAACCCTCAGCAGCAGCCAGCAGCACGGCTGGTCACGTCACCCAGCAGCTCAGCAGAACCTAAGGTTGACCAGTTTACCAACAGCTGCTGTCACAGTGGGTAACCAGTTTCCATCATTTAATAAAAGTTCCTGCACCTCCTTCTGCCCCATATTCACTCTTCACCCCACGGGGGTACACGTTTATCCCAGGTCAGCTAACGTCAGGCCACCAGGCCCTCCAGCAGCACCACTGAGGCAGAGTCCAGGGAGGACAACCCAACCAGCAGCCACTGTCCCAAGCAGCAGCTCCACGCTGGCTCTGTGGCTTTGGGAAGTTCCTGCCGCCAGCCCGTGGGGCTTGTTCTCACCTCTGCAGCTGAGCCCTGCGCCAGAGCAGCTGTTTGGGTGGCAGTGCTGTGAGCAGGAAGGAGAAAACACAGCCAGGAATGACAATTTTAAGCATCTCCTTAAGTCAACTGCCTTGGAAGCGCAGTCGATAAAATTAACAACCTTAACAGAAACTGCCCACTGCAAACAGCAACCAAATAAAGCTGCTAGATCCCAAATGGCTGATGACCAAGCCACAGCTGTGCCGGGGGGAGGAAGGGGGAGAGCGCGCGTGAATCCTTGAGTGAGTCACCGCTCCCTGCGTCCCTGCTGGCCTAGATAAACGCTGCTGCCAGGCGGGAATGGGTGCTGCAACAACTCCTAAGCCCACAGCATCCCTGCTGCTCATCTCAGGGCTGCCACAGGGCCCACTGTGAGCACTGCAGCCTTCATTGTGCGAGCTGGGCAAGTTCATGCAGCCATTAGGACTGCGAGGTTCCCTTATGGCTACTGGAGGCTTTTAGGTCTCTTCTTGCCCTTGCTCCTGCTTCTACAAGTTGTTTGCATGCATTGGGGTTTCAGGCAGCTGAGCATGCAATGCCAAGCACACTTTTAGAAGGACAGATGACCGACAAAACACGAAAGCAAAGCAAAGTGATGAAGACTCATCTCCCTGGGCTGGTATTAGTCAGTTTGCAATGGCTACTGCCCAGGGTGCTGATGAGTTGCATCCAAATTGCCTCAGCCCAGTGCTGAAGCTTAGGAAGAAGGCAGCAGTATGATTGCTAACTACCACAAAACACAGATGTATTAGAACAACGAGCAAATCATGAGAAGTCTAAATCACAGGTGTAATTATCTCTGCTGAAGATGCACAAAGACGAGGTAACAGGTTTATATCGCAGCATCACAAAATAAAGCCTCATGTCCTGTGATACTGAGGTACCACAACTGTCAATCCCACAGGAAAGCTGTTCCATGCTGTAAGGATGGAAGATTTTAAGTATGAAACGCAGTACCTTTGGGAGGATCTATTAAAATTGTAACTATTCTCAACTAATTAATTTCATGTGATAGGTCCTTCCCACATCCTTCATGAGTGTATAAATGCACTAAAAAGAACAGGCTGTGAAGAGGGAAGAGACAGAGAACCCTGACAACACAGGAGGAGTCTGTTTTCTCCATCCGGAACCCAGGTACGCATATTGCGGAGGGTCTCGGCTTAGTTAGAAAAAAAGTTAGAAAAGTTCTAACTTTTCCAAACTGCACCATAAGTAGCTGGAGGAAGGCAAAGAAATGAAAAGAAACAACCTCTCCTTTCTCTAACCCACCTGTTTTTTCATGGCTTCTCCGGCCTTAGTGATGAAGATTTACCTTACACAGTATTCTTTCCACTCTCTACCACAAAAAAAAACCCATCACTTAAGATTTAACGGCAAAGCCTCCTGGTCTTTATCTTGTAAGAAACCTGGGACAGGTGTGTGACTGTGTTGTCACACATAGTTAAAGGCAAGGAACACCCAACCTAATATACATAGGTGCAACAGCTTCATGAAGGGTGGCTGATACAATAAACAGCAAAGGGTTCCAACAGGGAGCCAGAGGCTAGTGGCACAGTTGCACAGTGGCACTAGTGACAAAGGTCAATGGTTAGAAATCACTTGTGTCGTCTTTTGCAGCACCCTGAACAGGCAGGATTGCATGCATGCACATACACCAGTTTTCCCCAAGGTTTTGAACTGCAGCTAAAACAAACATACGTAAGACTTATTTACTGCAATACCAAAATGTCAAGAGGGAAGAGAAGCATTTCTGTAATGTTCAGATCAGCACAGGTCACGTTAGGAAACAGAACAAGACAATGAACAAAATGACAAGTGGTCAGGCAAAGATGTGCCACCTATCCCAGCTTAACATGGACAGAGTAAAAAGAGGGCGTTGGCCAAGAGGGCTGCTGTTAAACTCCCCAGAAAGGCTGAGCGTGCCCTGTCCTCATGAGAGAGAGGCTTCGGGGAAGCTTTCTCCGCTGCGAAGCAGCACAGCGTGCCAGGGCTCGCTGCCTGCCCGCTCCTGCCCATAGCATCCTCTGAGGCAGCCCATGCTGCTGCTGCTCCCCAAGCAACCCCAAAAGCCAGGCCAGCCCCAGACAGGGAGTATTCATGAGGCCTTCTCCTGGAAGGCCAGTGCAAAGCTGCTCCCCCTCATAACGGCCAGTCCTGCCTGCCTCTGGCAAAAGCACTACGAAACACAGCAGATCTTGGCCAAAGGAAGTGCTCCTGGATTGAGAGAAGTACGAAGAGCCAGAGAGGAAAAGAGCTCCCAATTCTGCTGCACTCCAGAATACTACATGCAGACATAGTAATGGACAAACCAAAAGAAATTAAGAAACCTTATTTCCTTCTATCACTCAACTTGGCCCACTCACCACTTTGCTGTAATCTCTGCTCAACTCGCCTGAGCATCTGGCTCCTGAGCACAGGGGAAACAACGCATGCCTTGGTATTTATACATCTGTGTTAAAGGCAGATTTATATCAGTTGGCTCAAGTCCTACTTGTGCAATCGATCACCATTTGTCATATTTGAAAGTGACATTTCTTTAGTGAAACTCTGTGACCTGGGGCAAGGGATTCCTTGGTGAGTCACTTCAGAACACAAGATCTTAAAAATAAAAAGGCTCTGGGAGGAGGAAATCACTAGGATTGTTGTGCCTATATGGAATTGAGCAAGGGTCTAGGCTCTTCGGAGAGAGAAACATTTTTACAAGGAACAGCTTGATGTCTTCCTGCTACCAGCAATTTATGCTAGGTCCAAAATGGCAAGTATGTTTCATCTTTGTGAACAGTTTGATTTAATGTCTAATTCCAGCCCTTCTTTCCTGAGGTCCAAGTTTCCCCTCTTACATCTCTAAAGGCTTATACATTTCTTTCTCCCTTTACATTTTGACATAGTTTGATTTTTTTTTTAAACATCAAAAACAAATTACTTTGAAACAGCCATTCAGAACAGAATGCATGCTCTGGTTCTTCATTATAAAGTCCACATGTAGCTTACTTCAGAAAGTACCCAAAAGCCAGCTGAGACTCAGGCTCAGGCAGACACAGCGCACTTGGCTATCTCCACTTCTGTAAGCAACCAGGAGACTTCGGAGCATAAGTGGCAGGCAAGAGCAAGCAGCCACCCTGCCACAGGAATGAAACACAGGCCAGTGACAAGCTGGACAAAAGGGAGGAGGCTGGAGGAAGGTTACAGGGAAGAACTTGTGTCAGATCAGACAGGCAGGGAGAGTGACTGGAAAGAGTCGGTCGTGATCTGGCTTGGGAGGCAGATCATGGCCTGGGCTGCAGGGGACGACAGGATGGTGACTACAGAGACCGCAAGGCACAGATGGAGGGCTCCAAGAAAAGCACATGAACTACTGCTAGAGCAGCCATAGCAGTGTCAGACGATGGAAGCAGGCTGACTGGCACAATCACAGGAGGAAGACGTGCTTGACGGCATTCTCCAAGGAAGACCTACAGTAGCACTAAATGTTGCTCTCCTTTGATCCCCTCAGATGCTTCACAAGCCAGGGCTGCAAAAACAGCATCTGAAGGCAGTAAGACACCTGGCCCCATTGCTTTGAAAACAAAAATATATCTGAGGTGCAAAAAGGACTTCCCAAATCTGCATAAGGCTTTGGAGGATTTCTTGTCAGAAAAGGCCAGTGCAATGAGGCCAAAGAGGATTTACGGCATCTTCCATCAGACCTATGACAGCAATTTAGCTGCTGCCCAAGAGCAGTTGTACTGAAGACCTTTGTGGGTCTGTCTCAGATAAGGATTAGTCTTTAGAACCATGGAAAACAATTCACAGAGCAGGGTCCAGAGGATTTTCATGTTACTTTTTTTCTTCTGTGATGTAAAATTTCTGACCAATTTACCCATTCAAAACTACCAAATACATGAGTAAAACCTCCATACACATCTTGCTGAATGTTATTCCTAGTTCTTTGGACAACTTGGTAAAACACTGAGTTTACACTGTGGAAGGGACAGACTGCATGGCACTAGAAACAAGATGCTTTCCCCAGCAGCTCACAAGCTTCCTAACCTGCCAGTTGAAACCTGCTCATCAGCAGTGCCAAAAGGAGAAAAAAAAAAAAAAAAAAAAAAAGAGATGTCGCCTCCCCAAGGACCACACACAGCCAGGAGTGAGCATCCTAAGCAGAGACTGAATGTGCAGGCCTAACAGCATGTTATGTCAGCATGCAACAGAAAAAATATAGTTAATTTCAAACAGATCACACTAAGAGTGTGCTGTGACCACACCAAAATTTGTTTATCAATCAGAACAAAACTGATGTACAAATTAGAGTCTGGAAGTTTCACATAAGAAAAAGGGGCATTAAGCTGTCTTTTGCAAAGTGTTTGGAGTGTTAAGCCACTGATAAGAGCGAAATAAAACAAGAGGAAAGAGATTCCATCAGCAGCCTTGCTCTGAGCAATGGCTTTTATTTTAGAGAGGCAGGAAAAAAAAAAAAAAAAAGAAAAAACCTTCATTAGTCACTGATAGGGTAAGTTGTATTTACAAGGAGTGCATTAGTCATCCACTGGTTTTGTTCCAGAGGGAGGCGAGGAGGGTTCTGCCTTCCTGGCTTTCACAGGGATGAGGCCTCTGCGCTCAGCAGCGCGGTCGCTGCTCTCTCGTTCCCAAGTGCGGGCAAAATCCCCACGTCCCTTCACCAAGGCCTCAGCCCTGTTCTCCGGCAGACACTGCCTCAGAAGGCACAGCTGGAAAATAGCCCCTTACGACTGATGCTGGCCTACGCTGCCTCTCGGGGCTCAGTCTACTAAACTCAAATCAAAACTGACCTAGTAGCTGCCACTGTAATTCGGAAGCACTGTGAAGACTGCTGCTCCTCTTCTCCTCCCTAACTCGCAGCATGCTACAGGAGGAGTCCGAAACACACCGAGGTGCTGCCCTACCCACGATGGTTTGAAGAGCCTGGACTCCGTTGTCCTTTCACACTGCGAAGGTGCTGCAGGGTACCTGCCCCAGCTCTAAATGCAGCCTGTCCCCAGTGGCCTGGCGCACCGTCCCTTCCTGCACACCTCCTTCCCCTTGCGTGGGCTGCAGCCAGCTGGAAGGGCTGAGGCGAGCAGGACTCGCTCCGCAGCGCGGAGGGCGCGCGCATGAAACACAGCGGCCTGCTCTCTATAGGCACCTGTGGAGAGGCCCACACAGGTGACAGGGAGCGGCAGGGTTCCGCAAGCTGGGGAATGCAAACCTTGTCACAGAGTAAATACACTGTCCCTTCAAGTACTGAGCTTTGTCATGAGCTTCAAGAGCTTCCGGCTTGTGAAGAACCTCTGCGTTCAACTAAGACACCTCACAAATTTTACGATGACCTCAAACCCCTGAGGAGAGGGCTGCCAAACTAGAGTGCTTTTTATATTTTGTTTCCTGCAAAACTATTCAGACCCATCTTAAAAACAAAGAAACAAGATCCCCATAACTACATTCATTCCTGCCATGTTAGCAGTGATTTTCCTGCCTTTCCCCACCCTTGCAGCCACTCATTCATCTTCAGGCAAAACAGCAAAGGGATTATGCAGATGTGGCCTTGCCATCCTGACCTTCTTAACCTATGCCCATGTGTCCAGCAGCGATGCTGTACCTTTGCTGTCCCTGAACCATACGTCAGCAACTAATTCCCTTCTGGCTGCAGGCCCATTCGGAAGCTGGGTGAGAAGGTCTCACCTGCTGCACAGCCCCACATGCAGCAGCCACCACAGCCTGTCCTGCATGGGAGGCCAGTGCATTAGCTGGGGTTGGACAGGACAGCTGAAGGATGGACAACAGAGGCAGCACTCTCAGAACTGCAGCAAACAGACAGCAGGTACATGATGGAAAACTGAGTGCTCAGAGGTATGGTGTGCACTGAGGAGAGGGCAGAGCCTCTGCGGATGTGTGCCTGAGTAAGCAGGAAGAGGAACCACACAGGCCGAGGGAAAGGATTTCCCTCTAGGATCTAGCACAAAAGGAAGCTCAAAAATGGGCCTGAAGCTGCGCCAAAGGAACCGTGGAGGGTGGCTGGGTATTGAGTTGGCCTGTAAGCTGTTCTCTCTGCTCCTGCACGAGTCTCTAAGCCAGAGAGAGGCTGCACAAGTCAAAACAGGTCAGCGAGGATTCTCACTGTAATCACTTGGCCACACCATGGGCACAGGGAAGTCACATCCTATCTAGAGAGGATAAGCTACTTTCACTGCTCATGGCCTAGCTTTGGAGAGCCAAGAATAGAGATGCCCGAGGCAATGACAAAAAGCCATGGAGATGTCCAGAGCACTAGAACCATGGTTCAGAGTAACTGATGGGGAAACGCAAGCCAAGTGTTAAGGACTTACTGGGTGGCCAAAGACAACTGCAGAAATAGCTGGAAAGGCCTACAGTTGGAGAGGTTCCTGTGGAGCAGGAGGAGAGATGCTCAAGCTTGCTCAGAAAACTGGAGGAAGTGTCTAACATGTTAATGGGCAGGTGACGGGGTAAGGTCGTCAACAGGGATGAGCTGTTATCTTGTGCATAGTCACCACTGGGATGACCAGAGCTACCATAGTTGTGTTGAAACCCAAACACCAGCACAGTGCAGCTTCAGCACTACCCTCTATCACCCAAACACACTGGAAAGCAGTGCGTGTCTGTTATTTTGATTTCAAGAATCATCCCAAAGTCTGTTTCAGGCTCAGTCCTGCTGCCCCACCATTCCTCCATATCCTCTGCAGTGTTCCAGGATCTGCTTTGGGGAACCACAGGGCAGACCCAACCACAAGGCAGAGCAGTGTCACCCTCCCTTCAATCATTTTCTTTGAAGCTCTGGAGAAGCAGAGCCTCTTCAAACCAAAACCACGCAAACTACAAACCTTTCCAAATATTTCCACCATGTATAAGTGCGGTTAGGAATACCCCTGCCACAGTTGTATTTCTGTTTCTTTGGCAGCAGATGCAGGTGGAGGAACTAAGTTAAGCACGCTATAGCACACGTGGCTTTTTTTTTTTTTTTTTTGGGGTCACTTCCCTATCTTTCAGCTCCCCTTTTGACCTCTCAAAAGCATAGTAATTCCCTAGCCAGGACACTAGAACAGCACTGATTTTCCTGACCTCTGGAGACATTACAAACTCTGCAGATTGGAAACATTTAGCACAGACACAGGCTATCAAAACCCCAGACTTCCCCCTCTCTCTGTTCCTCTCCTCTAAGCTGCCAGATTTATGGCTCCCACCAGACTCTTCAAGGCACTTGCCTTCTCACAGCCACTAACAGAGCAGACAGAAATCACCCTTCCCTATGATCTGCTGAGGATATGTCAAGCCCTGCAGAGAAGCTGTTGCCTGTAACAACTCAAGTGGTCACACAGGTTTTCCTCTACCAGGTTATGGGCTGGAACATGGAACAGTTCCAGGAGGTTGGGCTTATGTGAACAAGACCCTGCGCAAGGGGACACCACAAGCAGCTGTTCTCTTATACGCCAAGACCTTCACTTTGAAAGTGCAGCACCAGAGAGAAAGCTGGGGCAAAACTGAAGCAATAAGGAAACCACGTAACAATTTCCACTGGATCTGGCACTCGCAGGCAGGAGACAGACACCCAGCTTCTGATATTGTTCCTGCTGGGCACCTTCTGTCCTCGCAAGAGAGGCTCAGAGCTCTATGGGTATGTCTGCTCTGCAATCAACGGTTTAATCACAGCACATATAAACACATCCATATTAGTACTATGCTTGCTAGCAAGGGTGGTAATAGCAGGATTCATGTACGTTAATGCAGATTGCACAGGCCTGCTGGGGACCTACATATGTGCCTAAGTTGCTAGCCCACACCGAAATCCACCACATCACTGAGACTTCAGGGCTATTACCACCGTGCTACTGAGCACAGCGTTAGTGAAGTGTGTCCTTCATTCTGCAACTGCTCCTTTTCCTGCGCTGTCAGCAGGGACACAGAGCGCTCTGTTCATCAGCCTCAACACTCAATACATCTACACAGACGGGAAGAAGTGGGGCAAGAGGCAAGGAAAAAAAGAGGAAAGAAAAAGCAGACATGCAGTAATTATGCTCCCTTCAGCAGTTCCCAGCAGCTCCATTGCCCACAGCCAACTCCAGCTTCAGAGCCATGACCATCCCAAGCTCAACTAGTGCAGACATTTATAAATAAAAAAGCGCACAGGAGTCTCCACCTCAGCATCTCCAAGCACAAACCCCAGGCACGCACCCTGTGCGTTCCCATGCTGGCTCTGCCTCTGAAGCTGAGCCTGCAGCGCGAGGCAGCTCTGCAGCAGCTTTCAGGGCGGTTCTCCTCTGAGGTCCACAAAAGGTCACTCACACAGGACTAACCTGCTCTCATAGGACTGACAACATGCTGACAGCACTACAGCCACACCAAAAACAGCGGCCACCCCCTTTCTGTCGCCTTTATGCATCACCTCATTGGACAGATGGGACAACATTTGGTAGCTACTTTGTTCAACTTGCGGCTCAACTTGGGCATGCTTGTCCCTGGGTTCAGTTAATGCTGTCTCGGACACAACAATCAGAAGTGCTTTCATATTTTGAGAGAGGTGATTACTAAGAAAAGCAGAAATCTTCAAACACATCAGACTCCCTCTTTTCCTCTCTGAAAGGCAGGTACCAGAAAGAGAAGATGCTTGCAAAAATCTGTCCAAATTCTGTAATGTTTGGGCCACCCTTGGGGGCGGAGGAGGAGGAAAGAGGGCATAAAAAAACCCCTTGAGACCAGGTAGGTCAGAAGGATGTCACCAACTGAACCACAGCTAACAGGAGAGAGCTCCATACAATTCTGCGTGTATGGGCTGTATCACCAGCACGTGGCCAGGAGCTCAGAGGACCTGAGCTTTGTTCGTGTTACAAGCTGTGGCTGCACTCACCCAAGGCCACAGGAATGGAGAAACAGATCAGCTAAATTACACACTGCCACCAGCTTTGGACATGCAGGTTGGGACTTCTGGAACAAGAGGGCCAGAGGTAGCTGGGAAAAAGGGCATGAGAAAGAAAGAAAGCAGAAGAAAACGTCCTATAAAGTCTGTACTACTTTCCGTCCGCTACTGGGGAAAAAAAAAGTTCTCCCCAGTACTCCCTTATTCGGTACCTCACTCCATCAGGAAAGCATGTAGTAAAACTAAGCCTAAGAACAAACACACAAATTGCTGATAATGATCCTACAATATAAATTACAGGAATCTTAAAGATTTAGGAATTTAAGAATTTAGGAATTAAAGATGCCTACAATAGAAACCTCTGACTAAATTCAACACAATACTTCTAAAGGAGAAGATATCTGCAGTTAGTATGGGAAGCTATAGAAAATCCTCCCATTAGGTCTATTCAGGACACTTTCTGAAGCAACAGAGGGAAAGACTGTGCAGTGATAACAGCAGATAAAAGGAGAGAATATTCCCCAAGAGCACAGACAGCAAGGGAGAAAGGGAGGGGAAGGACAGGGCCTTGCAGAAGGAAGCACGCGGCCCGGGGCGCGCGTGCCCGTGCGCCTGGCCAACCGCTCCCGCCTCCTCGCTCCAGCACTTAGTAGCGAAAGGATCGAACGATGTCCTGTCGGGGTAGGCAGGGGACACGGCCCTGCCCGATCATTGAGGAAAAGCTACATCTCGAGATGTGGAGAGGAGCAGAGGCAGCAGCTGAGGGGGAAGGCCTAGGGAGATTAACATGTTGATCTCCTTGCTTAAATCTCTTACTGGCCAATGGTTTCAGCCCGATGGCAGCTACAGGACTAAAAATAAGAACTCGGGCATTACCAGTGACTCACCGTGCAGGCAATGACACTGTGAGGGATCACAGAGAAACCTGCTCCCATTCTGGGAGCTTCACTATCAAATGGTAGGAGACGCCTTTCTCAAAGGGACAAGAGGATGGAGACACCACAGATATCTCTTCCTCTGAACAGCTTCAAGACTGTGTGACCTTCTCTTCAGTCCTGCAGTAGCAGAAGCCAAACCATCTCATATCCCAATTTCAGTACCGCTGCCTCCACCCGAGACACACACAGAGACTTGTAAAGGAAAGGGCAAAGAACAGAAATCCAGCAGACCAAGTCCTCAGTGTCAGACAAAAATGAACTGCTGAAGGCATTAACTGCTGCATTAGGCACTCGTTTCTGTCTGGGGCATGTCTAACAGCAAATACTGTAAATACATTTCACAGTAATAGTTATTTCATAGCTATTTCCATAGAGAAGGGAGTATTAGAAGACTCCCTTCAGCACACAAGCGCCCACCAGCAAAGCCAGCACTAGCAAGACACCATTTAGTTCCGAGATTGAAGAAGCTCCACTACTCTCCAAAAATCTCACCATCCTTCAGAGGGTACTTTTAATAATTCAGCTGTACACAGATACGGTTACAGCTCTGACTCATTAACCAGGCTACTGAAATCAAGGATTTCAGTAATACAGTCGTGTGAGCAAAAAAATCCCATTCCGTCTCCCCCTTCAACAGCATAGTCATGCTCGGAAAATGCCCCCCAGGGCAAATAGGGCACTGATTCCCAGTGCCCAAAGGGGGCTGAGATACAGCTAGATTTTTAAAGAGTATCTCTAGGAAGAAAGAAATCACTTTTTGGAAGGACAGATTTGTCCAACAGCAGGTACAAGAGGCTGCTTAGCTAAAACACTGCTGATCACTGCAGTCCTGTCCTTCCCCTGCCTGCTTCCTAATGGTCCTGCATCCTCTTTGCTTCTGATGCTGGCGCAAGCACTTGCGCAGTAGCGCGCTGAACTGGATAGCTGAATTGATCCATCATTAACCTGGTTCACCATGGAACTATATAAAGAATTTGTGCCGGTGCAAGGAGGGAACAAATGATCAGAAGCAAGGCTGTGTTTCAGCAGCAGCCTGCTGCTCACACTGTCTGCAACTGCTCAGGAAGTTACAGAGTATGTTTTCCCTGCCCTTTGCTGTGATACTCTAAGAACTAGTACTTACAAAAGGTTTACGTTAGTCTCTAGACCATACGATATTTTATTCTTCTGCATGAATTAGCCTATCTTTAATTTCCAATCCACCAGAAGAGACAACTGCTCATCAGAGTTCCCTCAGCCTTCTCCTTCATAACTCCAGGCACTAATATAAGTCGTCATCACTTTTATAAGCACAGAATGAACATCAATCTTTACTATCCCGTCATCATGTATTGAAGAAAAATGGCCAGTTTTGCAGATTAACAAATGTAGAGTGAGAATAAAGTGATTTCTTTGAGAATTGCAAGGAGTCAGCAATATAACCAGGATTTTGACTTGAACAGCCCTAGATTCTGCACCTAAAAGAAGAAAAATACCCAATAACATAATAGCAGAATGTCACATGGGATCTGGATTATCGTGAGGCAAATAAGACATTGCTATTGATAGAGCATTGCTTTAGAAACAGGCTGTTCAGCAGCTAGTGAAACAGACTGATTTCCCAAGAAGCAATTATGCAGTTGGCTGCTTACAGTCAGAACCAAAGGCTTCTGCAGTGTGAAAAACAGTGCCTGGTACCTCTTGTCGGGGCGTTTCCTGCTACTCAACAGAAATAGCAAAAGTGGGGGGACGCTGACTCACCAACCTGCTCTTAGCTCCCCTCCATTCAAGATACTAAAGAGGTTGCAATGCTAAATGCAATACTAAAGACCCTCCCGTACTCTGAGCATACAGCACAATTCCCTTTAGCTCTCGAAGGCCAGGAAACTGGCAGGCTGGAGCCCTGGAGAATTTATCTGATCTCAAGTTTGGAATGGAGACTGCTAAGGCTCCCAGTTTGCCCTACAAGGACAGAAGGGAGACCACACATCAAGAACGATTCGAGTATTACAACGATACTGCACTTGACCCAATGACTAAAAGAAATGGAAGCTTTAATGGTAGAATAACTTAGAGTAATATATCTAGAATACCATATCACTTTCTGCTTCAGGAGAAATTTCTGTTTATTACAGCCAACACAGCTGTGCACTCTAAGAGAAAAAAAAAACTGCAGAGGTGGCACTAGAGAAAGAAAGGAAGTGAGGACAGGTCTGAGGAAAGCAGTTATTTATTAAAATTGCTAGGGTAAACGGTAGGAGTTTCAGGAACAGAAACTAGGAGCCAACACCAATAAATGACGCTGGCAGGATATATTGTATCAGTATCATGCTCTAGATGACCTGCAGCAAAGTGGACTAAGACAAATGTATTTTGGCATTTTGTATTTTGGTTCAGGAGGACGTTGAAGATGTTAGAAGAGGTCACTCTAGAGAGTAAAAGCAGCCACAACACTGACACAGACTTTAAACTAGAGTTTCACTCTTTTTTTCCTCCCCCACCTTTTGCCTGTTTTTCCGCCCTCCTTGAACAAGCAGGTTCTCCATGCAAGACAATCTGGGACAAATAATTCTTGGAGGTCAGAGGAAGAAGAAAGCAGCACACCTCAGTACCAACAGCCTGGACCTTTACCTTGTCTTTGCAGTTTTCTCCGTTGCCTGCCAAGTTTAAGTCTGTTTTGCCCCATCCAAGGCAGTTATTTTGTCAGAGAGGTTCTTTGGGGACTCCTCCCCTCCTTCAGGATAGCAAGACCTAACCTTGAGTTCTAACCATTCAGCAAAATCAGTTTGTAGTTCTGTGGTGACCATATGCTCTCCCAGAAATGTGACTAAGACAAGAGAAACAACAAGGCATTCTTAGGCAGAAATACAACGTTCAGTTTACACCAAGAAACTTATTTTCTATCTTCCTGAGTTCACCAGTATACAGACGATCTGGCTGCTTGCTTTTGTCTCTAACACTCTTACAACACAACAAAAAGACCCAAAAAGGTGGGTTTGGTCTTTCTTCTGATTTTACACTGAAACTGCATATTTCCAACATGTTAGTTACCTTCATTGGAAACTGCATTTGGGTTAACCAATAGGATCTTTCAAGTTCAGCTCCACTCTGAGATACAGCCTTGTTCCGCAGTTCCCCATGCCATGACTGCAGTTCAGTGAACCTCCTAGCACAGTCAGCTGGTGATGTACATTGAGATCTTTCAGCAAATGAGACTACAAAGATAAAATAATCACTCCTGTTATAGTTCATAATCTGTTTTCCTTCTGCTTACTAAAGCTTTTAAGGGCATCATTAGATCTATCTCAATAGAGATCTAAGTGACCCAAAACACGGCAGTGTATTAGTAAGTATTTTACCTGTAAGTTATAGGAAAGACTCTACCACTCTGCATGTAAATTGTTAAAGTCACCATCTCAACAGCCCTCTGTCACATTTAGAAAATACAAGACAACATGCAGACAGGTCATGACAAAGCATCAAGAAACACAATTTGAGGTGTCCTTCAAACAAAATACAAATTCTTTGCACTTACTGCAAAAAGAGAACACTTAGTGTTTCCAACAACACCTTATAGGTGTTGTGTATAACCTGTGTTTCCAAGTGCTTTAAGCAGAAATTAATTTAGACTAATAAAGAAAAGTATAAAGAAAAGGAGAATTCAGTCTGCTTTGTGCATACACAAGCTAAGGCTCAGAGCAGCCTGTCTTTCAGATGCTGAGGCCCAGTGTGACTCTGCTTTTCCACTGAAGCTGCCTAAACCAACAAACCCATTCGCTTTGACTAGACCCCAGCCAGTCCTGAAGGATGGATGGGAAAGGAGACAGACAGATGAGAGGAAAGGAGAGGATATTGGGTTTTCTGTTTGAATTTAATATCGATGTTGAACATATACCTTAATGCAATGACTTGCTTTTCATCATAGACGCTAGGAGTAAACCAGGATCAGATTGCAGAAAACTCACTATGTAATACCCTCTTTTTAAGGAAAAAGACGATGCTGTCTCAGATACCCATTTTTTACAGGTCTTTCCAATAAAGGACACTTCTATTCCTATGGCATTGGCACCTTCTTTTCAAAGCCACTTACATACACAGTAAACTTTGGCACCCACATCTGAAATGTAGACAGTGGCACCTGTTTGTTTATACTCTCATAGACCCACATTCAGACAAAAGACCTTTCAGCCCCCTCAAAGATCACAGGTTAGGACAGACTGCGTGTTGTCTCCCCTTGCTTTCCTGTACACCTCTCAAAAGCCAGAGGGAAAAAGGAGAGGGAGATGTGGTAGCAGATACTTCCAAAGACATAATCTTCTACAGAAAGATTCATAGACAATACAAGTCTTCTCTCCATTAGCCAGCACAGCCAACCCTGAAATATGAGTAGTAAGAATCTGTATGTAGTACTGAATGACCAAACCAACAAAGTAGCAGAAGAAAAAGTTTAACTCTTACATTCTATATGTGCACACACACAGTGTTGATAAAATACCTACAAGTTTAAAAAGTGCCAGAATTAATATCATCTGTGCAAATTGGTAATATCACTACAATGCAGCTGTGATTACAGAATTTTGATATTTGATTGCAAGCACTACCTAAAACTTGATTTTAGATGATACTGAGTATTCGAAGATAAACTTGCTCAGCAGAAGAATGGATGCTCTGTGCACCCATCTCTAAAACAGACCAAAGAGAATAAATGAAAATTATGAAGGTCCAAGTTTTAGCACAGTCAATTCCCAACTGTGGTCAAAAGCTTGCACCAAGATGTTCAGTCTGGCAAATGCTTTTTGTTCTTTGTTAAGACTATGTTACAGCTTATTTAAGCCCAGGAGCATCTTCATAAATTTATTCTTCATTAAAGAAATTCCAATCTTTTAAAATACAGTAGACCAGAAAGCAGGAGGCGGGCACACCCTTGTGATTTTGGGTCAAACTCACAAATTTTGCTCTCCTATCGTCGTGTACTGCCTCCAGGTCAAGCCGAGAAAGCAAACCCCTCCGAACTGCGCACACAGAGCCTCAGCATCCCCGCGCAGTGCTGGCCACGAGGCTGCAAGGCGCCGTGCCCGAGCCAGTTCCCCTGGCATGGGGCAGCTGCCAGCCCCGGAGCTGCCTCCGCCTCGCGCGCCCGGTGCTTCCTGCAGCCGGAGAGGCTACAGCTCCGCATGCGGCCCCTCTCACACGGGTGTTGCACTGTTGTGGGCCATGAACATCCACCAGTTCCCAATAGCCATGTGCACACTGCTTTACTACAAAGCTGTTCAGGCTCTTTTCAGGCAGCTGTGTGTCTCTTGCAGATGGCCCCACAGCCCAGAAGATGCAGCTGGAGTTCTTGGTGGTAAGTGCCCATGTCTCCATCTTGCACCATGGGCGAGCATGGAAGTGCACAGCACATCCTGGAAAACCAGGTCACTTGAAGTTCCCCCACCTCACCATGCAAGGGGCAACAGCCAGAGAAGGACAGGGGGTGAAATGCTTTCACGACAGCACGGGGTTTGCTGGGGAGCTGCCGCTGCAGCACCTGAGGAGAAGGGGTACAGGAAGCAGCACAGAGGTAACCTCCCAGCCAGCAGCACGGACCACCGAGCGCGCGGTCCTGCCATTTTTAAGGAGGACATGGCACAAACAGAGAATAGGAAGGCAAGGAGAGAAATCCTTCCCAGTGAGGATGGACAAGCTCATCCCACGCTAAGGGGACTTTATTCCAAGGCTGTCCTCTGCTGATAGGAGGGCATTGGAATGGATGAGAGGGCACCGCATGCAGTGAAGGAGACTTGCCCCATCCTGCCTTCTACTTCGTATGGACAGACAGCATCCATTCAGTGTTCTCACATCAGCTCCTAAGAAGAACATTTCCCCCTACGTTTTAAATGCAATATAGTAGTTACCAACCCATTCCTTTCCTTAAGCAGAACTATTAACGTACTGAAAAGCAATCCATATCCTTCCCAATAAAAACAGCACATGATGTGGAGGTGGCAACACACTAACACACAGATACAGTCAGAGGAATAACTATGTAAAAACACCACTATCTTACTCCACACAAGTGCTCCATACTGCCGAGTCAGACCTGCTCACACCAGCTGACAGAGCCGGCTTTACTCCTGCTAGCCCTGCTGAGACGCCCAAGGGCACCAGAAGCCCCCAGCAGGAACTGCAGATCATGGGCATTTGTAGGAGAATAACTAGTTTGGGAGTCAAGCCTCTGCTCCTCCTCCACCCTGTAAATTAAATAAGGCAAGAGAGTGTCCTCAGCCTTCCCTGTTATTCTTGGAGAATCATTTTTCTGACTAGGTCTGCAGTTTAAGCCTGCCATTTTTCATTATTGTTAATAGGCCTCATTAACAAGAAGCTCTTAAGCACAAGACCATTACCAGAGGCAGTTTGCACTGCACAAAAGCAATGCCCTTATTGTGGCAAGGGCAGGAGGAAAAGAAACAAAGTTTGCCCTTCCATAAACACTGATAATTCAAAAGCAAGTGCTACTTGCCCTTCATTTGTGTTCACAGCTATTCAAAATGAATTGTTAGCTTTCAAGAAAGGGATAGCTCACAATTAAGGTCTATTATATGGCTTAAAAACTAATATAAATACAGTATTCTGTGTAGGGGAGAAACTCTTTTTACTTATCATGGCAAGCAGTGAAGAGTTTTTTTGTGCTTATTAAACACCTCAAGGAGTGATAAAGATTCTCACCTCTGATAGGCAGCCACATGCCTTAACTTCAGACACACCAGCAAGTAAACCGACGGAGATGCCCCCAGGCATCGGCCTCCGCACAGCAGAGCCTCGCTGAGGTGAGACTGATGCACCGGGTGCTCTTGCTCGGCGCTCTGCAGGAGGCTGCACAAGCCCCGCACATCCCGGAGGCTGCCGAGGTGCCTGACTTGCTTCTTACTGGAAGCAATGGCCCTTTAGAATTAGAATTACCTGCCTAATTTCTTCCCATGTCTGGGGTGCTCCAAAAGAAATTGTACAATAACAAGGGTTTTAAGTTATTAATATAGTCAATATCCTTAAGACTTATGCACTTAATTGATTAATAGCTTTTAATATCATTTTCCACAGAGAAGAGTTGACATTGCATTTTACATGCTTTAGATGCAAATATTGATCAAAAGCTTTGTTTGGAGGCTACCGGCATAACAGTCACAGACAGCACAACTGCATTTAGAGTCACAATGTGGAAAGTTAC
Source organism: Crypturellus tataupa (assembly GCA_034781795.1). Classification (NCBI taxonomy): domain Eukaryota; kingdom Metazoa; phylum Chordata; class Aves; order Tinamiformes; family Tinamidae; genus Crypturellus; species Crypturellus tataupa. The sequence continues at coordinate 1,483,415 of JAWLRI010000912.1, read as the reverse complement.
TTCCAATCACTTCCCACCTTCAGGCAAGCCCACAAGAGTTACCTGGGAAGAACTCCCTGCAGGGCTTCCTTCCCAGTGTTACCACCACTTCTCACACTGGGAGGAAACTGAAAGCAATTGGTTGCTGAGTGTCTCTATGTAGACTCGTACAAGTGAAACCACTGATTCTTTTTGTCTTCCATTCCACAACCAACAGCAACAGAAAACCCACTAATTCAGGTTAAAAAAAAAAAAAAAAAAAGAAAAGAAAAGAAAAAAAAAGAAAGATGAGGACAGCTGGATGTCTGAAACTGAAAAAGGATGCTGGTTGGATGTCCTATTGCATCAGGTTGCAGGATGGGTCACTCTTGATGCTGGAGTCAAACTCCCATCCCTTCCCTCAACTTCCACCCTCCAGCCGTGGGACTAGGAAAAGCAGCACAGGCAAGTTTGAGATGGAGGAATTTTGTACTCTTCTCTGAACACAGGGAGAAAACAACTGCCAATAGAAGAAAAGACACAGACCTTCATTTCAAAACTCTCTCAGTCACCGTGTATAAAGGGTAAAAGGGATTCATTTCCTGGTGCCAAATGCACATAACCTGAAGAAACAAGTCTGTGAGCCCTTTACTTAAAATAAAAATCACTCCATATATGCTGATTTTAATTACATACAAGTTTCTCGTCCTCATTTTTCCATCTATGATATTTGTCTCAAGGCAGCAAGTTTGAAATGAATTATTGAAAAGATAAATTTTCAATTCATTACATAACCAAATACATCTCCTATTACAGAAAGGGCACACAAGAACATCCAACCAGTTTTCATAGCACACTTTAATTAACCTTTATCACATTCCACCTCTCCCTCACATTTTCCTTTTGCCTCAGCTCCCAACTTCACATGGATACTGCACCACGGTGTTTAACTGCCTGCTAAAGAAAATTTGAAAGGCACAATCTAAAATGAGAACAGTATCCCTGGCATATACATTACCAAGCACAGAATAGCTTTTCTGGTCATTCCCTCATGTTTTTTATTCCCTACCTGGACCAAATTTCAATTATTGAGACATCTTCAACTCTGTTCTATATAACTTTAATTATTCCTTCTGACCAGCTAACAGCAATCTCTTAAACATATCAAGGATTTTACTCTTCCCTGGGTAGCAAAGGATGTTCTACTCTTAAAGACATCATACTAGTTTAACATTATCATATGATCAAAGCAGCTTGTAGCAGCATAACTTGTACATCTACAGCAGTTTCCTTTGGAAAGATTTCAAATACCTTAACTATACATTAATATAAATGTTTACAAATTCCCCAGGAGATAGGAAACCATCACACAGAGTGATTAGTTAGCGAAAGTGATAGAGTAAGTAAGGAGCAGGAACAGTTCTTGACAGTATCCCATAACCTGTATTTTTACAACTGACTCCATTACTTACTCAGAACCTGGAATGCAGCCAAGTTTCACATTTATCTGAATTCTTATCATAAGATTGCTCTTATTTGCACTCACAGGTACAGTTGCTGATCTTAGTTACAAATTATACATTCATTGGCAGTTCAACTGTCTCACATCCTACCAATCTAAGTTTTTGCTTTTGCCATTTCCCTTTTATTTGCTTCTGAGAATAACTCATTGCAGATGTTACTGTCTCAGTTCCTGCAGTCACAACTGATGCAAGGAAACATTTATAGCCAAGTCATCTCCTTTGCTTTTTCTGATTAGTCTTCACAAATATGCACACTCATATATTGTTTACTGTCATCAGCATAGGAGCCTGTGGTACCAATACCAATTAACTCTAGTTTTCAAATTGTGTCTTATCACCTAGAAAAATAAAAATGTGCTGAAGAATCCTAAGGCTCATGCCTATAAGGCATCCCAGACATAACGCATTTCAGAGCTGTGTTTCACAAACAATAAGCTAATCAAGAGGAAAAAAGCAGTAGGAAGAACATGCCAAAATCTTCTTCCTATACCCAGCAAGTAGACTACAAGGCCTCTTAACATTATACTCTGGCCCACGTTATTTTTCTGCCAAATACCCACAGTCCTTCTTCTACCTTTTTCTATACTTTTTTTTTTTTAATCCCTGTTAGAGCAAAGAACACAATTTAGATTCTCTTCCCAACTCTTCAGGGCTTCCTGCCAAGCAAAGCACTTAAAAAATCGTGCCTCTCAGTAGTTCCAGGTGTAAAACAGGGCTAACACTTGCCTGCCCAGTAACAGTACTGGAGGATAAAGGATGCTTAATGAAAGCTGTTGATGAATTAGTAGTCACCAAGGGGAGGGGGAAGGACTCAAAGCAGAACCGAGCAGTACATGGCTAAGAAAAAAGGCTGCCAGGACCTTTTCCCCACCTTAAGAAAAGAATACTGCACAGAACAGGAGATTCCAGACGCTGTGAGACTTCTTTCTCGATGTATGAAAGGAAGCCATGGGGCTGTCCCATGCAGGAGAGACTAAGCAGGTTACTTTTCACCTAACCTGACACATTTAAACTGAGAAGCCATTAGCAGGGCTGCCCAACCCGCAGCCGGCAGATCTGTTGCATCCAGGCCCCACTTTTCAACCAACAGATGCTTATGTGTCATCAGTCCTTGAATAAAACATTATACCATAATACAATCATGGGTCATCAAAAGGGTGGATTTCTTTTGAGTGAAACAAGCAAATTACATCCAAATTCAAATGTAGAATAGTTGTGAGAGAAACAAAACCACAGAATTTCTGCTTCTTCCTAATACTGCCATGAAGCAGAAGGCTGCTCTTTGCTGCATGAGACACGCTGCAGGACTGCGTCCACCCCACAGCATCACTTCTCTTCCAGCGATCCCAATGACCTGGGAAAGAGCAAGGTATTGGAAATGCTGCCTTGTTTTGCTGTTTGAGGGATGGCAGCTGAAGGAATAAAGCAAATAAAAAACCTTCCTGAGAGCACAGGCAAGAGGTCGGCACCAGAGTGCTGAATAACTGCTCCAGAAACTATCAGACATCTCCTGAAATATGCCTTCCTGACAATGAGAGTCTCAGGGGATTAGAGTAATTAAAGATTGGCCAAACATATCAATTTTAAGACTAAGCTCCCCTAGTGATACTGGAATAACTTTAAATTAAGCAGATAAAGTTGTAAATACAGAACAAGCTCCCAATAAACTTGAGTGAGAGAAGACTGAAAATGCAAGTATGTTCTGCATCACATATCACCTGTATCAGACCTACCAAAATGCCTCTATACAAAACAGCAAATTGCACCATAGAGCAGCAGTGGATGCAGCAGTCAAGGACACGGCTCCTGAGCAGTCCCGAGGCTCGACCCTGGCACGCAGCTCTGTACGACGGGCTCATCTTCCCCCGCTGCTTGGGGTCTCTGCTCCCCTGCTCCCAGGCTGCAACGCCCTGGCGAGGGCTGTCCCCCCACGGCAGGTCTGGCTACGCTGAAGCTCGGCTCCACGGGCACCTTGCTCTGCTGCCCCACAGGCCCCCTCAAGTTGTACGCAAGCGACTATGTTCAGGGCCACTCCGAGAACCTATTCCCACCATTTAAATATCTCCTTCCTGAAGCTTTTTTCTGAACTTAGTTTCTGGATCTAAGAGAAAAGAAAGGAGAAGAAATGGCACCTGCTGCAATAAATACAGAGAAGGGGACAAACAACCCAAGAGAAAGAGGCAGGTGCTCCTGAAGCCAATCCTGGCACCAGGGACCACATGTGGTCAACCCCTGGCTTCATTCACTCAGGCTTTGCAATCTGCCTGCATTACATACATGCTTTACTGGCTAGAGATAGCTGCCATAAAGATCAACGGGAACCATCTGTAGGTGTTGCAAGCTGCTGATCATGGCGGGGGTGAGGGGGAGGGTGCAGATATTTTTGCCCCGTTTTCGGCGTTCAAAATAAAGTTACTCCCCTATTGTAGGGCAGGCCTTTGGCAGCAACTTAACACATGCCGTAGAAGGAGCAAACTGCCTGTTAGGGAGAGCCCTGTATACCAGGCACACAGCTCCGCAGCACTGACATTCCCCACGGACAAAAAAAAAAAAAAAAAAAAAAAAAGGAGGAGGGCAGAGACAAGCCACTGGGGGAGGGAGGCCACCTGCCCTCCCGCTGTGCAGCGTCCCTGAAGCCGGACCCGCTGCCTCCCTGCTCGCAGGTGATGCGGCAGGGCGGGATGCAGCCCCCCGGCAGCGGCGGGGCGCCAGGAGCAGCAGGCACGCCAGCAATGAGCTGGGAGCCCTTTATGCGTCGCGGTGACATTTTCATCACCATAACTGGCCACGGGTAGAATATCCCAGGAAGCAAACCCTAAAAATAACTTCTTACAACAAGTCAGCCAGTCCCCCAGCGCAAGGGGAGGGAGCGTTGCTTAGACATGGTTAGTGCAATTCAGTTATGACCAGAGCACGACGGATGCCCAGACAAACAGAGACACAGAGAGGAAGTAGAGAGGAGGAAAAGCAGGTGGTGAGTTACAAAACATTTTCCTGTATCAACAATGCCTGTCAATAGGGGCTGCTTTTGCAAGCAGAAATAAAGGAACCAGAGGAAAATCTCCCAGCAAAGTCTCCCCAGAAGTGTCTTAAATGCAGGAAAAGAGGATGGAAGGCAGAACAAAAGCTGGGGAGCGTCACCTGCCCAGCACCACAGTGGGACATGCCCTCTCTCAGCCACTGCCCTCTTGATGAGGGGCCTGCCGGGCACTGCAGCTCTCCACAAGTCTGTGTGCAGGTAACAAGTGCTCCAGCCCTTCACTGCAGAGACCACAGAGCACTTTCTTCACCTGGAAATCCTCAGAAACTCCGGGCCAGGAAACCCGCAGATCATCCTGGAGGCGCTTCCAGGGCGGGCAGAGCCCCCAGCAGTGTGTCAAAGGGCCTCCTCCCCTGCGGGCGCAGCACCCCGGCCGAGCCCGGCCGCGCTGCGGGCTCCCTGCCGGCCCTCGCTTGGGCCCCAGTGCTGGCCCACGGCGCGCAGCAGAGCCAGTTTTGCAAATGCGCAGCTCACGAACGCGCTGTTTCCGAGTCGCGTGCAGGAGCTCACGAGCACTTCATTGGAACAGGACATCCGGGGTAAGCAGCAGTAACGATATCCTGACAGCAGCAGCCCTGAGCAAACACCTGGTGGAGGAGTGTGTGGGGGTAAAAGCACAACAGGATTTTCCAGTTCCAAGGCCGCTGCCCACTGCACTTTTCATGCCTTCTGCAGTCCCTGTGCAGACAGGGGCACAGAAAGGAGGGGCTCCTACGGGCTGTGCCTCCTTCCCTGCAAGGACCCACTGAAAAAGCCTCCCTGCACTGTGAGGAGGACCAAGCCATGACCACGGACACCGGGCTCGTTTGCGCTGCCTCCCTCCTGATTTACAGAACTTCCCAGCTAACAGCTGCATTGCAGATGAACTCTCTTAAAGTGGACACGCGGTAGGTGAGGTGGCAGGGCCGAGCTCCTGCAGATCGGGTGGCTGTGCGTCCCAGGGCTACCTCAGCTTCCCCGGACACCCGTGCGGCCCCACAGCGCACAGGCCTGGCAGCGCACGGGTGGATGGAGCGGTCCCCAGGGCGCTCACCTTCAGTCACGAGCTCACTCTGCCCCCACACCCAGCCACGCTCTGCCAGGGGGGGTTGGCTGAACAGGCTACATCAGTATCAGCCCTGGCTGGCTGGCAGCCCCTCTAACTGCATGGCCAGGAGCAGAGCTCGGCAGCGCCAAGTCCCTGCAATGCAGAATCGAGGAATTCAGACGTGCAGAAGGAAGAACATGAGTTTCCCAGGCTCAGCAGAGCTGCCTGCTGCCTCCTCCCCACAGCCGTCCCAGTCCTGGTCCGAAGAGCAAATTTCATGGGGGAGATACAAGTTCTGCTTCCAATACAAGGAAGGAGGTTTTCCTGTTTTTTTTCAAACAAGAATAACTTCCGTAAGCATTTCATATTTCATCAGGGAGACTGAAAAAGCAATACAAAAGCTGAGGAACTTCCTGATCACCTGCGAGGAGGTAGGAGAGAAAGCTTTAACTCAGCGTCAGGACGGCTAAGGAAGAAAGTGCAGAGTTCCAAAGAGTTAACGTAGCACAAGGCGCTTCCCAAGGGCTGAACAGACAGCTCTGCAGCAGCATAGACAACCAAGAGCAGCCACGGTCACCTGGCTTGTCAGCAATATTTGATAATGGTTATCAATAAAGCAAACTATCATGTTCCTCTTTTTCCCCCATCTCTGATGTTGAACTGGGCTGTCTGGAAGAGACAAACAAGTGGGTTAAAAGAGCTTGATTCCTAGTCTCGTGCTCCACACGAAGGATGAGCTGATCAGCACTTCAGCCCTTTACAGGATTCCTCTTAAAGGCAAGACCAATTCAAATGCAGCCAGAGAGGATGCTGGACCATTCCTCAGTATCAAGCACCATTAATTTTTTTAACCTGGACAACTTTATAACAAACGGCAGACTCAACATAGTATCCCAGTATGCAGAGCTGGCAGATTCTAGGCCAGAAGAAATACAAATCAAACAAAAATGGGCAGAGCTGGAAGTCACTTTTCAATCCTGCAGCTCCCAGATCAGGAATATTGAAATACAAGAACTATGAATCACTACCTTAACTTACACTGCAGCAATACATCTTGCACGAGTTCTGTCTCTGCACTGGCACCAGCTACGAACTAAACCTGCACACAACTCTTCTAATCTTCCTGTCACAATCTCAACAGAGGATATTCGATACCCAAAGCTTGCATTCAGGGGCCCCAAGGCAGGTAAAATTCAACTTAACAGCACACCAACTCTTTGGACAACACCAGACTCTCTGCTTGGGATCAGCAGGCTGTACTCAGTGTCAGCCTCAAAGAACAACCTTCCTCCAAGCCCTGGGTCTTACAGAGGGCACTGAAGACAACTTTCATGTCTATTTATCCTCAACCACCCTGGGCAATTCCTTGGCCCATCACTCATGAAATGTTATATGCTTGGACACGGGGTGGGGGGAAATGCACAGGCACACTTTTGAGAATGGCAGCTGCTGCACTACAGTGGAAATGCTAGATGTATTTGGCAAGCTCTGGAGACCAACACAAGAAGAGATTTAACAAGTTGTTTTCTCAGCACGAGCTTCTAGGACACCCACACTATTTGAAGCGTGCGTCTAATACGTGTGTCCCAGAGCAAGCACTGGACAGCCATCCCTCTGAAATCATATTTCATTCTTCAAGTCAGGTGCATGACGTCAAGTCTCTAGCAGCAAACACGCCAGCAGGTTCAGCACACACATCATCTCCGTAGCAGCAGGCAGCTATACACACCAGCTATAATCTGCTGCGCAGACATGGAGATCCCTCAGTCAGCAGCAATGCTGCCAACTGCAAACCTCTCTGGAATGGAAGGAGCATTTGGAACAAAAAAAGCCGTTCCAGGAAATAATCCCCTTCAAGAGAAGTCACGGGTAAAACTCACCTTCTTGAGCTAAGCTTTGCTCAGTCCCACCTGTAAAAGGAAGAGGGCTCAGAGGAAGGAAAAACTACAACAACAACAACAACAACAACAAAAAAAGAGAAGGTGAATTCAAGTTGAAAGATTGCTAGCTCTTCTCCCAGATCTGATACTGCAGAGACCTGACTGCAGTATCAGACCTCTTCTCCTTTTCTCACTGAGAAAACCTTCTCTCCTTCAAAGAAGAGCTATGTGCATCATCAAGAAATGTGTCCCTCTTCACAGCTATCACCACCATCCACACAAGTACAACAAAAGATAAATCACCTCCAAATATTGATTTACACAACTGGACATGCTACTGCCCACACTAGCCAACTCCCATGGCTTTAAAGAGAAGTTGAAGTCCACACAAGAAGGAATTTAGCAAAGAATTAGGAAAAAAAGACAGAGGTGAGGGAAAGCTTTCCACAAGCTTTCTGAACATGTTTTTCGAGCCTTAACATTCTTGTTCCCATCCACAAAGCTTCTTCTGCTTCTTATTTTCATGTGCCAAAGCAGAGCACTTGCGCTCTACCTACAGCATCTGCCCCCTGAGCAGCGTTACTCAGAGCACCCCCAGGCACAGGTTGGGAGAATGTCCATCCGCCCCAGAGGCTGAAGGGCAGCAAGCCTGTGTTTCTCACCAGGATGCTGCCCTTCTTTAAAAGATCCTCACCCCGCCCTCGTTGTCCTCCTCCTCCCCTCCTCTCCCTCCTATGAGAAAGTTTAACTCTGTGGCTCACATGCATCTGGTAAATTTTTCTGTGCCTGTTTGCCACAGTCATCACAGCAACAGCCCCCGGAGCTGGCCCAGGAGCTCTGCCAGGGCAGGCGGGCTGCTCCCCACAGGCTCCCTGGCCCACAGAGCCGTGCCCACTCCCAGCACCAGCTCTGCTGGCACCTTCCTTCCCCATGGATGTATTCAGATCATTTTTGCTTTTCTCCTAATTTAACTAGGTCTTCATTCCCACAATGCTTCGTCTCTTCTCCAAGACAGTTCTCAGCTCTATTTTCAGGACCCTGATTTTCAGAATCATGCTAACAACATTTCAAAAAGGGATGCTACCTTTGCTAGCCCTGAAAAGTGACCTTGTTTTTAACAGCCAAGTTACCTGTGCCTTTTTAGCAAAGGGAAAGGGCTCACTAACTCTTTTCTCAGAAGCAGGACCCTAATCTGGACTCATCGTCATGTCACGGTTCTGCAGACTCCAGCCGCAGGACAGAAAAGCCGGCCCAGTGCTGCAGGTGCTTGCAAGTGGCCTCCCTCTACACAGCAGCTCTGGACTGAAGACCAGAATGGCAGGTCACCACTGAGGAGAGACACGCAGTGCGCTCAGGAACAGAAGAGGAAAGTGCTGAGAGTGCAGTATCACATCTATACGCACACACGCGTAGGCATTCTCTCAAAGGTCATCGTATTTACTCAAGTCGCATCTCAGAGACGGGGAATTCTCCTTCCGACTCTGCCAGAATTGAGCTAGGCAGATTCTGACACAAGGAGCCAAGCCCCAGTTATCTTCTATTTTCCCGAGTCCATCATATAAAAACACAAAATACAACTTGAACCACTTCTTACATTCTTGAAATATTTTCAGGTTTGTTGGGAATTAGACACTAGCATCAACAACCAGCTTTCCTAGTCTGCTCACCTCCAAGGTGAAAGCAACAAGAGGTCTTCAACATTCTCTAGGAGGAAAAGAGGAAGAGGAGGAAGAAGAGGAGAAAGATAAACCAGCATCACTGAAACAGTTTTTTAAATCATTACAGATCACTAAAATCCCTAGCAAAACACAGAGAACCAAACACTCAAAATAAGCTCTACATTGAAATGGGAGAAAAAAGAGTGTCTGGGAGAACAGGTGGAAAAAAAACTATGTAGTAACAAAATTTTATGGCTGTTATGGCCTTAGAAAACTAAATTCATGCCCCATCGAGCCTTAGTTACCTTCTGTGTCCAAAACACTGATTTTTTAAGATACTGCCAGCCTATTCCTTCCGAGGTTTTCTGCTACAGTTCTCCAGAAAGCATGCGAGCAGCACTACCACAGCACCTGGAGAGCCATAACAGCAGCATATAGTGATATTTAGAAAGAGGTTAAAGTGAAGAGGCATGGAAGAAAATCTGAGGTCATCCTAATCCAGCAAGACCCTGCATTAATCTTATTGTAGTAACAACCAGCAGGAACAAACGTTTAAGTTGCAGGCTGATGTTTCCTCTATACATTATAAATAAAATTTAAGTATGCATTTGCTGATCAGATACTGATCATCCTGGCTGTAACTCTGCTCTCTGCACCCCAGGATTACTGCACCAAGCAGTTTACACTGACATCAGTTCTGCTGCAGGCACAGGACAGAGGAAAGCAAGATACTCCAAATTTCTTTTTACAATGTTCAAAGCTTCTTTCCTATGCTAAAGATGCTGGTTGCCAGCTAATACTGCCCCTTTCCCCTCCAAAGCAATAGTTCACTCTGCAGTCAAGCCGTGGTAAATTAAGGTCTTTGGTTAACTATCATTCTGGTAAAATCTTGGAGATTTCAAGTAGAGAAAAAAAAAATCCTGAAACTTCAAAATAGGCGCTGACCAAGAATTAAAGGAAAGATGATGTCTCTGTGGTTGAGAGGCAGATGGTGCTCACAGGTGACAGCGTAGAGAGATTAATTTTTATGTTAGCATGCTCTCCTTTGAAAGGGTGTCTTCACTTAGGCACCTGCCTATAGACTGCATGGAGCTGAAGCTTTAATTCTGCAATCTGCCAAGAGTCAGAAAGACTAAAATCCTTCCAGGGAGTGGCAAGGTTGTAGCAGTCCTGTCTTGGGAACAGCTGTGATAATAACCTGCCATTTTGTGGAAAGGGGAAAAAAAAGCACTCTCCGGAAATATCCTTATGATCCACGGATAAGAGTCCTCACTGGCAGGGACGGCTTTAGCACTATCCAGAGAAGGATTAAATCCAGAGGCAGGGAAATTTCCACACTCCACTCCAGAAGGCAATACAACTGCAGCTTTTACACTGCACCCTCACTAGGAGGGAGGAAAGCAGCTCTCCTTTCCCCAAGTGCCCACCATGTCCTCCATGGGCCTGCGCTGCTCTCGAGGGGCACCTGGAAATACTTCAGCCACAGCTCACTGACCAGGGTCAGTGCTGTAGGGCCAGGGCCTTCGGGACACGTGCAGGAATCAGGCTAATCACTTCTCCACTACGCACAAATCCAGTTCTTACCGGGAAAACAGAAACCTGACTCTTGCCAAGGCCCCCTCTCCAAGCTCCTGCTGAGACTCTAGGAGCTCCTGCCCAATCTGTGCCCCTCGTCCCCCCTTATTGTTAATTCTGGTAATTTAATACCCGGTGTGACCACGGAGAAGCCAGGCACGAGCTGAAATCCTGCCTGCTGTGTTCCAGCTCCTTTATAAAATATACAGCGTAAACTGAGAGGCAACCTGGGGTAACCCCAACCACCACCGCCATCCCTGGAGCAAAAGCGGCAGGCCGGGGCTGGAGCAAAAGCAGCAGGCCTGGCGTCCTCCTCCTGCCCTCCACGCGGGCGCTCACTCCACAGCAGCGCACGTGCTGGCCCAGCCCCCTATATGTCCTTGCCCACTACCAAGGCTCCTAGCTCTGCAGGGGCAGGTGCTCTCTCCGCCCTTTTTTCCCTTTAATACACAGCCAGCTCTGCAGGTGCCACTTCTCCGCTCCAGCAGTGCGCGGAGCCCCGAGCCCTCCCCGCGGAACAGCGTGGCGGGACGGAGGCAGAGGAGGTGGGAGGAAGGCTGCGGCTCATGACATCAGCGCGCGAGCCCCGCGCCGCACGCATGCCCGCTGCGCTCGCGGCGGCCCCACGCGCTGCCGCCGCCACAAGAACCACGCGCCGCCCTCGTCCCCGCCAGCCAAAGGGCCTCCCAAAACACGCCCGGTGAGCGCTGCAGCTCCTCTCCCACGCAGCCCCTAGTCACAGTGCCTCTGCGACCCCAGCACGCAGGAGCACAGGGGCCGGGCGAGCAGCAAAGCGCTTCACCTGAGACCCAGCCCGCAGGAAGGGCAGCCGCTCTCCCACACCAAATGAGCAGACCCTGTTTGGCAGCTCTGCAAGCGCAGCTGAGCACACATGGCTTGATCTGCTGTCTCTGCAAGAAAGGACATTCATGCCCAGCCCACAGACACCACAGGACACCGCTCATTGCCCTGAGCCCATGCTGCAGCCGAGCAGGGCTGCCCTTGCCCGCACAAGGCTGCGGGGCTCCACTGCTGCCCTGCTGTCACCCACAGGGCACTGGAGAGCTGGCAGCCACAGGAACAGTCAAGAGTCCAACTCAGCTGCAGGCTAAGAACATACACACAAAGCTACCGCAGCAGAGGGCAGGGCTGATGAGGCTAAACACCCCTGGAAGCATTCGAGCTCAATGCTCCAGCACAGGGGTAACCGCTACGGACCTCCCGCGAAAGACACTCAAGCGCAATTGGCAGCAGCTAAGGAGCCTGCCACCGGGGCAATACGAGAGAAGCTGAGCTCCAGCTCAGCTGGATGTTTGCTATCAGCGTTTGGTACACAGCAGCAATTCCCTGCTCCTCCCGCAATCCACATAATCTCCTGCAGGAGCAAAGTCAACCGGGGAGACTGCAAATTTAGATCTCCTTTTTAAGTCCGTTTCCGAGCAAGACAGAGAGCAGGGAGAGAACCCACCTCCCTGTTCTGGGGAAAAGGACGGAAGAGGCCCAATGTGCAAGACGCTGCTCTTTTTTCTTTCCACGACGGACGTCCCTCGTTCAAAGACACAGATTTTTAGCAGCAGGCAAATTTAGCAACAGATGTGATGCACACAGACTTCCCAAAAACACACACACACAAAAAAAAAAAAAAAAAAAAACCACCTGTTCCCCAAACCTGGTAGTAGGACTGTTATACACTATTCAGCTGCAGGATATGAACAATATCCTAAAAACTATCACAGGAAGGATCTCTGCCTACCTCTTTCCAATATAGGACTATCTTCTAAAATACATTTGGGATAGCAAATCTTAAAATAAGTGATAACGGGGGCTTCCATCACCACCCTCAAGAAACTCTCCCAACCAAAGACACTCTATTATTGGAAAGTCAAATCCTGGACATGTCTCTGAAAATCTATTGCTTGTAATTTGAATATGCTAATTGCTCATAATGATCCAAAATTCATGGCTGCCCAGGAATTAAAGCATTACTTTCTATGAATTTCCATAGTTAAACAGTAATCTGAGGGCACCCACAAGAAAACTTCCCACAAATTACTGTTATTACTTCTCTCTGCCCACAGCCCTGGTGAACGCCTGCATGTTCAATCCCATAGGAATCCCAGATGACTGAGGCATTGTATGTGAAATAACCATTGCTCTTATATGTCAGCTGAAAGCTAAGGCAAAGACTATTTTTCTCCCCTTTCCATATGTATTTGGCCCCTAGTTGACATTAAACATCTCGATATACTCTTCACTGGGCAGTCCTATGCATCCACACAACACAAACTATGTTAAATAGTTCTTTAAAGTCCAAGTGTGAATTTTAACCTAGTCAAACTTGATATACACTTTAAAAAAAAAAAAAAAAAAAAAAAAAAAAAAAAAGAGAGAGAGAGAGAGAATAGGCATCTTAAAAAAACCACAAACTTAAAACAGAGACTCTCCTCTCCTCTCAACATGTGACTTACTGTTCTTCAAAAGGTGAAGCTGACTGAAGTCATGAGGACCAGTAGCACTACATTCATTCTCCCTGCTTTCAGGGAGCAGCCCTGTAAGGGCACTAAGCCTCTTCAGCTGGCTACTGCTTTGAAAGACTGGTTTGATGAACATGCCAAGTAAGAAAGGGTTTAAACACATACAATTTGCCCTCCAGTGTTCCTCTTTCTCCTTTTCAGTTAGGCCTATCAGGCTAGTCAGCACTTCCCCATCAGCTACATACTATTTGTTCATGAAAGGTCTTGAAAAACACGGGTAAGGAGGTATTTGTGGAAGGAGAGCAACACTTTGCTACAGCTTCCCCAGACACGGTCAAGGGAAGCTCTACACTGGGCCAACATTGTGTGAAGCACCGAGGGGCTGCACTCCTTGCTGGCAGCCTGCTGTTGGCAAGGCAGCTCTTGCTCCCTGGGGGAGCTTGTAGGTTTCAGCTCTGCTGCCGAAGGTGCACAACATTCAGTTTAGCAATGCTGAAGGGGAAGGGTGTCCCATACTCGAAGGAATCATTTGGAGCTACACGAAGCCTGAATCCCAACGAGCAGCGTGGGAAGCAGGTGCAGAGCTGCAGCAGAGGGACACCCGGGCAGCGCAGGGCTGTACAGCACGCACAGCCCGGCAGACACGCAGCCTCCCTGCAGAGAAGCCCTAGCTCAGGAAAAGAAGGCAGCAGGCAAAGCACAACCAGGATACCACCGAATTAATGCCACGGCTCCCTGCTGTGGAAGACAGCTTTCTAAAATGCCATTGTTCAAATCCTACATTTCCAAGTTGCTGGACCCAATCTCCCTAATCTTCGATTTACAGCTGCAATGAATGAACAGCATTTACTTTTCCCTCGGTGCCTTAAAAAGCCATTCCAAGGTGAATTTGCTAAGTTCCTATATCAATGCTGGCACCTGGTGCTTGGTCCTCTCTCATACTAACCACTTGAGCTATCAGAAAGCACAGCTGAAATTACTGATGAACCTATGTATTCAGCTGAAGTCAGTCCCCCCCACACACACACTTTTCAGTTTAAATGCTGATTCTTTACTTCTCAGACTTCAAGAAAACCTAGTCACTGACTACTACATGTTTCTTCTGTTTTAGCATAAAGACTCTTTTCATTTCTTGGCTTATCCCAAACTTGCCCTCTACTAAACTCATACCTTTGCGGGTAAAGCATTTCCAGCTCCCTCAAGTTAAGCACCTGGGGACCAAGTTAGTATCCCCAGTATATTTACTGATGGGCAGGCATGAGATACAGAACCAGTTGATCAGAACACAGCCAGTATTCACTCAAAGTTACTTCTCCTACTTCATGGTTCAAAAAACTGTCCTCACCTTAATATGAAAAAGCAATTAAAATCCATATATTGCTCCCTCTGTAACTCACTAGCTGTCCAAACACTTCAAGTTTGACACAATCACATTTTCTACTTCTTTCAGATATGTGATATGCCTCTGAATTTTGTTATGACTCTATTAGTCCTGCAGTGCTCCTCATTTCTCTTATCTCTACCGCAGTTAATTTCAATACCATCCCTCCTGTGAGGAAATGGTTTCTCATTTACAAGGAGTTTATTGAGCTAACCTCTGCCTTCCCTAAGCAGGCAACTGTCCACCTCCACCTAAGAGGGTGGCTCTCCCGAATGTTAGTCCCAGCTACAGCACAGACGGGGAACACTGCAGGGAGAACACAGCATAATGGCTGTCAGCAAAGCAAAACCACCCTTCGGGCTGCTCCCATATCAAATTGAACTAATTTTGAACTGAAGAGATTGGGTGTCCCACCTACTGCAGTGGGCACTGTCACCTGACCACAGAGAAGAGGTCAATTCACACAGGCTCTGCAGCCACCTCCTTCTCCCAACCCATCCAAGGCACCACTGTTCAGTCCCCAGCATGACTTCACACTTTACTCGAGCTAGATACTAAGAAAAAAAATTATCACATACACTTAAGCTCCAGAATTCTGAAAACCATCCTTCTTCATGTCACTGATATCTTCTTTACTTGTGTTACTACTTCTTCATGTAAACTACAGTAAATGGAAATTATTTGTCACACTTCAAGTCATCTTCTTATCATCACATTTCATACTCTGGCACAGGAGAAACAGTGTATCATACTTTTTAAGGGATCAGGCAGATTATTCACTTCTAAATCTTTATTATCAAAATCACGTGCCTCCTCCTTCTGCTTATGTTTCACTTCTCCATCGGCCCCCTAAGCTAAGCCATCCACTCAACTAATGAGACAACAAAGCACCTAACATGCAAAGGTTGTCAAACCCAAAGGATCTCCTATATATACTCCCTACATACTGAAAGATTCACTACACTCTGTGCATATATATGTCCCTGGAAAAGTTGTAAGAACACAGTTCATATTATCTCTCTTTTCTTAAACCATGTGTCTGGGTTCAGTTTTTTGAAAACTTTGGAAGCTGAGGCAAGTAAGAAGTATTAGAACTAACCTACTGAAAAATAAAAATTGCAAGATTTCTCCATCCAACCCACTTCTCTCTTTAAAGAGAGATTTGTTTTAAAAACAACCAAAAAACAAACAAACAAAAAAAACCCACCACCATGTTCAGCTACAACCTGAAAGAAGCAAGACCTATAGCAACTATCCTTCAAAAGCACTTTTCTTCTGACAAAACAGATCTCCCAGCAAGAAGTCATTCAGCAAAATCAATCTGCAACAATTATATGAGTGATTGGTGAACACATCTCCAGACAAGTCTTCCATACTTCCAGCTCATCTCTCAAAGGAAAGATATCGAAAAGAAAAAAATATATCCTTGCTTCAGAAAGTACCTATTTCCAGATATAGAGGTTCTTCCATCATTCTACGCTGCCTCCTTTCCATCTCCTATTTGGCATGCAGGTCGATTATTTTGTAACATATAAATAATGACCTAGACAACCAACTCCAAATCCCTTAAAGTATATACAACTTCGTTCGAGTCAAACGCCTTCCATTAATAAAAGAAAGCGAGTAGAACAGGACACTAACCTCTGGCTGACAGTTTTTTGGTGTTGATGATTTTTGCAGCATACTCCTGTGAAGAACTTTTCTTTACACATCTGCGGACCACAGAGAAGGCTCCCCTAGAAGAAAAAGGGTAGAAGCTGTGAAACTGGAAATAAAAACGCCCTGGCAGCAATTCCTACCCCGAGTGGACTTGACTAAGGACAGTAGAGGAGACAAACAGGAGAGGGAAACAACACATGAGCATCAGATGAGCACCCTGAACACAACATCTGATCAGCGAATAAAGCCAAGGCCCCCTGGCACTCGGCATCCATCAGCAGCCCCCTCAAGCCCCCTAGCAGACTGGGCAATAAGCACAGCACGCAGAACAGGGCAAAAGGGACTGTATGGTCACAGAAACGTAACATGAAAAGAGTGATGAATGAAAGACGAGCAGCCCAGGATGACGCCGAGAGCACCAGTCGGGAAGTCCATCTCCCGGAGACAGCATCCCAGCAGTTACATCAGACAACTAGGACTCATCTCTCCCGTGTCATTGAGCCCGCTGGTCACAAAATCACTGCAATGCTTTGCAGAAGTTACTACTTCTCGTATGTCTGTCTACCCACCTGCAAAACGGGGATAAGCATGTACCTATTAATGAAGTGAGTAGGAAGCTACGAGGCTTCGTACATTTTCTCAAGCTGGAACTATTGATATTATTACAACTATTCCAAAGAGCCATTCGGAGAAGTCTGAGAGAGAGGGAAGGATTTCTGTGAGGAAAAAAAGAGATAATACAACAGAGACCAAGGTGAAAAGATAGGGACCCAAAATCTACAGGAGCACACAGAGAAGAGTCTGAAAGCAGTCTCTTCTTTAAAAAAAAATAATAAAGACAGGGTGGGGAGAGAATAACAGCTGGCTTTACAGGAAAGATTTGGAAAGGGAAAAAGACCAAATAAGAGAAAGTTGACAGAAAAGCTCAAGTCCTTCAGCACTGGAGTGTGTCTCCAGGTGCACAGACACATGTACATACTGCAACCGGAACAAATGGCAACAGAAGCTACATGAGGGCCCCACAGCAGTGCTAGCCCTAGAGAGTGCTGAAAACAGCTGGACCTCCCGATCCAGGCAGGTCCTGCTTTTTGCTCCCCTTCCCCTGCCTCTCCCTAGGTAGCACTAGGCAGCTCGGGAGCGCTGTCCCTGGGGCCTGGGCTTGGTGACACAGCTGCAGCAGCGCGAGCGGGGATGGGGACGCGGGCGCCGCAGCAGAGCCCACGGCTGGTGCAGGGACGCAGGGAGGGGGCAGTGGCAGCCGCGAGGGAAGCTCGTGCCCGGGGCCCGTCCTGCCCGGGCGGCAGCGGCACCTGCTCCCCGCGCGGGGACGGCGGCAGCGGCGGCG